>OV651813.1:83582454-83606404 GCA_927349885.1 Psylliodes chrysocephalus | reverse complement strand
TACTTGTCATTTTTATCAAGGGAAGTATTATCATTGCAATGAAGATTACTCATTATTAGAAAGCGGAATATATGCAAAATGCATATATATGCATTTTTTGCATATTTTACCAAAGTTCAGAAAATATTGCATATTTTTCCAAAATTCAGAAAATATTGCATATTTTACCAAAGTTCAGAAAATTTAATAAAATATTGCATATTTTCGAAAAAAAAAATGTATTACTATACTGTGCAAATCAAAAACTGTTTTAACAGATTATACAGATATAAGGTTTGTTCCCAATTAGATGTTACGATTAGTTTGCAATTAGTACTTGAACTGACCTAAGCGCATGTCATACATGAACTACGTTACAAATTAGTAAAAAGTTTTATTCTATTGGGAACGCTTATAATGGAAATTGTCATGAATGACATTAGAGGTTGGGTAAATTGTCCGAAAAAAGTATCAGTAGAATTTATAAAAATATTTATTATACATAATTATAAAAGGCATACCTAAAAAGTTTTCGTTTTTTTTCTGGGCTCTCCATACATTACAAAAAACTCGTCTTCTTCGTAATCACTCGAATCACTACTTGACAGAATAGTGTCTTCGTCGCTCATTTTTATAAAAATACCAACAATAACAATAATAATTATCTCTACACGAGTATTATTAGTCGCCAAATTATCAATAAAAAGTTGGGTTACGTTTACCGAATGTAGATGGAGATCGTTTTGAGCATGCGTTAACTTTTCGTACATGCTTTTTAGCAAGGACTGTTTTGATCATCCGCAAACTAATTAATGTACTAGTTTGTGTTTATTGGGAACAGCCAACCCATCGTGCATGTACTATTCTACAAGTGATTGGGAACATTTTTTTGCTATTGCGCAATTGCAAACTATTCTCGTACAATCCAAACTGCGATTGGAAACAAACCTATATTTGAAATAAAGACCTTTTAAATTTTTGTATTTGTTTTTAAGTGTCACTTGTAAATTCTTGTTAATTAGTTCTTGGAGGGTGGCATGCACTGGGTTTTTACCTTCTTAAGAGATTAAGCTCATTAAGATAATTGTTAATAGATGGTGTTTACACAGATAAAGTATTACCTACAATGCAATAAAACGGTTTATATAAAATTCTCAGTAATTTCTTGTAACCAATCTACCCTAACATCGGAATATTTTGAATGTTTTTCATTCAGTTAAATGAGATAGTATCCTCGTTATTTGCCTAGTGAAAAGTCTTGTAATAATTTGTTGTTTTAAAAGTGCCCTAAAATGTCGAGAATTTCTTCGTGGATTATAAACTTTCCAGAGTTGGAAATCAATGGGGATAAATTTTTTGTAAAGCTTGTGCCAAAATAGTGGTTTGCGAAAAAAAGTTCAAAGTGGTTCAACACGTGAAAACATCATTGCCTAAAGCCAAATTGCAAAAAATGAAATCACAACCGGTTCAACAATGCGTTGTGAGGTCATTTTAAAACGCCGACAAAACAAAAAGTGACAAGGAAGTATTTAATCAGGACTTGTGCAAAGCTCTTGTTGCGGCAAATAATCCATTAAAGAAGTTACAAAACCTACATCTAAGAGAATTTTTACAAAAATATTGCAATCAAACCATTGCTGACGAAAAAAAAATGTACATGCTATATATATAAATGTAATAGAAGAAATTTAAGTTTTACTGGATGATAGCAATTTTTACATCATTAGGTGAGTTCGGGCTGCGCACTCCAAAGTGGAGTGGAGCAAATAGGCGTAAACGGAGTGCGCATATGGTTTTCTCCTTTTACTCTCAGAGTTCAATGTCAGTTGTCAATGTGACATACTAATACTTAAAACCTAATCGTACTTATCAGTAACAACCGTATAAGTTTCTTCCATATTAATGGTATGTACGGGAATCAAATAAAAAAAAATTTTACTTAAGAATTAGTCACAATTATCTTATTATCGATTTAAATCCCTTATGCGCATGCCCGATCCACACTCCACTCCACGATCTCCGAACGGTCAAAGAGGAACTTTTATTTTAACTCCTTCCGTACCCGAACGCTTTAGGTACTTTAGGAGTGAATATAGTGAAAAGAGTGCGTAGACCGAACTCACCAATTGTTGATGAAAGCACAGATGCTTGTGGAAGATATATGGTACATCTTATGATTGGAGCCTTAAAAGAAAATGAACCAGGTACATCATATTTAATTGCATCGAAACAGTTAGAAAAAACTAACAATACAACTGTTGCCCGATTTATTCAACAATCTCTAGCAGAATTTTTTTTACCAAATCAAATTCCTTCAGAGAAGTTCTTAGTGTTTTTGTCTGACGCAGCACCATATATGATAAAAGTAGGGTAAAACTTAAAAATATTTTATCCAAATATGGTCCACGTTACTTGTCTTCTGCATGGAATAAACTTAGTTGCAGAATATCCCTTGGTTAACAAGCTAATTTCGAATGTGAAAAAAATATTTTTAAAAGCCCCTTTAAGGCCCAGTACTTTGTGAGCTGATTAAGTTAATTTAACAGAAAATCAAATTTTAACACAGAATTTCGGTACTTTACGTAATGGTTATACCTTAATCATGATTAAATGTGGGCGTGCCTCTGTTATATTTAACATCATCTTTTTTCATCAATTAAAACTTTAATCAGAATTATTGGCTCTGTACTTATAATTCCATGGTTTAGAATTCTGAATCATCTTGTTCCAAACGAAAATGTGACTTTCGATATTGTACACTGACATTCAACATGACATTTTAAATTCTTTTTATTTTTCTCTGGGTCAGTTGAATTTGAGTTAAATATTATAAAAGTGTTTAGTGTAATTATAAGGAGAAAATAGAAGAAAGGATGAGAAAAAGAAAAGAGGCAGCAATTTCAACCAAAATAAAATATTTTTATGAAATTCCTTCTATGCGAAATAAACATAATTGAAGAAAAAACATCTAGCTCAGTAAGCCAAAGGTATAAAAAAGATGCGTGGTGAAGAATTGCAAGCAGTTTTTCAAATTTTTGTTTTGTTTTTAATATTTTTTAGAAAATCTAAAATCGAAATTTTTCATTTTTTTTATGTTCTACTTTACATTATTAGTTAATAACACATGTTTGTATTTAAAACGTTATTGTACAAATAAAACTATTCAATAAAATATTGTGCATTTATTTTTACAACCAAAAATACATAAGGTAGTGACATCAATAGCTGACAGTGTTCCTGTACCATCAATTCATAATATCATATTATTTTGTGCCAATCTATAACTGTGCCCTCTGCATTATTTACATAGGCGGTGTTCGATTGAGTAAGTTAAGATTGCTTGACTATGACTAGACAGAATCTGCGCCTAGTCACAGGTATTCTGACTGGTCATTGCCAAGTACGGAAGCATCTCCATATCATGGGGCTGTCAAAATCCGCACTCTGCAGAGGGTGCGAACAAGAAGATGAGACCATCGAGCATATCCTTCTGTTTTTCTTCTTCTGTCTGTGGCATATGTACATAACGTTCTCGTAAAATTACTAATGTTGTGGTAACTTTCTGGATTATCCGTCCTGTTGTTGTTTTATGTATCCCTGCAAAATTAGAAAAACTTCCTGCAGCGTAGAATCTAAGGGTTAACAGTAGTTGTTTGAGGGGATCTACCTCATGGTACCTATAAGAAAGTAAAACGTAAAAATCATTATATAATTGTAACATAAAAAATTCAAAAAATTATGTACTTACATCAATCTGTCCCTATCAAGGATTTCAATTATTTCGTTTAGAATAAGACGAACTGATTCTTTTGAAAATCGAAACCTTCTGAAAAATTTTGCATCATTCCATTTATTCATATGGTCTACACGTTTATTAACGATATAGGTTCGTTGATTACGAACATAATAATTTCACCATAGTCATCAAAAATATCGTCTATCTCATGCAAATTCATTTTAATACCGCTAATTCAGTTAAGTAAGCAGTAAAAATCTTAACAATACCACAACCATTTCTTAAGCAGACTTGGTTTAACTGACATGTGTATTTAAGCTTCGACGCGTAAAACTTTTTCTTTCTAATACATTACAAATATCCCACAACGTATGTTCATAATTTTTTCTCAAATTTGAGCAATAAAAAATAATAAATAAAAAGAAGAAGAGACAGTGGTAGCACTACTGAAAACTTAAATCAAATATTGATTAACTAATCTTTGTTAAATTTACTCATAAAGTACCCATTCACTACTTTTCTGTCAATTTGATTATGATTAGTTTAACAACATGATTAGTTAATCAGAAATTTAACAAGAGCACAAAGTACCGGGCCTAAGAGTGCAGTTGTATAAAGAGAAAATGGTAGGGGTGTGTTTGCCCCCGGAACCCGTAATTACGCAATGGGGGACATGGATTAAAGCAGCTATATTCTATGCAGAAAATTTTGTAGCAATTAAGGATTTAATTTTGGATATAGAAGACAATTCACAATGTGTAGTGCAAAGTAAAGAATTGTTAAAAAATCCCCTTGTGCCTAAGCAACTTGTGTTTATAAAGGTTAATTTTAGTTTTTTACCTGATGTAATAACTTCATTGGAAAAGAAAAATTTAAGTTTAATCGAATCAACAAATTTTATTGCAACAGTTTCCGATAAATGTAACAATGTTCCTGGTGACATAGGCCTTAAGATTAGAAAAAAATTAAATACAACTTTAATAAAGAATGAAGGGTTCAATGAAATAAAGCAAGTGAAAAACATTTTTGAGGGAAAATTTTCCAAAGAAGTTTTACGTTGGCCCTGTACATTACTTCCAAAATTACGGTATTGTCCTATTACTTCGGTAGATGTTGAAAGGACCTTTTCTATATCAAAACATAGTTTTACAGACAGAAGACAAAAATTTTTAATAGAAAATTTCGAAAAATATTTAATTATAAATTCCTATTATAATATTACTATTTAATATTTTTATACTATTCTATACTTAACTTCTACTAGTTTTTGTGTTTTGTTTGTTTTAAATAAATTTTTATATTACATATTTTCTTTTGTTTTGTTTTTTCGTGTAATGGCTTTGATAGCGTACCAAATTAGGAACAGCAATGTTAATTAGAACCCAACAGTGAATGGTCAAGTGGAAATGTTCGCTAGGCATCAGAATTAATTTTTAAATAAATTAATTAATTTAAAAAATCGCGTCCCGGCTGGAATTTGAACCCGGGACCCCTAAGTCCACAGGCCAACGCACTAACCACTGAGCTACCCACCTCCTACTTTTTTTAAGTATTTTTAACAAATATGCAATTGCATATTTAGGCATAATTGGACAAAACAACTGCATATTTTTGGTAAAAACGATGCATATAATATATGCGCATATTTTGTTATATTTTGATGCATATATTCCGCCCTCTACTCATTATGAATTGAAATCTATCTCTGGAAATAGCGGCAGATATAAGTTTATTCTGGGTATCGTTGCAATTTTGCTAATACATGTGTCGCCTTGGAACAGTTGTATATCCACTGACAAGTAACACCCCTATGAAGAAATACATCTCGTCTACAGTAACGTTACCGGGGCGGTTTTTTTTGTTGTGCATAAATATTGGTAAAATTGACAATTTATCCTACCAAGTTTTCATCAAAAAACAGCTTGAAAATATTTCCAGGGGAACGATTGCTTTGTGCAGTTTGAACTGGTTGCCATTGTATAAACGTAGAATCTAAATCTTCATTGAGAGTATAGTCAAACGTCTTTATGTGCTTAGATCGCCTTTCAACAAAAGTGGACAGTGGTAGATCTTCATCACTGTCCCCGTCGTCATCACCTTCCACGTCAAATTCGATTTCCACCGGGGCCCTTGGTTGCACTCCGGGTAAATTATTTGGATCTACATTGTCTTTAGCCCCAGAATCTTCATCGGTATCGCAGTTTGCATTGGCATTTTCGGGTGGAAAAATTGTAATTCCTGTAGGAATGTCCGGCGTAGAGTCATTCTCCAATTCTTCTAAAAGTTGTGCAAAGGTTAGTGGCTTTTTCCAATGCATGCAAAAAAACGCATATAGTAGCATATAATCCTACCGTCCTTTTAAAAGGACTCGTTAAATTAAACGCCCCTGGAATGATCGAGAAGTAAGAAACATAACCACAAATACAAAAAAAGGGTAAGTATATTATCCCAACTAACAAAGTAGCTTTATAATTTTTAGTTTACAAGACTATTATATTTTATTGATATTATATTGCTGTTTCTGGAATGCTAATTTATTGTACTACAGTTGCAGAAATCACTATTTTGTTCTCTGAAACTAACTAGTTATATAAATTAGTTTTTACAATATTCTTACAGCAAAATTATAAAATAGTTTTCACGATAACTATGAAATTGTTACATAAACATTTATACAACTGTTCTATACAATATTTCAGCTTATAAAATAAAATTGCTTTATAGTTATTCTATATTATTGTTCTGGATTACCTTTAGAACTTTTTGGTCATACAAATATAACTGTTTCTTAACCTCATAATAACGCTTTAAAAAATAGTTATATAAATATTAGTGTGAGATAATTCCGCATCAATAGCAATTTGCTTCTGATGAAAACTCTAAAATAACTGTAATATATTGTCGAAATACACTATTACAAATCAGAAAACTGTATAGCAATTATTTTAGTTAAGAATAGTATTATCCCTTTAAAAATATTTATAAAAAAATAAAGCAACTACATTTGGATTACGCTATATTATTTTTATATTTTATGTTTGTTCAACTACTTCCCATACCAATTGTATGTGAGTGTATGGTCTGAAAATGTCAGATTTAAATAGTGAAGAAATATAAAAAATAAGTGGTACCTGCTTTTCAGAGAACAGTAAAAAATATTAGTAAAACATTTTGATGGTTTGTCAAGACACTCAAAAAAAAAACTATCATTTAGCCAGATAATAATTAGGTATGTTCTGAATAATCATGCCCCAATATTAAAAATTATGCTTGCTCTATAAAGCTGTAGAAACAAATCTAATCATTTCAATTCCCAAATACTTAAATCGGAAACGATTTAGTAAGGTTATGTTATATTTTGTCATATAGTGCAGCAATATGAAACTATTATACAACAAACCATGATGAACTTGTTTTGTAGAAATGAGTAATACTACTTAATTATTGTATTACAGCTGTTTTTACTACAAAAATATTTTATAATTATGATTCAGTCTTAAAATAACTTTCTAATACCTCTGAATAGCCGCCATATTTAACACAAACCTAAGACAGTTTTAAAGCTAAATCTACTGTCGGTTTTACTAGTATTTAAGACAAAACCAATGTTAATTAAAGATTTTAATCGTTAGTAATATTAGCATAATCTTATTACTAAAAAAAATCAAATTGCATAAATTTAATTTTTGTTTCACACTGAAAAAGTATTAGAAATATGAATCAAACTCGAGGCGCTTAAAAATTTAGTATTGTATGTGCTATATAATTAACAGTAATTCTTGCTGCGCATCCAAAAACGACTTCATTATAGGTCATACATTATGTCTAAACCGCGTTATAGAGTAGATACTGCCATTTTACTAATATCGCGTTGAATTTACTTTTATGACAAATATAGAATTTATTTGTTTTCACCAGATACATTTAAAAAACTAAAATGTTACTGATTTTGATATGCAACCTAACCTCAAAATTGAAAATTTATAAAACAGTTATAAAAGTTTAAAAAAACATTTGTTTAAAGTTTGTGTAAATGTGTAGTAACTGTTCGGTAACTGCATTCAACAAATCTTATAGAATTTACAAAAGAACCAAATAGTTCTGTAATACTGCGCCCATTTTGTGTTTATTACTGTTGAAAGAATGTTCCGGAAATGTTCTTAGCTAATATTCTATTTTATAAATTTTGTACTGTAAACATTTTTTCAGCTTTTATAAAATATCAAATTGTTACTTGGGATGTTATTTGTTAAAAATAATCAAAACAGCAACGAAAAAATAAACGATGTTTAACATATCGTACCTTAAGTCACTCATTGCAAAATCACTAACAGTGTTTTTTAACCGTCACTATCGATCCAGAACTTAACAAAACCCTAACGATGGGATTGATCTTGTTTAAGATGCCAACTGAATATAACGTGACACTGGCGATATCTTCAAACCGTCAGCTGAATCAGAAAAATATAGGTTTCTTTTTGAAGTCCTTTTAAAAGAACGGTAGGCGTAAATGGGTTAAGATTAATCCAGGAGGAATTTTTCATAGATAAAGACCATCCGAGATTAAATGCTATTTTTGATGACTTTTTAACATGTCAAATTTTCACAATTTCGTGCTTTTTCCATTTTCTTAATTTTTTTTACTTTTCAGTATATTCAGGAAATAGTTTAATATCATTAGGATATTATAAAAGCAAATTCGCATAGATTTATTGCCTATTAAGTCCGTCTTGAATGTAAAAAAATTCTCCTATGTTAATACATTTGCTAACGTCACCTTAAAAAATGTTTACATAGAATCATAAAATTGATTTTTACAGCACACATATTCTTAGCAGAGTTAAAAATCATAGTAACTATTTTTAGGTCTTTATCCATACATGCATATATTTTTACTATAATTGGATAGATTTATGTCGAGGAAAACGATCATTATTCTAACCATCAAATAGCACAACTCTGAATAAAAAACAAAACAAAGTACCTCATAAACATTTCATAGTATTTTCGATACTACAACGGAATGTTTAATTATTTCAACAAAATGGCCTCCTGCTTGATATATCAGCATCAAGGATTGTAGATATAGGACACATAAAACATTGGAAGCTTTTAAATGGTCGACATTCGAAGATTTACTGTCTTCTTTATCAAAGCGCTTTTTTATTTGCATTCAGTGATGTCATAGATATAAAAAGAATACACAGAGAACTATTTACATAATTGCCTGCTGCAACAATAAGTCACATTCTAAGATAAGATGAGGGAAAATTAAATGATTTCTCACTCACTGTTGGGGCATAATATCTAGGTAAAACTGTTTGTTCTTTATTAAAGCAATATTTAATGATATTTACTCGTAAAATATTACAATTATTAATAATTACTGCATTTAAAAAAAAAATACTTTATTAACAGATTTTCAGGTAAAAATATTCATAATACCTGATTGTACATTTTGTTTCATTATAAAAATAATTATTATTATTTTAAAGACTATCTGTTATTTACACATGGAGAAGAAAATTCAAATAAAAGTTACTTTTGATGTCATTCCCAGTAATTTCTGATATATACATGATTTCCCTACAATGGTCCGTATTCAAGAAATTTGACAAAAATAACAAAATTCATTATTTTTACTTATATTAGTGCCTAAATTATTTCCGAAATTTTTTGGAACTAATGAATGTTTTGAAAATTATCCAGATACCATTCTCTACAATTTTTGTTCTATACATATTTTTTTTTAAACTGGACCGTAATGGAAAAATTTGAGGAAGAGTTTAAAATTTAATTTTGTTAGTATTTTCGTTGGCAATGAATATACAGGGTGTTAGTATATTTGACTGATAACGCTTTACCACAGAGAGCTCTTGGTTATTATTAATGAATTTTGATACAGAATCATAAACCCTTAAAGGGCTTAGTTACTGAAATACAGGGTGGTATAAATTTTAAATCAAAATTTGCCATAAATCAGAAAGTCTTAAAAAATTTGACATGTGCTTACTAGATAAGAATTTAAATATATTGAGACGTTATAAATGATCCACGAGTCATACAACTAAATTTTTGAACAAACAATAATTTATTAAAAACGTTAATTAACATAAACTAAATTATTAAATTGAAGAAATCAATTAAAAATATATTAAAATGTATCATTTATATGTTTGGTTTTTAAACGCATTAAAATACACTGTACACGAATAAATAAACAAAAATATTTCACAATATCATGACAACTAAATTTACAGAATTACTATTTTATGAGGGCGTTACATCGCCACGCGCTTTTACAACCGCTGCAATCCTATCTGGCATTGTTTTTAGTCCGTATCTATTTCCAAATGATGCGTCTTCTATAATTTCTTTTTTTGAAATTAAAATATCTTCCCTGGAAACCAAAGTTTCGTCTGATACGTTTTTTTAATAAAAAGTGATATTTCCTCCTTAGAAACTAAAGTTTCTCCTGACATCTCTTCTTTAGATAATAAAGTTTCTTTAGAGGTTTCTTCTATAAAAAGTGAAATTACTTCCTTAGAAAGTAAAGTTTCGTCTAACATTTCTTCCTCAGAAGAAAAGGTGTATTCTGACATATTTTCTTTAAAAACCGACATTTCTTCCGACTTGGAAAACAAAATGTATTCTGTTGATGTGGAAAACAAGATGTCTTCCGTTGAGAAAAAAATAAAACAGATGGAAAAGAAGATAGAAGAACTGGAACATACAGAACCAGCCAAAGATAGTTAAATATAGTGCCATGAGGTGGAGTCAAAGTTGAAATTGGAAGGAGCTCTAAATTCTGCTCGTGTTAAAGCCCCAATTTTCGATGGAGAGATATCATGGACCAACTACCTTAAACAGTTGGAAACAGCTGCCAGAGTAAATTTAGCAATCGTCCTTCGAGGAGACGCTTTAGATATTCTTCAGACAATGCCTGTGGAAGAGACGGATGATTTTGAGCAACTCAAAAAGAGATTAAACATGCGATATGGCCACGAACACTTGCAGCAGGTGTACCGATTACAGTTAAAGAATCGTAAACAGAAACGAGACGAGAACCATCAAGAATTCGAATAAAATATTGCGAAGATGGTGCGATTTGCCTACCCATCAGCTCTGGAATACATGATTGAATGTTTGGCTGTTCAAACATTTGTAGACGGACTTCGTGACCCGGAAATGCAAAGAACACTCCGTTTAGCCCCTCACAAAATATTGATTCGCTGTTCTTGAATATGAAGGGGCTATACTGGCTTCTGGTGAATACAGGACTGTAAAAGAAAAAATACAGGAAAATAAATTGGACCAATTGTTTTTTACGGTCAAATTTACGTTTAGAACAAATCATTCAAATTCAGTTAATTATCAATAATACTTAATCAAATAGGGTTTCGTTATTTTGATTCAAATATTTAGATTTAATTAATTAAAGCGACTTTATTTGGCAATGACACCATCTGTCTTGAAGGTACGGAATTCTATCCTTAAAATGAACGTTTAATTCTTTTGATCGTGTATCGTATAGAAAACAATTTATATTAAAACTAGTTTTCTCTTCTGTTAGGCTGTAAACGCTTGTTGCGATTCTGCTTTTCTATCGCAGTTTTCTGTTACCTTTTTGATCGGTGCTGCTGCCTTGTTCGTAAATTTTTAAATACTAATTAATTAATTTATTTTATGATTTGGAATTAAAAATTTTGAAATTCTAAATAGGTCAGTACATTTCGCAGTTTTGGTATGCCTATGGGATGGAAAAATATGTTTTGTTGATTTAGAGTGCGATCGGTACATTTTCTAAATTGCGTGGCGTCCAAATGGTAAGTTTTGTTGAACCGCGACCTTCGCGACTGAAGCAAGCTGGTTACCGTTCGTACTCACTAGGAATTAGTGTTTTTCTTTTTTTTTATACTTTTTTTTGAGTTGAGATAAAATAAAGCCTATTTTATTTTAACGTAAAAAGCCAGGTAATATGTTTTACATGATAAAAAGCCCAAAGAACACTACGAATCGAAAAACCGTTTTAGTGGCTGTACAGAAAGGAACGGTGTTGCCTAAAAGAAGTGAAACTATAAGAGAGCGGAGCCTTCGAAGCGCAATGAAGGTGTTGGTCAAGGAACTCTGGTTGGAAAGGGGTTGGCCACATCTGCTAAAGACGTTGCAGTACGAAAAACATCGGTTGTCAGCGATGAGTGGGCTCCTGCTAAAATTAGGAAAAAATAAGAGAACCATACCGTTTTTAAGGAGAAGATGCGACAATGAAAAGAGGAAAATCGTTGATCTACTTCGCAAGAAGTATCTAATCTCTAATCTAATCTCTCTTAAGTACTTAAGTCATATTTGGCTGAGTGGGACTCTTTTATACTGAAAGTACTTGAAAATGATAGTGGTTCCGAGAACAGAAGACGGTCATTCCAAGGAGCAGAGTACTTCGTCAGCTACATGACAGTCCATCAGGAGGACATCTAGGTGTTAAGAAAATCCTTTAGAGAGTTCGAGAAACGTTTTACTGGATGAATAGTTCCGATGATGTAAAGGACTGATGTAAGAAATGTACCACCGGTGCTATAAGTAATGGACTTCAACGAAAAAGGAAGGCTCCCATAAAGCAGTACAACGTCGGTATTCCATGTGAGAGGATTGCCTTAGATATTAATGGACCATTCCCCAGGACCGAGAATGGTAATAAATAAATGATAGGGGTCATGGATTATATTTCAAAGTGGGTGGAAGTCTACGCAATTCCAAATCAAGAGGCCGCAACTGTTGCAGATGTATTTATAAAAGAGTTTATCTGTCGATTTGAAGTGCCCTTGAAGATATACAGTGAGCAAGGCAGAAATTTTGAAAGCAAACTCTTCCAGAACCACAGCATTGCACCCACAATCCGATGAAATGGTAGAGCGAATACATAAAACCATTGGCAAATATCTGTCAAAAGTACGGTCAAACCACCAGCGAGATTGGGATCAGTATCTTTCGCTCTTTGCAGTGGCTATTATATTCGCTGTCAATGAATCAACAGGCCAAACGCTAGCAAAGGTCCTGTTTGGGCGTGACATGCGACCTTGAGTTTGGATGCTGACCTGGAGAAGATGTAGCTGGTGAAGATTATGTGATCCAGTTACTAAGAAGAATGGACGATATGAATGAATTGATCCGCTCGCATCTTCAAAACGCCAGCAACAGAATGAAGAAGCGATACGATACCCAAGCCACAAAAGGATGTTTCAAGGAAGGCAACAAAGTCTGGCTCCATTACCCAAAAAGACAAAAGGGTTATTCTCTTAAGCTTCAAAGATCTTGGAAAGGTCCGTATTTCATTAAGAAAAAAATCAATGATGTCATTTACCGTGTAAGTAAGATCCCGAACGGTAAACCAAAGGTAGTGCACCAAAACCAGGAAAAATCTGATCTTTTCTTTAAAGAATTTATGGGTGCACATAAAGGTGCACATGGAGGTACCTAAAGATTACTTGCTGGTCCATAGCACGTCCGCCATCATCTACGACGCTCGTAGTCTAGCATCTATATTCCGGAAGAAGTTTGGTCGATTGCCAGAACTTCAAGATCAGTTAGCAGCCCTTGAAAAAGCATTTAAATTTGAAGATGGATCGCGTTATCTTTTCTATTTAATAACAAAGAACACCTTCTTACGACAGTTAAACAGTGAAATCTCCAGTCATGTCTAGGATGTGTTACCGATGGACTTAGCCATCTAGCGGTTAACTATCGAAAACGTGGATAAATGATGATGAATGAATTTATGATGAATGAATGCATGATGCATGAATGTATGATAAATGAATAAATTAATGATGAATAAATGAATAATGAATGAATTAATACATTAAAAATAAATGTATAATAAATGGGAAGCAGTAGGGCATATAAATGGTGACTCAATAGGCTATCTGCGTTTTAGTAACGCCATACATACCCCAAAAAAAGGAAAAGCAGATTAAATTACTTATTGTATGTTTTTTACAATTACTTCATTACGATACTAATTTTCATTGACCCCTTCTACCCCCAAGTGACATGTTTAATTTGTTTAGTCACACTTATTTCTTCAATTTTCAAACACACACCAGAGTACTGTTAAAAGTGGGCAAGATGGGTCGTAATAAATGATGAGCCTTACAAAATATAAAATATACGTAAAAAAAGGATTATTATACGGATTCTAATCTATTTACCGAAAGTTATTTAATAGTAAATAACGTTGTAAATATCGTATATATAGCACTATAAAATGATTACATTTGTCTTTGATATGTTTTTTGTATAAAATATCACATTTTGTATTTTTTAAATTGTTTTATAGAAGTGACTATTTAATCGCCAATATAAATCCTATTATAGATTTGTCTTTGCATGGATACTTGTCATCGTCAGAAAACCTATTTCAATTACGCATACTAACTACTGGACTATTAGAAATATACTTTGTGTTTAATCATAAATTACTTCAGGCAAGGCAAGAGTTGTATAACATTATATCATAGTATATTCTAATATAAATTACATTTATATAAGAACCCTAAAAGGAATTAGCTGTAGACATATTTGACAAATTTGACATTATGTGGTTAAACCCAGTAAATGCAATCATAAATAATAAATCTACTGTCATTGGCACATTGTTGTCATTGGGACACTGTTTTCATTGACACACTGTTGTCATTGAAACACTGTCACTGTCTTTGGTGTACAAAATACGTCATTACTAACATTGAAAAATTTTAGAATTATTTGAACTTTGACCATAATTTATTTGAATTTTCTTTAGGTACAGGTCTGATAGCCACTGTCATATTTAAAATGGAGTATTTCCTCATTGTGTTCTATCTGTACCTAAAAATGGAAATTAGCTTATAAAACTAATAAAGCAAAAAAATACTATTTATTTAGAACTTTCCAGTTTTAAAAATCTCCTGCTACACTTTTTGAAGCGTTTCATAAAATAATAGTAAAAACGAAGACCACAATGAAACATTCATATGTTCAATCAGACGAGCATAACCTAACCTCACTCTTGAGCTTCTTATTTACTCTACGAACAAGTCGTTCAAAATATAAAAATTAGTAATAATATATTAACCATTTTTCTCTTTCACTGATCATTTCCAGAATATTGGGAGCCTAGGAATGTTTTGATATTTGTTAACCAATGAAACAGAATGTACTTATTAGAGACTGAGGAGAAGGAGAAACATATACATTCTCTATGGAAATTACCACTTTTCTTTATTTTGAAGAATTTATCTTTAAACGTCAACATAATGTGATTGGGTTGAAAGCTAGATTATGCTCTAAAACAAACTTTACTTCTTTAATAAAACTATGTAGTTTTAAAAGAGTCCTATCGTTTACTAGATTAAATAAATTATAAGAGTTATGCTATAAAATTATAGAAAATATACCTAAAAGGTTCTGGGATCAATTTAATTTAAAGTATAATCCTAAAACACTTTTTAAAACTAAGTTTTAAATCCTACTTAAGATAACTGCTAAAAATTATGCCTATTTAACACAAAACACACCTTAGGAGTATCTTCATACTAAATAGTTCTAAAATTACTTATTAATTAACCCTTACAGGGCTGCGGTAAAGCCTAGTTTACTTTAGAATAAACTAGTTTCCTTAAACAGATTTAAAGGAATCTATAAAACCAAGTAATGAGATCAATTTATCCTGCTGTACTATTAGCAAAAAAATAACTGTAATAAAAAAATTATTAATTTTTATGCTTTTACAAAACCCTAATAAAACATAAATAAAATTGTATTCTCTTAAAAATGTTACTTGGGCCTTTCCAAGTCATTTACTTTCCTACTCCCACTTCCCATCCCCAATTAATAACGAAGGCATGGGCGAGAAATTTGTGTCCATCATGTCTCGAATAATTTTAAATTTTTACATACATTCAGTATTATACACATACAAATAATGTCGCCAATAAAACACTAAATATAAATCCGAAGCTTTAAACTGATTTTTCGACGTTACTGCCATCCGAACCGGATTGTTTTTGCTAATAAAATTTTAATTAAATGATAATTCGAAACATTGAATCGACCATTAACTATTGATATTTTATTTGAACGCAATAATTTTTTATTAATATTTTACATTTGCTTTGGGCAAATATCGCTAATACCGGAGTAATGTTACGACTTTGTACTGGAATCATTCATTTTTATAATATTAATATTGAAATGAATTAAATGTTTGCTAATAGGTTTATCGGATGGCAAATATTAAATGGTGTTTCATGGAAAACAGTAAAAGTAAGTACTCGATATGTTGTCAATGTTTATCTAGTAATTGATTCAAAATACAATAATAAATAAAGTTATTTTGGATTTATTGTTTTTTTTTTTTTTTTAGTACTACTCATTTTTGACTAACTACCATTTTAATTGAAAAATCTTATTTTTGAATTATTTATTGGGCTCTTCCTTTTGCAGTGATTCTGACATTTTATTTTTATTTATTTATGAGTTAAAACTAGCTTCATTTTACTACTGTTATTATCAATGTTTTTATATTTTATTGTATTTTATTTTTCTTATATTTCTAGCATTACTATTGTTAAATTAATTTGTTCTGTAATAGAGATTTTCCTATCCCAGACATTGCTCACATATTCTGGAACACTCTATATATGTGCCTATGGCTTATACACTAAGCAATATCGATTAAATTCTTCAAGTTATATATTTTTAAGCAGTTAATGTTAGGCATTTTAATTTTTCTGTGCAAAATCAAGATGAATATAGATTTTTAGTGAGGATCATCGCCAAAATTCTTGGACCCCCTCGTAAATGTTAAAACGCAATATACAGGGTGTCCTTTAAAATGTGTCCCAAAATTCTCAGGCAGATTCCTTAACCAAAAAATGGAAAAAAAGTTCCTATAGACCTATGTCCTAAAGTGCCCCCTAAGCGAGCAACAGCCTCTCGAAATCATTTTTTTTATTTTGATTTTTTTAATTTTCTTAAAAATGGAAACAAATAAAAGAACCAAATTTTGGCTGTTAAATATGATCAATAATAGTGACCTTTTGACACCTTCAAAAAGAAATTATTTCGTCAGGGGTGTACTTGGGAATTTTTTGAAAATTTTGATTATTCATAACTTTTTTGTGTTTTTGGTAATGACTTATCCATATTTTTTTTTACATTCTACATTGAAAACTACGTCAAAAAGAAATACTTGTTTGATCTCGATTGGAGCAGCCGTTTCCGAGAAAACATCATCCAAAGATATTCGTCCACTTTAGCTTAATTTTCAATTTTCCTAAATTACCTCGGTGAATCTCGTAAATAAAAATAACTTTTTTAGCTCTCTCTAAATAATTGTAGTTCAAATGTCGTGGTGGGACTATTTTTATTTAATAATAAGAAACGGTTTAAAAAAATATTTATTCTAAAAAAACAAATCAAAAAAAATTAAAGCAGATGCTCAATGTGGCGACCATTGGTTTCCACACACAAGCGCAACCGTCGCATCATAGACTGTCTTACACGAAAAAATACTTCAGGATTATTCCTAAGAACTTCGCAATGATGAAAAACTCGTTCTTCCAATTCTTCAACTGTTTCAACAGGACTGGAATAAACCAATGATTTTAAATAACCCCAAACAAAAAAATCCATTGGATTTAGATCTGGTGAACGAGGTGGCCAGTTAACAGGACAACCTCTGCCAATTACTCTACCCTCAAATCTTTCGTTAAGGTGCTGTCTAGCTTCAAGGCTGTAATGTGGTGGAGCTCCATCATGCATAAACCACATGTTATGTCTGATTTGAATCGGAATATTATCAAGAAGCTCATGTAAGTTATTTTCCAAAAAAAGCCTGTATGCTGCTCCATTTAACCTATTCGGCAAAACAAATGGTCCAATAAGGTAATTATCAATAACTCCAGCCCAGACGTTTATTGAAAATTTATCCTGGTGGTGACGTTCAACAACCGCGTGAGGGTTATCTTCAGCCCATTCATGCATATTTCGAAAATTTATTATACCATCTTTAGTGAAACCAGCTTCATCGGTAAATAGCACTTTATTAAGAAACATTGCATCTTGATTACATCTTCCAAGAAACCATTCAGAAAAGATAACTCGCGGCTCATAATCAGTAGCTTTAAGTGCCTGAACTTTTTGAATGTGGTAAGGGTACAATTGTTGTTCACGCAAAACTTTCCATTCCGTGTTACGTCCGACTCCCACTTCTGAAATTAAATGAGAGAATCTGTGTAGTGAATAGTTAAGAAAGAGAATCCATTGATTTGGGAAATCAGATTTTTTCTGCATAACGCAACTCTTTTCGATACGAAAAGTCGTGAAATGTAAGAGAAGCAATAACAAGTAAAAAAACTAGTTTTATACGATAAGGTACGGGGTAGCTAAAATAATAAATAAGTAATTACTTACCATTTGCTATTTTTCTGGTACTTGCCGATGGGGTTTCAGCTACCCTATCCAAAATTGCTTCTTCCAAAGCAGGAGTTCTCACATTATTTTGTCTTCCACTGTTACTAGAGTTTTTCTTAAATGTACCAGTTTCCCGAAGTCTATCGTCAATTCTAGAAAACGTCTTAGCGCATGGAAGATGCCTATTTGGAAAGCGCTCCTGATAAAGTCTGCGAGCTTCATTGGCATTTCCAGAAGCGAGTCCAAAACATAAGTGCATGTCCGTCATTTCGCCGAATGTGTAATCATTATTGTAGTTATTGTGAGCCATTTTAAACAAAATAATAACAATACAACGAATCGCCCCAGAACACTTTTAGAAATAATGTTTAACTGAAGAAACATTTTTATCAGTGAGCGAAAAAAATTATCCATGAAACACAAAAACGCCAAAAAAATACATATTTTTACTTTTTTATTCTAAACAGCTAAATACAAACCTTATGGTCTTCATAATAAATAAATGGGAACTAAATTTTTAAATTTTATTTAGAGAGCTAAAAATACTATACAGGGTGATTGATTAGTGCGAGGAAGCTCTGTAGATCTGTTATAATAAAAGTAGGCAGCTTTAAGCTTTACATTTTAAAATTAGTTACGATGTGACAGGGTGTTTCATAAGGCCGTGCCAAATCAAAGTTATGTTTTTTAAATGGAACACCCTGTATATTTTTATATTTTTAGAATCTGCTCGATAATCTGATTTCAATGATATATCACACTTGTTATCTAATATGAATAGTAAAGGATCTACAGCTACTCAAAAATCACATTTTTTCAAATTCAGGTGGCTGTTGTAGCCAAACAGTTGGAAATCGAGGAAAACGGCTTACAGTCCCTATCCTAACTTTTTAAGGTCTATTCAGTGACATAAAATACATATTATTTGATACAGGGTGATCAAAAATCCAAAATCACATCCGATTTTTGATCAGCCTGTATCAACTAATATTTTTTGCCACTGAATAGACCTTCAAAAGTAAGGATAGGGACATGTAAGCCGTGTTCCTCGATTTCCAACTTTTTGGCTACAACAGCCAAAATTGAAAATTAACCTAAACTGCACGAATATCTTTGGATGATGTTTTCTCGGAAACGGCTGCTCCAATCGAGATCAAACAAGTATTCCTTTTTGACGTAGTTTTCAATGTAGAATGTAAAAAAAAATATGGATAAGTCATTACCAAAAACACAAAAATGTTATGAATAATCAAAATTTTCAAAAAATTCCCAAGTACACCCCTGACGAAATAATTTCTTTTTGAAGGTGTCAAAAGGTCACTATTATTGATCATATTTAACAGCCAAAATTTGGTTCTTTTATCTGTTTCCATTTTTAAGAAAATTCAAAAAATCAAAATAAAAAAAATGATTTCGAGAGGCTGTTGCTCGCTTAGGGGGCACTTTAGGACATAGGTCTATAGGAACTTTTTTTCCATTTTTTGGTTAAGGAATCTGCCTGAGAATTTTGGGACACATTTTAAAGGACACCCTGTATATCATGGCTGCTTTCTTGTACATTTAATCGTTATTTATTTCACCGTTGCCACGCATCTAAAAATGTTTACGAAAACAATTTCCTACAATGGGGCATGTTCAAAAATTTTGAAATTTTCTTTATGAATAATAGAGTTCAAAATAAAGCTACATTTAAAATTTTTTTTAAATATTCATTAGCCCTAGTTATTAACTTTTTAAAATTTATGACGTCACCGGGAATAGACCAATAGGAACTAGCCACACAACGTTGCCAGTTAGACGGTATACGAAAAGTAATATACGTTCGTTTGTGTGCACCGTCTTACTTTTAGACTTCTAAAATATCGTTAGACAAATATCTTTTAAATATAAAATATCAAATGTTTTTAAAAGTTTTATTTATGTTTAAACTTTCACCATATTTATAGTTTCATTGTTTTAAAAAACGACAACTAACAAACAAGAAAATGGAAATGCGGCAGCACTGCATGTGTCATCTGTGACTCAGAAATGTTCGTGTTGTCAATCGATAATTATGCAATTTTGATGTTTTTATAAATATTAGGACTATGCAAAAAATGTTTCCTCCCAAGATGTGATAATGATTTACATTTTACATTCATTATTAAAAATATTTATTAGTGTTGCTAGAAATATGAAAAGACGAAAATTATTATCATTACACAGAAAGGCTTCAAGGAACAGCTAAATTATTTTGTTGAGGTTTGTATCTATACTCTTTATTAAAATAAAAGTGTTTTATTGTAATTTAATTATTCAGTTAACTACCATGGTATGTAGTAACGATGTTTTTTTCTTTTTTTAGATACCAAATGATTTTGAAAACTGTTCATTTTTTATTACCATACAAATGTCTCCACAGTTCTTGTTATTCACCACACAAGAGCCAACTCACTGATTCTACCAAAAAAAGAAAAGAAAACAAAAAAAATGTTGACTGAAAAATTAATGGATCAAACGACTTTCAAGTGAAAGAAACTATTGAAGTATTTTACAACTGTGTTTTGGTCTCAAGTTTGAATATATTTTGGCAAGACAGGATGACCCTTTTAGAAATTTCCTAATATACATTTTCTTGGTCCTTTAGCCAAAGATGAAACAATTCTGCGTTTATGTAAGCCGACTTTTTTGACATATAAACAACGGATCCTGGTGGCATATCATTTAGAAATTCAGGTTTATTATTAACACCTTTAAATATGCAGGCGGGAGGTAAAAAGAAACCTTCTGCATTGCAGCAAGACACAACTGTTATAGTTTCACCTTTTTCTTGAGGCGTCGGGGTTGTTACAACCTTGGAACCTTTTTCAGCTATAACCAACGATGGTTTAGTATTAAGTTGTAGACCAGTCCCGTCTACATTGTTAATAGAACCTGGTTTATCGAATAAATCATTTCCTTGCAATACTTGATGCAATAAATTAAAATGATTTTTTAGAGCCTCCTTTGTCATTTCCAACATTCTACTTCTTGATAATCCCTCCGCTTTTCTTATTGACAGTTCCGGATTTCTTCTTAAAAATGACTTTAGCCAGTCATACCCCGCTTTTTCTTCTTCATTGTAAAATTTGTGTTTTATTTGTAATCTTTCAGCTAGTTTAAACGCCATTTCTCTCACATCATCCATAGTAGGAGAAAAACCAAACCTCGGAAGCTTCTTTATATGAGCTACCATCTTCTTTTCGGCTTCGTCACCAAGCGTGCTCGCAGGACCCATTCTTCCTTTAGTTACATTATTATTTTCAATCCTTCTTTTTAAGGTTCTCACAGGAATATCGTACATTCTCGACACCTCGCCAACTCTCGTTCCATTACTAACGGCTGCAACTGCCAACTTTAAGTCGGCCTCTAACCAATTTCCACAGGTGGCAGATTTTCTTTTGTAAAAGGAAGGCATATCTGCAAAAAAATATGCAAAAATAATATTGGCATCTCTACCGAATATGTTTAGGCATCTCTACCATTTATAATGTAGAGATGCCACATTTTCCAAGAAAATTGTTTTTTAGGTGCCGCTAGCCAAACGTACTTAAATATAACCTCAAATAGTGTACTTTTAATAAACATAATCGATTCGCAAATAATCCCAATAAATTATGGCCTACTTACAGTCTGACCATTATGTCGATAAAATTTTCGATTCATCAGAAAACAGCACTCTATCAAAAAAAAAAAAATGGATTTTGTTGCAGTTTAGTTTGTGCCCAGTTACAAAACACCATTCTATTATCAAATTCGGTGCCTTTCAGCTCTTGATGCAATTGTATTTTATAAGGATGATATTGATGCTGTTTTAAAATTCTTCTAACGGATGTTCTACTTATACCTACTACTTCGGCAATCTTTTTTTGACTTACATGAGGATCTTCTATCGCTGTCAAAATTACAGATAATTGGTTATCATTATCAGTAGCATGTTTGTCAATTATTGGTTTTTTATAAGCAACATTTCCTGTTTCGGTAAATCTTTCATGTAACTTCAAAACTTTTTTGATCAGAGATGCGTCTATCGGGATATCGTTGATGATAAATTCTTTTTGCCAATAAACAATTTCTGTCGGATTCTCCCAAAACATAGACCTTGTCAATTAATTCGTTTTTCGTAAAATTCATTATTAATAGAAGAATTATCGCGATCAGTAAAAATAACTTGACACTTCATTAATAAATAATCTGACACTTCATTAAGATCCAGCCTACTTGATTGAATGTTCACTTTCAATAAAACCACTGGTAGAAATTGGATTTTTGATAGATCAATGTCTTTTTGGAATTTACTTTTAAACGACGACAGGTAGGTATAGGAAAGTACATGGGGAAGTCGAAGGGTATAAAATTCTCGTTTCATCGATGAATAGTAATACAGGGTGTTCTATTTGAAAAATTTGAAAAAAATGTCCTAGAAATTTTTGGAAATTGAAATTAATTTGTGACCACCCTGTACAAAATAAAAAATTAAAACTTGGTCTAAAAAAATCTTTGGTCTATTGGCTTTATACATTTGTAGTTTTTTAAATTCTATCGTCAAATTCGAGAGAGCACTGAATATTTTAATAGGCGTCTGAAAATATAATATTTTTTGGTATTTCTTCTTTTTCTGCGAAAGGGGTAGGATGTTAGAAACAATATTTTGTGGGTATGCACTAGTGACCATAGAGTATATAAATTGGAAAAAAAGTTGTGTCATTCCATTAAAAAAAAAATAAGTGATTAGCCTAATTTACTATTGGGCCACCCTGTACACAAGAAAATAGTTTTGGGATATTTGATTTTGACCACCATTGACAGGTATACTTCGAATAAATCGTTAAGATTTGCATAATATGAGTTATAGAACTACGACAGAGGTTTGGCCAACCCTGTATAGTTTGCCTCATTCTTCAGCAAATGGTTAAAGAATATTTTCTCAAGTAAATTTTCTGCAGTAAAAGCAGCGTAATAAGCATCCACTACTGTAGGTTGGCTCCATAAAAAAAAAAACATCAAGATAATCATTGTTTTTATTTAAAATGAAACAAAGAATTAATAGGGCATCATAAAAAGAACATGCATATGCCAAACACTACGATTTTGAATTGTCTGATTCAGACTGATTTGACTTCTTTCAAATCAGTCTAGGTACTTATTATTTTTCATTGCTTTTTTTCCCCGTACGTTAAGTATATAATAAAAATGCTTTTATTTGTTTTTATCCTTTGTTTACTTTCTAATTTGGGTAGAAAAAAAGTTTCTTATATACTTGTTGTTTTATTAACTACACTGCAAATTATAATTATTTCCCCTGTATTACAATCTACTGTTCAAATCTACGGTTTTTTTTACCCATACTGTTCCAAAATCTGGCAACGCTGCCTAGATCGAAAGAAATATCCATCCTAATCACCCTCAAAATGAACCGATGCTCGAGGACAGTGATCCCGAGTGCGACATGCAGCAAACCTTTGCCCCGAGGCAGATTCAGAAGTGTCTCCAGGAAGTGTCGTCTTGACGACACTTCTCGTGTCGCGCCGTGCGAAATGTGTTTCATATAATTGTATGTATTTTAGATGTGAAGCGACACTCCTCGGTCCCGTCGGCGGTCGTATGTCGCGTCGGCGTTCGTCTGTCGCGCCTACCGATATGATACCTTTAAACGACACTATTTTGAGTCGTTGTCCGACGTTTTTGTTCTGAATAATAATATTTTCCTATATTCTAACTTGGCACCAAAATGAAAAGTAAGCCACGCCCGCAAAAAGCGGGAAC
>OV651813.1:83517953-83581954 GCA_927349885.1 Psylliodes chrysocephalus | reverse complement strand
TGATGTGAAGGACTGATGTAAGAAATGTACTACCGGTGCTATGAGTAATGGACTTCAACGAAAAAGGAAGGCTCCCATAAAGCAGTACAACGTCGGTATTCCATGTGAGAGGATTGCCTTAGATATTGATGGACCATTCCCCATGACCGAGAATGGTAATAAATAAATGATAGGGGTCATGGATTATATTTTAAAGTGGGGAAGTCTACGCAATTCCAAATCAAAAGGCCGCAACTGTTTCAGATGTATTTATAAAAGAGTTTATCTGTCGATTTGAAGTGCCCTTGAAGATATACAGTGAGCAAGGCAGAAATTTTAAAAGCAAACTCTTCCAGAACCACAGCATTGCACCCACAATTTGATGAAATGGTAGAGCGAATACATAAAACCATTGGCAAATATCTGTCAAAAGTACGGTCAAACCACCAGCGAGATTGGGATCAGTATCTTTCGCTCTTTGCAGTGGCTATTATATTCGCTGTCAATGAATCAACAGGCCAAACGCTAGCAAAGGTCCTGTTTGGGCGTGACATGCGACCTTGAGTTTGGATGCTGACCTGGAGAAGATGTAGCTGGTGAAGATTATGTGATCCAGTTACTAAGAAGAATGGACGATATGAATGAATTGATCCGCTCGCATCTTCAAAACGCCAGCAACAGAATGAAGAAGCGATACGATACCCAAGCCACAAAAGGATGTTTCAAGGAAGGCAACAAAGTCTGGCTCCATTACCCAAAAAGACAAAAGGGTTATTCTCTGAAGCTTCAAAGATCTTGGAAAGGTCCGTATTTCATTAAGAAAAAAATCAATGATGTCATTTACCGTGTAAGTAAGATCCCGAACGGTAAACCAAAGGTAGTGCACCAAAACCAGGAAAAATCTGATCTTTTCTTTAAAGAATTTATGGGTGCATATGGAGGTGCATATGGAGGTACCTAAAGATTACTCGCTGGTCCATAGCACGTCCGCCAACATCTACGACGCTCGTAGTCTGGCATCTATATTCCGGAAGAAGTTTGGTCGATTGCCAGAACTTCAAGATCAGTTAGCAGCCCTTGAAAAAGCATTTAAATTTGAAGATGGATCGCGTTATCTTTTCTATTTAATAACAAAGAACACCTTCTTACGGCAGTTAAACAGTGAAATCTCCAGTCACATCTAGGATGTGTTACCGATGGACTTAGCCATCTAGCGGTTAACTATCGAAAACGTGGATAAATGATGATGAATGAATTTATGATGAATGAATGCATGATGCATGAATGTATGATAAATAAATGAATTAATGATGAATAAATGAATAATGAATGAATTAATACATTAAAAATAAATGTATAATAAATGGGAAGCAGTAGGGCATATAAATGGTGACTCAATAGGCTATCTGCGTTTTAGTAACGCCATACATACCCCAAAAAAAGGAAAAGCAGATTAAATTACTTATTGTATGTTTTTCACAATTACTTCATTACGATACTAATTTTCATTGACCCCTTTTACCCCCAAGTGACATGTTTAATTTGTTTAGTCACACTTATTTCTTCAATTTTCAAACACACACCAGAGTACTGTTAAAAGTGGGCAAGATGGGTCGTAATAAATGATGAGCCTTACAAAATATAAAATATACGTAAAAAAGGATTATTATACGGATTCTAATCTATTTACCGAAAGTTATTTAATAGAAAATAACGTTGTAAATATCGTATATATAGCACTATAAAATGATTACATTTGTCTTTGATATGTTTTTTATATAAAATATCACATTTTGTATTTTTTAAATTGTTTTATAGAAGTGACTATTTAATCGCCAATATAAATCCTATTATAGATTTGTCTTTGCATGGATACTTGTCATCGTCAGAAAACCATTTTCAATTACGCATACTAACTACTGGACTATCAGAAATAAACTTTGTGTTTAATCATAAATTACTTCAGGCGAGGCAAGAGTTGTATAACATTATATCATAGTATATTCTAATATGAATTACATTTATATAAGTACCCTAAAAAAATTAGCTGTATTTAACAAATTTGACATTGTGGTTAAACGCAGTAAAAGCAATCATAAATAATAAATGTACTGTCATTGGCACATTGTTGTCATTGAGACACTGTTGTCATTGACACACTGTTATTATTGACGCACTATCATTGTCTTTGGTACACAAAATACGTCATTACTAACATTGAAAAATTTTAGAATTATTTGAACTTTGACCATAATTTATTTGAATTTTCTTTAGGTACAGGTCTGATAGCCACTGTCATATTTAAAATGGAGTATTTCCTCATTGTGTTCTATCTGTACCTAAAAATGGAAATTAGCTTATAAAACTAATAAAGCAAAAAAATACTATTTATTTAGAACTTTCCAGTTTTAAAAATCTCCTGCTACACTTTTTGAAGCGTTTCATAAAATAATAGTAAAAACGAAGACCACAATGAAACATTCATAGGTTCAATCAGACGAGCATAACCTAACCTCACTCTTGAGCTTCTTATTTACTCTACGAACAAGTCGTTCAAAATATAAAAATTGGTAATAATATATTAACCATTTTTCTCTTTCACTGATCATTTCCAGAATATTGGGAGCCTAGGAATGTTTTGATATTTGTTAACCAATGAAACAGAATGTACTTATTAAACACTGAGGAGAAGGAGAAACATATACATTTTATTTTTCATTCTCTATGGAAATTACCACTTTTCTTTATTTTAAAGAATTTATCTTTAAACGTCAACATAATGTGATTGGGTTGAAAAGCTAGATTATGCTCTAAAACAAACTTTACTTCTTTTATAAAACTATGTAGTTTTAAAAGAGCCCTATCGTTTACTAGATTAAATAAATTATAAGAGTTATGCTGTAAAATTGTAGAAAGTGTTCCTAAAAGGTTCTGGGATCAATTTAATTTAAAGTATAATCCTAAAACACTTTTTAAAACTAAGTTTTAAAACCTACTTAAGATAAATGTTAAAAAGTATGCCTCTTTAACACAAAACACACCTTAGGAGTATCTTCAAACTAAATACTTCTTATAATTACTTATTAATTAACCCTTACAGGACAGAGATAAAGCCTAGTTTACTTTAGGATAAACTAGTTTTCTTAAACAGATTTAAAGGAATCTATAAAACCAAGTAATGAGATCAATTTATCCTGCTGTACTATTAGCAAAAAAAATAACTGTAATAAAAAAATTATTAATTCTTATGCTTTTACAAAACCCTAATAAAACATAAATAAAATTTTATTCTCTTAAAAATGTTACTTGGGCCTTTCAAAATCATTTACTTTCCTACTCCCACTTCCCATCCCCAATTAACAGCGAAGGCATGGGCGGGAAATTTGTGTACATCATGTCTCGAATAATTTTAAATTTTTACATACATTCAGTATTATACACATACAGCCATACAAATAATGTCGCTAATAAAACACTAAATATAAATCCGAAGCTTTAAACTGATTTTTCGACGTTACTGCCATCCGAACCGGATTGTTTTTGCTAATAAAATTTTAATTAAATGATAATTCGAAACATAGAATCGACCATTAACTATTGATATTTTATTTGAACGCAATAATTTTTTATTAATATTTTACATTTGCTTTGGGCAAATATCGCTAATACCGGAGTAATGTTACGACTTTGTACCGGAATCATTCATTTTTATAATATTAATATTGAAATGAATTAAATGTTTGCTAATAGGTTTATCGTATGGCAAATATTAAATGGTGTTTCATTGAAAACAGTAAAAGTAAGTACTCGATATGTTGTCAATGTTTATCTAGTAATTGATTCAAAATACAATAATAAATAAAGTTATTTTGGATTTATTGTTTTTTTTAGTAGAGTATTATTACTACTCATTTTTGACTAACTACCATTTTAATTGAAAAATCTTAAGAATTAATTACTTATTTTTGAATTATTTATTGGGCTCTTCCTTTTGCAGTGATTCTGACATTTTATTTTGATTTATTTATGAGTTAAAACTAGCTTCATTTCACTACTGTTATTATCAGTGTTTTTATATTTTATTGTATTTTATTTTTCTTATATTCCTAGCATTACTATTGTTAAATTAATTTGTTCTGTAATAGAGATTTTCCTGTCCCAGACATTGCTCACATATTCTGGAACACTCTATATATGTGCCTATGGCTTATACACTAAGCAATATCGATTAAATTCTTCAAGTTATATATTTTTAAGCAGTTAATGTTAGGCATTTTAATTTTTCTGTGCAAAATCAAGATGAATATAGATTTTTAGTGAGGATCATCGCCAAAATTCTTGGACCCCCTCGTAAATGTTAAAACGAAATATATATCATGGCTGCTTTCTTGTACATTTAATCTTTATTTATTTCACCGTTGCCACGCATCTAAAAATATTTACGAAAACAATTTCCTACAATGGGGCAAGTTCAAAAATTTTGAAATTTTTTTATGAATAATAGAGTTCAAAATAAAGCTACATTTAAAATTTTTTTTAACTATTCATTAGCCCTAGTTATTAACTTTTTATGACGTCACCGGGAATAGACCAATAGGAACTAGCCACACAACGTTGCCAGTTAGACGGTATACGAAAAGTAATATACGTTCGTTTGTGTGCAACGTCTTACTTTTAGACTTCTAAAATATCGTTAGACAAATATCTTTTAAATATAAAATATCAAATGTTTTTAAAAGTTTTATTTATGTTTAAACTTTCACCATATTTATAGTTTCATTGTTTTAAAAAACGACAACTAACAAACAAGAAAATGGAAATGCGGCAGCACTGCATGTGTCATCTGTGACTCAGAAATGTTCGTGTTGTCAATCGATAATTATGCAATTTTGATGTTTTTATAAATATTAGGACTATGCAAAAAATGTTTCCTCCCAAGATGTGATAATGATTTACATTTTACATTCATTATTAAAAATATTTATTAGTGTTGCTAGAAATATGAAAAGACGAAAATTATTATCATTACACAGAAAGGCTTCAAAAAAACAGCTAAATATTTTGTTGAGGTTTGTATCTGTTAGCAACCCCGTAAGAGACGCCGCTGGAATATCTAGTACTATGACTCATTAGGCGATAAGTCGAAATCACCAGAAATTATATAAGCGTTTTATTTAGATATAGGGCATTATTGTGCGAATCATTATACAGTTTAGTCGAATATAATAAATAGTGAAGTTAAATAGTCGAGTTTAGTGTTACAACCCTCTCCTAACATCAGAAGTGGTTCGACTCGCCCTGAAATGGGTAGAAAAAGAACGTATTCTTCTTCGAGCAGTTCTAGTTCCTCGAGTTCTACTAGTTCTTCGTCCAGTTCAAGTGCTTCTAGATTAAATAAGAGACGCAAGAAAAGTAAACAAAAAAAGAATTTAAAAGTACATAAAAACAAGGCGGGGGTAAGTCAAGTCTCATTATCCTTATTATCGGAAAAACATGTTATATCTAATGCAGTACCCGAATTTAACCCGTTATCAGATAATATCGGCTGTTGGATTGAAATTATAGAGCATAATGTAAAATTATTTAATTGGGCCGAACACCAGACTATCCATCAAGTTGTGAATAAGTTACAGGGTACAGCAAAAATTTGGTATGAAAATTTAATCGCCAACGACAAGCAATGGCCTAGTTATAGTTGGTCCGATTGGAAAAACAAATTGATGGAGACATTTCATTCTAGAAGAGATATGTACACACTTTTAATTGAATTAGCAAATCATAAGCCTTCAGATGGATGTTCTTTATATGAATTTTTCTTTACACACTTAGCAAAAATTGATAATTTAAAACTAAATTTTTCAATCGAAGATAAAATTTCATTAGTTTTGGGTGCTATAAATGATAAAAATATTACTTCAGCAGCAGAAGCTGCAAATATCAATGATTTAAACATCTTAGGGTCTTATTTGCGAAACAAAGTTTATTGTAAGATTTCAGAAAAACCACAAAAATATACTGAAGTTTCGAATAACAATTATTATAGTAAACCTGTTGCTAGTACCAGTAAAGATTTTGGCCGTAGGGATATTTTTGACAAATTTAAAAAAGTAAATTACGAAAGACAAAGGAATTTTTCAACGGTGAATCATAAAATTATTATTTGTCATAGATGTGGTATAACGGGACAACATATTAGTGATAATTGTCCTCACCGACACAAAATTTGTAACAATTGTAAAATAAAAGGTCATATTGGCAGAGCTTGTAAATCTGCTGTAAAAAAAGAAAAAAATAATGAAAAACAAATAAATTTAACAAAAACTGAAAACGTTAACATGATAACTAACAAAGAGGCAAAAAAATTTTTCAAACCGGTTCTTATTAATAATCAAGTTATGCAAGCGTTTATAGACTTAGGAAGTGATTGTTCATTGATTGAGAAAAATTTAGCAATTCGACTTAAAATACAAGTTAAAAACTTACAGGAAAAAGTGCGTCTTACGGGGTTCAATGGTGACGTAACCGAAGTGAATGAATATGTCGAAACTGAAGTAACTATGGAAGGGTGTAAATTAAATATTTTATTATATGTTACAGTTAATACTTTAAAAAATACTGAAATTTTAGTAGGACGTAATTTTACGGAAAATCCAAAAATTTCTTATTATCGTATTGGTAATGAATTAACTTTTAAATATTCAGATAATTTACAACTTTTTCAACTTGAAGTTAATCACGGGGACTTAAATAAAATAGATAAAATGAAATTATATAATATTATTGAAACATTTCACAGTTGTTTATATTCCTCTATGGAAAAATTGGACAAAGCACATTCGGTAATAATGAAAATAGAGACTACTACATCCAAACCAGTTACATTTAGACCTTATAGGTTATCACAGTCAGATAAGGATATCATGAAAAAACAAGTTGGTGAGTTACTTTCCGCCAATATAATAAAAAAAAGTAGCTCAGAATATGCTAGTCCAGCTTTATTAGTAAATAAAAAAGGAGGGGATAAAAGGCTAGTTATTGATTATAGGGCTTTAAATAAAATAACAGAAAAAATTAAATTTCCACTACCAGTTATAGAAGACCTTATTGATTCACTTGGAGGCTATACATATTTTTCGACAATGGATTTAGCGTCGGGTTACCATCAAATACCATTGCACCCCGATTACACACACAAAACAGCATTTGTAACTCCAGAGGGACATTACGAATACTTAAGAGTACCCTTTGGGTTATGTAATGCCCCTGCGGAGTTTCAGAGAATGATGTCTGAAATTTTTGAACCTCTTCGAAATGTCGGTATCACTCCTTACCTGGACGATATTATTATTCCATCTAACACAATAAGTGAGGGTATAGAAAAATTGCAAAAAGTTTTCCAGATCATTGAAGAACATAGTCTAACTGTTAAATTATCAAAATCTCAATTTTTTTCAAACTAAAATAACGTACCTAGGATATGTAATTAGCAATAATAATGTTTCTATTAGTGAAGAAAAAACAGTTGCTGTTAAAAATTTCCCTATGCCAAAGACTATTCACCAGGTAAGACAGTTTCTAGGGCTTACTGGTTATTTCAGAAAATTTATTAAAAATTACGCTTCTAAAACTAGTATATTAACAGATTTATTGAAAAAGGATTCGAAATGGAATTGGACTCAGAATCATACAGAACTGGTAAACCATCTGAAGGAAATGATTTGCTCAGTTCCCATTCTAGCCATATTCAGTCCAAATTTAGAAACACGTGTATACACAGACGCTAGCCAAGAAGGAATTGGAGGCATAATTATTCAACTCAATGGAGCAGAAGAAAAACCAGTAGCTTATTACAGCAAGAAAACTTCTCCTGACGAAAGAAAGTTTCACTCATTTGAATTAGAACTACTTGCCATTGTAAGAACTTTAGAACGATTTCGACACTATCTTTTGGGGATTCCGTTTACTATTTTCACTGATTGCAATGCCGTTAAAAATGCCATGTCAAAGCAAACAATTATTCCCAGAATCGCAAGATGGCTACTGTCACTACAAGAATATAATTTTAATATACAACACAAACAAGGAAAGATGATGCAGCACGTTGATGCCTTGAGTCGTAATCCAGAAATAACACAGGAGGAATGTGAACTAAGTATAAAACTAATAAATGAAGAAGACTGGTTGAAAGAAGCCCAAGAACAGGATAATAATATTAAAGAAATAAAAGAAATATTATTATCTGGTGACATGCAAAACAACAAAAAAATCTTTAAAGAATTTGATTTACGTGGAAATAGAGTTTTCAGATTAACAGAAAGAGGTCGACGTTGGATGGTCCCAAAGAAATGTAGATGGCAGGTGGTAAAGCTGAATCATGATGATGTTGGTCATTTTGCGTTAGAAAAAACAGTAGAACGGATTAAACAAAGATATTGGTTCCCTAAAATGAAACATTTTGTTCGAAAGTATATCAAATCATGTCTTAACTGTTTATATCACAAATCGGCAGGAGGAAAGAAACCAGGTTATCTTCATCCTATTCCAAAGTATGCCAAACCGTTTCATACCTTACATATTGACCACCTTGGACCCTTCGTGGAAAGTAGTAAGATAAATAGCCACCTATTAGTAGTTGTTGATGCATTTACAAAATTTGTGTTTCCCAGAGCAGTTCCGAAAACTAAAGCTGTTAATGTAATAAAACAATTGTCAGAAATATTTTCTATTTTTGGCAATCCGAAAAGAATAGTAGCCGACGCTGGAACAGCTTTTACATCAAATGAATTCAATAAATTTTGTGAAAATAGAGGCATTCGGCTTCACATAACAGCAGTTGGTATGCCCAGAGGTAACGGACAAGTAGAACGAGTTAACAGATTACTATTAGATGCATTAGCCACAATGGGAGCTGACACTTCCAGCGATAATTGGGACTCAAATTTAGAAGCAATCCAACAAGGGATTAACAGTACGAAGCATAAAACAACAGAGACTACTCCCGCCGAGATAATGTTGGGTATAAATCTCAGAAGTCAGGCTGACCGATACGTAGACGAAGAAAGTGACAACCCAGATGTGACCAAGTTAAGAGAAAAAGCAAAAAGAAATTTAGAAGCAAATGAAAAAATCCAGAGAAACATATTTAATAAGAAAAGAAAACCAGCAGAAACATTCGTGGTAGGAGATTTGGTTCTAGTAAGAATTTCAAGTGTTCCTTCTAACAATAGTCAAAGCAAAAAATTGTTAGAGAAGTACAAAGGGCCATTTAAAATTATAGAGGTTCTGCCTAATGACCGATATAAAGTTAAAGAAGATATCCATGCGAAGAGATCAAAAAATAATATAGCTTATGAAGGAGTATATTGTGTAGAAGACATTAAGATATTTAACCTTCGAAAATAAGAACAAGGTAAATATACAATTATTATGCTTTTGGTATAAAGGCCTCTAGCAACTTAAAATGTAGTAAAAGTTAAGATACACAAAAAGGGGCTGTAGGTATAAAGGCCTATAGCCATAGCAATTTAGAAACTGCAGGTATAAAGGCCTACAGTGATTTCAAGTTAGAAACTGCAGGTATAAAGGCCTACAGTGATTTCAAGTTAGAAACTGCAGGTATAAAGGCCTACGGTGATTTCAAGTTAGAAACTGCAGGTATAAAGGCCTACAGTGGTTTAAAAGTTATTTCAATTAGTGCTGCAGGTATTAAGGCCTCAGTGAATAACAGATTTCAAGTATCATTGCTTGGACTACTATGTTCGTATATTAGAAACCCTTAAACATCACCCATTTTATTTGTTTTAGATAGTACATATGTTCGAGGACGAACAAACCGTAGGATGGCCGTGTTAGCAACCCCGTAAGAGACGCCGCTGGAATATCTAGTACTATGACTCATTAGGCGATAAGTCGAAATCACCAGAAATTATATAAGCGTTTTATTTAGATATAGGGCATTATTGTGCGAATCATTATACAGTTTAGTCGAATATAATAAATAGTGAAGTTAAATAGTCGAGTTTAGTGTTACAACCCTCTCCTAACATATCTATACTCTTTATTAAAATAAAAATGTTTTATTGTAATTTAATTATTCAGTTAACTACCATTGTATGTAGTAACGATGTTTTTTTCTTTTTTTAGATACCAAATGATTTTGAAAAATGTTCATTTTTTATTACCATACAAATGTCTCCAAAGTTTTTGTTATTCACCACACAAGAGCCAACTTACTGATTCTACCAAAAAAAGAAAACAAAACAAAAAAAATGTTGACTGAAAAATTAATGGATCAAACGACTTTCAAGTGAAAGAAACTATTGAAGTATTTTACAACTGTGTTTTGGTCTCAAGTTTGTATATATTTTGGCAAGACAGGATGGCCCTTTTAGAAATTTCCTAATATACATTTTCTTGATCCTTTAGCCAAAGATGAAACAATTCTGCGTTTATGTAAGCCGACTTTTTTGACATATAAACAACGGATCCTGGTGGCATATCATTTAGAAATTCAGGTTTATTATTAACACCTTTAAATATGCAGGCGGGAGGTAAAAAGAAACCTTCTGCATTGCAGCAAGACACAACTGTTATAGTTTCACCTTTTTCTTGAGGCGTCGGGGTTGTTACAACCTTGGAACCTTTTTCAGCTATAACCAACGATGGTTTAGTATTAAGTTGTAGACCAGTCCCGTCTACATTGTTAATAGAACCTGGTTTATCGAATAAATCATTTCCTTGCAATACTTGATGCAATAAATTAAAATGATTTTTTAGAGCCTCCTTTGTCATTTCCAACATTCTACTTCTTGATAATCCCTCCGCTTTTCTTATTGACAGTTCCGGATTTCTTCTTAAAAATGACTTTAGCCAGTCATACCCCGCTTTTTCTTCTTCATTGTAAAATTTGTGTTTTATTTGTAATCTTTCAGCTAGTTTAAACGCCATTTCTCTCACATCATCCATAGTAGGAGAAAAACCAAACCTCGGAAGCTTCTTTATATGAGGTACCATCTTCTTTTCGGCTTCGTCACCAAGCGTGCTCGCAGGACCCATTCTTCCTTTAGTTACATTATTATTTTCAATCCTTCTTTTTAAGGTTCTCACAGGAATATCGTACATTCTCGACACCTCGCCAACTCTCGTTCCATTACTAACGGCTGCAACTGCCAACTTTAAGTCGGCTTCTAACCAATTTCCACAGGTGGCAGATTTTCTTTAGTAAAAGGAAGGCATATCTGCAAAAAAATATGCAAAAATAATATTGGCATCTCTACCGAATATGTTTAGGCATCTCTACCGTTTATAATGTAGAGATGCCACATTTTCCAAGAAAATTGTTTTTTAGTTGCCGCTAGCCAAACGTACTTAAATATAACCTCAAATAGTGTACTTTTAATAAACATAATCGATTCGCAAATAATCCCAATAAATTATGGCCTACTTATAGTCTGACCATTATGTCGATAAAATTTTCGATGTACTTAAAACTTTAAAATTGATATAACTTACCGTTAATTAGTGATGTTCACTTTTTTCGCTATACACGTGACTAGCGTACCGCTCTAGTTAACAACAAAACACAGACAGCGCACAATCGGGTTCTAAGGAAACGGCATCTCTACCACTATGGCATCTCTGCCGGACATACCTTATTTAAAACAATCTGGAAAGACTCCATGCAGTACTAAATATAACATTAGATTGGTCAAAGGATCCAACAACAAATCAGTAGTTTGTTTTATAATTTTAACGTTTAGTTCATGAACGTCAAGAGAATTAGAGTTTTTTAAACATTTTATAATGTTGTATAGACTGTTTATAATTCGGTACCATACTTTTTTTTTAGCGGAACTACTATTGTACCTTATTTTTTTCGTTTTTTATTTTGAATTTTTACACCATTTTTTTGAGTGAAAAGTCATAAACCACTAATAATCCGATGACACGATGACAGAATTCTATTGTTTATAATCGATATATTCTATAAATCGATATTTTTGTTTTGATGTATCTACTGTAAAATTATTAAAAAAATACAGAAATAATCATTAAAAAGACATTTTAACTGTAAACTAAAATCAGCTGATGAACTAACGCAGTTAATATCATGTTTTAATTTGTTAATTTATATTATGACATACTTTAGATTTTCTGAATGAAAATCGATTTTTTCTTTAAATTACAGTGTTGCCGGTTTTTATTCAGAGTTGACCTGAGTAAAACCTAATACCTAATAATTACTTTGACATTTAAATTTTGTGCTCTTTTTAAAAAAGTCAAAATTATATCTTTAAAAATGTTAAATTTGGTAAAATTATTTATTATTTGTGAAAATAAAGTAGCAATGATAGAATTTTTACAAAAGTGGAAGTTAATACCAAAAGAAGGCACTTTTTTGTGTCCACGATGCAAACAGCCGTTAAAACTTTCTGTAGATGCAAGATCGTAAGTTGTATTTTTTGTTGTAACATTTTTTTATAATATGTTTGTGTATAAGATTTTGAATGTTTGTGTATAAGATTTTGATAAACTGACTTAGTAATTTACCGATTATTGAAACTGTAACAGTATCGGTTGTTACTATTTTATTTTCAATTTAAAATATATATATTTTTTATTTTAGGGCTGATCATTATTATTGGCGATGCCAAAATAGTGTTCGAATTAACAAAAAAAAACGGCGGCCATGTGGATACAGAAGCAGTTTGAGCAAGGGTAGTTTTTTTGGAAATCAAAATTACCAATTTTTAAAATTTTGGGATTTGTGAATTTGTGGGTTCATAATGTTACATTAGAAGCAATTTGCATTCAACTAGAGATAAATAGAAGAACGGCAGTAGACTGGGCGAGCTTTTGTAGAGAAGTGGTACTAAATGGTTTGTTGGGAAATGAGGAGAAACTTGGCGGGCCTAATACAGTAGTAGAAATTGACGAGAGCAAATTTGGGAAACGGAAGTATAATAAAGGGCACCATGTGGAAGGACAATGGGTCTTTGGAGGTTACGAAAGGGGAACAGGAAGAATATTTATGGTGGCTGTTGAAAGTCGTGATAGTGATACCCTTCTTCCTATTATTGAAAAATATATCGAGAAGGGTACTAGTATCATATCAGACTGTTGGAAGTCTTATAACTGCCTCACCGATCGTGGTTATAACCATTCGACCGTTAACCATTCCGTCACCTTCAAAGATCCAGAGTCGGGGGCACATACGAATAGTTTTGAGTCATCTTGGAGACACGCTAAAGCTATAACGCTGTGAAATGGCAGAAAGAAAGCACATGTACCTGGCAATCTTGCAAGGTACATTTTTTATAAAAGGTGTGCTCATTTAAATGTTGACAGAACAACAGAATTTTTTGAAATGGCGGGAAAATTGTATGACCCCCGAATAAACGAGTTGGATCAGAATGATGATGAAGATAGGACAGATGAAAATAGGACAGATGAAGACAGGAAAGAAGATGAAGAAGATTTGGAAATGTAAAAATTATTATGTTTGTATTTGGTTTAATTTTATATTTTTTGTTAGTTCCTTTTATGTTCTTTTGAGTTTTTTTATTTAATATAGTTTGTTTATTTCTTTTGTATAAAACTTTGGCTGAAATTGTTGTTTCATATAGCAAAATCACTAGTTTTTTCTAAATATATTTAACTTTATATAACTTTAACTGTCCCAATGGACCAAAAAATTAAAAACGGCGTCTTAATTGATGCAAAAAAAGTTTAAGGAAGGAGACTTTTTATGGAGCAAAATTATAGTACAATCTATAAAATATATTATTAGTTAAAACTAGAGCTACCATGCGAAACTTATTGCTAAAAATACCTTTCATATAGGGTTGATTGTTCTAACAGACAATCTATAAAAGCCATATTAACAGCTAGAGCGAGCGCGTCCGACCGACGTTTCGAAATTCGCGCGCGCGAATTTTGAAACGTCGGCCGGGCGAGCCCTTTTTACACATAAACCATAAGAACACGGAACGCTCGTCCTACCCACCTCCTAACCATTACAGAAGAGAGCGAGCGAATCGAGCGCGCCTGGTAGACGTTTCGAAATTCGCGCGAATTTTGAAACGTCGATTGGGCGTGCCATTTTACACCTACACCATAAGAACAAAGTACCTTCATCCCATCTACCTCCTAACCTCTACAGAAGAGAGCGAGCGAAGCGAGCGCGCCCGGCCGACGTTTCTAAATTCGCGCGAATTTCGAAACGTCGGCCGGGCGCGCTTTTTTACACCTACATCATAATAACAAGATACGTTCGTCCCATCCATCTCCTAAGCTCTACAGAAGAGAGCGAGCGAAGCGAGCGCGCCCGGCCGACGTTTCGAAATTCGCGCGAATTTCAAAACGTCGGCCGGGTGCGCTTTTTTTACACCTACATCATAATAGAAAGGTACGTTTGTCCCTTATACCTTATAACCTCTACAGAAGAGAGCGAGCGCGCCCGGCCGACATTTCGAAATAAAGAAAAAAATGTTGACCGCCGTAAAAAGTATCCACCGAGTAACGTCATGGTTCACATAGCAAAAATTGAAATAATTCAGCTATCCTCTTAAGTTGATAGAGTATTTTTTAAATTTGGCTTTAAATTTTTTTCAATCAAATAAATTCCCTTATTTCAAAAAGTTTAAAAACTTTTGGATAACACAAAGTAATTATGTTTAAAAGTTTTCGAAAAGTACATTGTTTATTACTTTATAGATGATGTAATTAATATTTAATTATCGTTTACTACAACAATTCAATCAAAATGAATAAATAAATCATCGGATATGACTGGAAATAAATAAATAAAAGTGTTTGGAAATGTTATGTTAAGAATAAGGTAGTTTTTATATTTATTTTTCGTTGATTTTAATTGGCCACTTAGTACTTAGTAACACTGTGATTTGTAATGACAGATATAATTCATATGAACAAGTTAACATAAATAATCCTTCTAAGTAATTAATATGTAAATTAAAAAAATTAATTCATTTATGGGGTTACCGGAGGTATATTTAAAAAGTACTCTCCTTCCTAAAGCCAAAAATTTAATTTTTGTAAAAACAAATTGAACTCTTAGGAAATACCGTTTTCCCAATAGGTATTTACCCAGAATTGATATGTGTATAATGTTTCAAAGTGTTTAAACTTTTAGTAAAATTATAAAATTTCAATAGTAATATCCGCCGCTCGGATGTCGGCGTATATAAGCAAGGCTTAGGTATTGATAATTTTATTGAAATTCCAATTTATATTTAATTTGGAATATATCCAAAACATAGTCCTTTTATTTAAGAAATAATACACAACTTGGCAACCATGTGCTTCTTATATTGCATCCTTCAATGTCAAATGACAACCAAAATAAATTTATTGAATTAATAAAATAGCCTAAAATATCATTATTCTTGGTGTATAAAAGTGTAAAAATACATTTTTGTGAAAATATAAAAGTTTTGTGTATATTCAAATTTTACCAAAATGATTCAACTGATGCAGGAAAGTTTTTAAAAGATAATAGTATATTGTTTTATTAGGAGTAAAAGTATAACTTTTTGTGGCGAGTCTGAATGTTTGATGGCCGAAAGTTAGTGAGGCCGACAATTTCAGACGAGCCACAAAAAGTGCTTTTGCTCCGAATGAAACATGCTATTTTTTCCGCAAACGGCATCCAGACTACAGAACTAATTAATATTTAAATAAAAATTCAAAACGATTGTAACGAAGTTGATAAATTCAGAGAATAATAATTATAAAACTGCGCACTACATTTCCGTGGTTACTGGTTTTGTGATTGCCAAGTCAAAAACAAATTTGACAGTTCAATAATATTTTATAATGTCAGAAATATTGTAAGTGATTTAAAGCAACAATTGGACTGTGCATTTTTGGTAAGTACTTGAGCATCAAAATTTCGTTTGTTGTAGTAAAGTGTACTGAAATTTTCTTTTAGATTATATTATGTCGGATTCAGAACCCAACTGTACACCGCCCGACGTTGTTGACATTGCTAAGGCAGCTACGAATGATTTAATTCCAACTAAGTCAAGTAGAGTTTATAATCATGCTTACGAAAGATTTCTCACATGGTGCAATGATAAAAACATTTCAAACTATTCGGAAAATGTGCTACTAGCTTATTTTTTTGAAATGACAACTAAATTAAAAATGAAGAGTTCAACAATGTGGTCTCAGTATTCCATGATAAAATCATTACTGAATATTAAACATGGATTAGATATTAGCAAATATATGAAACTACGTGCTTATCTGAAGAAGCAGAATGAAGGGTATACTCCCAAAAAGTCAAAGGTATTCACAAAAGACCAGTTTGAAGATTTTTTAAATAATGCACCTAATGAGCAATATCTAGGAATTAAGGTTAGTTATAATATTCTAACCTGCATAAATACAATCAAGTTTTTAAATACATACTACTTTTAGGTTGTTCTAATAATGGGCGTATCTGGAGCATGTAGATGCGATGAAATGGTGAACATGACAATAGACGATATAAAAGATTTAGGATCTGTTATTCATATAAAGATTCCTGATAGTAAATCTAAAAAGCCACGATCGTTCACAATTATTGGAGAAAAATATATAAATCTTTACAGAAAATATACTTCTTTACGTCCACAAGCTATGGAAAGCCGACGCTTTTTTTTTGAAATTTCAAAAGGGAAAATGTTATCGCATGGTCATGGGAATTCATACAATTAGTAACGTACCCAAAACAGTAGCAACTTATTTAAAACTACCGAATTCAAAAGATTACACCGGCCATGCGTTAAGAAGAACTTCAGCTACTTTGCTTGTGGATGGAGGAGCTGATATTACTTGTTTGAAACGGCATGGAGGTTGGAGGTCGAGCACTGTCGCTGAAGGATACATTGAAGACTCTTTGTCTAATAAAAAACAAACTGCAGAAAAAATCTTGATGTCGAATTCTTCTTCACTGTACCTGAATGCAGCTTCTCATGAGCGAAATTATGTCGACGTTGATGTAACAGAAGCAACAACAAGTAAGGAGTCACGGGAAATTTTGTCGATGAACTCTTTCAACTCTGCACAAAATTCGCTTGAATTGGAAGTGAATAAATCAGGTAGTGCATTAAATATGTGCGGTGCAACCTTAAATAACTGTAATTTTACTATTAATAATTATTATCGTTAATAAAGTTTAAAAGTTCAACTAATAATTATTTTCCCTGTTAAAAATTCTACTTTTTTGTACGGCCGTCAGCGTACAAAAAAATACTTTTTTGTCCGCTCACGGCCGTACAAAAAAGTGGCGTCTGTGAAATCATACTTCAACATCATGAATTGACGTTAATAATGTCTACTTTTTTTGACGTTTGCGGAAAAAAAGGCTTTTATTAGATACTTTTGGAAGCGATTTGATTATTTCAAGAGAAATATTTGTAAAAAAATCATTAAATGCATCAGGATTGTAAAAAATTTTTCGTTAATTTTCAATATTGTTTTTCACAGTTATAAATTGGCCTCGATGGTCTGAAATACATGGTTTAAAAACACCTGAAATTATTGAAAAATCGTCTAACTAGTATATTCATTAATCGTAGTTTTCAAACCAAAAGACATTAAAATAGAATTGAGCTCGGTATTACCTCTCGAAGTAAATCTAAAATCAATATTAAAATCACCCAAGATAATTATATTTCTTTCAAGTATTATAATTATATCTAATAACTTTTCAAAATTTTCAAAAAATAAATCAATATTTCCTTTACCCGATCTATAGACAACCACTATAAGCAATTTCAACTCGGGAAATTCTAATGCGTAAAATGTACTTGATTGTTCGAAGTTAAATTTTGTTACGTCCAGAACGCTTATTTTTATACGTTTTTTTTTTAGAAATATAGCTACGCCGCCATGAAATTTCTCACTTCGACAAAAAGAAGTAGCACATATATAACCATCCAAGTTCACGCTACCAAGATTCATCTCATTTAACCAATGTTCCGAAATGCAAAGAACATAAAAATTAAATTCGTTTAAGAATACATCGAGAATTTCCACTTTGTTAGACAAACTGCACGTTTAAATAAAATATACTCACCGATCTTTTACATTGCAAAATACTATGTAGATGAAATTGATCAACTATGTCATTCTTCTTTGTTGATGTGGAATCTAGATATTTACAGTCACTTGTGTGTCTTTCTAAAAATTATGTCTAAATTGAAATCTTCTAACTTCTGCTCCTTTGGGCCAAATAGCTGGATCGTAAATTTGATTTATTTTGTCCATCGGAAACGAAACTTTATTTGTGGACACCCTATCATTTCTATGTCATTCTTTACATGAAAAGTTAATGTCTGGGGCACTTTTCTTTAAAAAATTTAAAACGTCATCACATTTCCAATTCTTGATAGGTGTAAAAAACTTTGTCTCTATCTTCTTTGCCTTTATGATTTATCAGATCCGCACTGAACCTGAAACCAGCACTGGGTCCTAGACTCGCACTGAGTCTAATTAATCCGCATTGGATTAATTATAAACCCTCACTGGGTTTTAAATAAAACTCTCACTGAGTTATGATACAATCTGGAAAAAGTACAGTAATGTGATCAGAAAGAAAAAGTGTGTCCAGTTTACCATAGTCCATCTCTAATTTCTTTTGCAATATAAAACAATTCATTTATTTTTAACCTACCTACATCCTTCTGTTAATAAATAAATAAATACCATCTCTGGTTTTTCTGTCAGAGAACTAAAACAGGATGAACTACATTTTCTACGGCTAAATATTCTGCTATTTACGTTGGTGATTTTCTTTATTTAAGACGCTCCTGCTGTTTAAGATTTATTTCTTTCTGTTTGTTGTTTTTTAAGTGTTTTTACCCTCTTACTTAAGGTACCATTTGGGTAGACGCGTTAGGAGACAAGCGACCACTGAAGCGACCCCAAGGTCGAGTAGGAAGACAGATGCATAAATGTTACGCTTCGTACATTTCGCAAGCTTGAGAAGTGTCGCGCGACATTCGAGGGAACAGTCAGCGTTGCCAGACCTACTGTTTTCACGTAGATCTACTGTTTTTGTCTCTAGCAAATTTTGTTCTTAATTTATTAAGTTTGCCTCATTCTTCAGCAAATGGTTAAAGAATATTTTTTAATTTAAACTGCAACAAAGAATTATTAGGACAACATAAAAAGAATATGCATGTACGTATTTGAATTATTTGATTCAGACTGATCTGAAAGAAATACCTATTATTTTTCATTAGTATTTTTTTGTTTCTTGACGTTAAGTATATAATAAAATTAATTTTTCGTTTCTTATATTATTATTTGTTTTTTTTTTATTATTTACTACACTGTAAATTATAATTATTTCTACCTGTACTAAAATCTACTGTTAAGATTCAATGATCTATTGTTTTTTTTTTTCGCTAATTTTCATCTGACAACTCTGGTCGACAGATCGATAGAACTTGTATAATTATTCAGTTCGGAGAGAGTGGTTTTTGTGGAAATATATTATAAGGAGTTAATTCTAAAAAAATGATCAAAAGACGAATATTAAAAATGTTACTCAAGGAGGAAGAGGATGATGACAACTTGTTGTATTTTTTATATAAAAAAAGGCGACCTATGAATTCAATGTATGAAAATAGAAGTACAGAAGGAATTTTTTCTGTGTTAATAAACACTCATTTAGCTCTAAACGAAGACAAATTCAGACAATTTTTCAGGTTAAATAAAAATTAGTTTACTTATATAAATATACAGGTTTGGCCAAACCTCTGTCGTAGTTCTATAACTCCTACTATGCAAATCTTAACGATTTATTTGATGTATACCTGTCAATGGTGACCAATACCAAATATCCCAAAATTATTTTCTTGTGTACAGGGTGGCCCAATAGTAAATTAGGCAAACCACTTAATTTTTTTTAAATGGAATGACCCAACTTTTTTTACAATTTTAGATACTCTATGGTCACTAGTACATACCCACAAAATATTGTTTCTAACATCCCACCCCTTTCGCAGAAAAAAAAAATTACCAAAAAATATTACATTTTCAGACGCCTATTAAAATATGCAGTGCTCTCTCGAATTTGATGTTAGAATTTAAAAAACTACGATTGTATAAAGCCAATAGACCAAAGATTTTTTGGATTAAGTTTGAATTTTTTATTTTGTACAGGGTGGTCACAAATTAATATCACTTTCCAAAAATTTCGAGGGAATTTTTTTTAAATTTTTTAAATGTATTACCCTGTATTTCTATTCATCAACTGAAGGAGAATTTCATACCCTTCCACTTTCCTATGCACTTTCCTATACCTATCTGTCGCCGTTATAAAATAAATTCAAAAGGAAGAAAATTACGATTATAAAATTTATTTGAAATTTATCCTGAAACATAAATTTATATTTTATAAAATATGCTCAAAATGTCTGTCATTTTCTCTAATGCATACATTTATTCGCTGGGCGAATGATCAAGAAACGTTTCTAAGCATATCAGGTGTAATGGAATGGAAAGCTTGCACTATCCTTTCTTTCATATTATCAGGTGTTGTAGGTGGCGTAAGATAGACTAGATTTTAATATAACCCCACAAAAAATAATCGGGTTTTGTTAAGTCAGCTGATCGAGCTGGCCATTTTTTTGGACAATTTCTACCAATCCATCTATTTGGAAACTTTTCATCTAATTCATCTGCCACTTCGCGTAAAAAATGCGCTGCTGCCCCATCATGTTGGTACCACATTGTTAGTCTTACAGCAAGGGAAATGTTTTCAAGTAAAGTAGGAAGATGATTTGCTAAAAAATCTAAATACACCAAATGTAACAACCAGTTAGCCTAAAGACCATTTGTAACTACTGATAGGTCTTTAGCTACTGCTGTTAATATACTATTAAGGGATAAAGGCAGCGCTTGTCACCAGCCCTGGGGTCCTAGAGTCCTGAAGGAACATCCATTCGCCAGTGGCAAAATAAAATAATAAAAGAAAATAATAAAAATACAAAAAAAAAACATCCCTTAATAGCATATGTCGAGCGGTTTTGGCAACTGACTTAAGACTCTCAAGTCCTTAAGGGTAGGAACGCCGAGGCTTAACATGCTCGGAATATTTCTTACTGGTTTTTGGAAAGAGGTGAGAATAAAATAGATTAATAAACAATAACATGTATATTTAAATATAAGTAAAAAATGAATAACAAATTTCAATAAATCAAAACAATATCAATTTTTGAAATACGACAAGCAAAAATTACTACCCATAATTGTAAATCTTTATTATGATAAACCATGTTATTATAATATAATATATGATAAAACTTTAATATAATGAAAGCTTTTACATCAAAAAAACTCTTTATATGATAAAACCCTTAAACTGATAAACATTTAATAAGTAAACTTGGGACGAAAATGAAAGAATTGGCATTTGAAGAAGACTAATGAACTATTTTAAAATACATAACCCAAACAAGAGATTTAAACATGTTAAAATAAAATAGATATTACCTTTGAAAACAAAACACTACAACACACTTTACTATATACAATAAATTTTTAATAATTAATAAGTTACATTTTTGGGCATAGGTCAGACCATTTAAGTTGCCTTCAAAAAAATATGGCCCAATAACATGATCCCCAATTATACCTCCCCAAACATTTACACTCCATCTTTCTTTTCTATGTGTTCTGATGATGTTAGGATTTTCCATGGAATAATAGTGGAAATTATGTCTATTAACGAATTCGTTCTTGTGGAATGTAGATTCATCAGAAAACAGCACTCTATCAAAAAAAAAAAAAGGATTTTGTTGCAGTTTAGTTTGTGCCCAGTTACAAAACACCATTCTATTATCAAATTCGGTGCCTTTCAGCTCTTGATGCAATTGTATTTTATAAGGATGATATTGATGCTGTCTTAAAATTCTTCTAACGGATGTTCTACTTATACCTACTACTTCGGCAATCTTTTTTTGACTTACATGAGGATCTTCTATCGCTGTCAAAATTACAGATAATTGGTTATCATTATGAGTAGCATGTTTGTCAATTATTGGTTTTCTATAAGCAAAATTTCCTGTTTCGGTAAATCTTTCATGTAACTTCAAAACTTTTTTGATCAGGGATGCGTCTATCGATAAATTCTTTTTGCCAATAAACAATTTCTGTCGGATTCTCCCAAAACATAGACCTTGTCAATTAATTCGTTTTTCGTAAAATTCATTATTAATAGAAGAATTATCGCGATCAGTAAAAATAACTTGACACTTCATTAATAAATAATCTGACACTTCATTAAGATCCAGCCTACTTGATTGAATGTTCACTTTCAATAAAACCACTGGTAGAAATTGGATTTTTGATAGATCAATGTCTTTTTGGAATTTACTTTTAAACGACGACAGGTAGGTATAGGAAAGTACATGGGTAAGTCGAAGGGCATAAAATTCTCGTTTTATCGATGAATAGTAATACAGGGTGTTCTATTTGAAAAATTTGAAAAATTTGTGACCACCCTGTACAAAATAAAAAATTAAAACTTGGTCTAAAAAAATCTTTGGTCTATTGGCTTTATACATTTGTAGTTTTTTAAATTCTAACGTCAAATTGGAGAGAGCACTGAATATTTTAATAGGCGTCTGAAAATATAATATTTTTTGGTATTTCTTCTTTTTCTGCGAAAGGGGTAGGATGTTAGAAACAATATTATGTGGGTATGCACTAGTGACCATAGAGTACTTAAATTTGGAAAAAAGTTGGGTCATTCAATTTAAAAAAAAAATAAGTGATTAGTCTAATTTACTATTGGGCCACCCTGTACACAAGAAAATAATTTTGGGATATTTGATTTTGACCACCATTGACAGGTATACTTCGAATAAATCGTTAAGATTTGCATAATAGGAGTTATAGAACTACGACAGAGGTTTGGCCAACCCTGTATAGTTTGCCTCATTCTTCAGCAAATGGTTAAAAAATATTTTCTCAAGTAAATTTTCTGCAGTAAAAGCAGCGTAATAAGCATCCACTACTGTAGGTTGGCTCCATAAAAAAAAATCATTAAGATAATCATTTATTTTTATTTAAAATGAAACAAAGAATTAATAGGGCATCATAAAAAGAACATGCATATGCCAAACACTACGATTTTGAATTGTCTGATTCAGACTGATTTGACTTCTTTCAAATCAGTCTAGGTACTTATTATTTTTCATTTCTTTTTTTCTTCGTACGTTAAGTATATAATAAAAATGCTTTTATTTGTTTTTATTCTTTGTTTACTTTCTAATTTGGGTAGAAAAAAAGTTTCTTATATACTTGTTGTTTTATTTACTACACTGCAAATTATAATTATTTCCCCTGTATTAAAATCTACTGTTCAAATCTACGGTTTTTTTACCCATACTGTTCCAAAATCTGGCAACGCTGCCTAGATCGAAAGAAATTTCCATCCTAATCACCTTCAAAATGAACCGATGCTCGAGGACAGTGATCCCGAGTGCGACATGCAGCCAGCAAACCTTTGCCCCGAGGCAGATTCAGAAGTGTCTCCAGGAAGTGTCGTCTTGACGACAATTCTCGTGTCGCGCCGTGCGAAATGTGTTTCATATAATTGTATGTATTTTAGATGTGAAGCGACACTCCTCGGTCCCGTCGGCGGTCGTATGTCGCGTCGGCGTTCGTCTGTCGCGTCTACCGAAATGATACCTTTAAACGACACTATTTTGAGTCGTTGTCCGACGTTTTTGTTCTGAATAATAATATTTTCCTATATTTTATTAAATTTTAAAACATTTTCGATTTGGCGTGTGTATACAACTTGGCACCAAAATGAAAAGTAAGCCACGCCCGCAAAAAGCGGGAACTACATAAAAGAAAGTGAGGTTACAAGTTTTAGCTTCGGACGAAGGTGCACAACTAGCTCATAAATGAATAGGTACTACGTTAACTGAAGGAAGGAAGCGCAGTGTATAATTAAACAATCTTTCATGTATAGGATATTATTTAAATACTTAAGTAGAATTTGGAAAAAGTGTGAATTTATACGAAGCGTGACATTAATAACAGTCCCTTCCCCGGACAAGCTCAACTTTTGGGGTTAAAATGCACTCGTAAAGGGGTGAATTAGGGAGAGTATTATTATTTTATTATTAGAAACAGAATAAGCTAGAATAGTGTACACAATTTACAATAGAATAAATAAGGATATGCTAGAGAATAGAATAGTGAATAGAGTATGCTAAAATAATAAGTACAGAATATATTTCGATAAAATAAATCCCGTAACAACTCCGTTCTAAGGAAGGGATGTCCTTCTACAAAATATACACGCATAAAAATGCACGCATTTTCATTCAGATAAACTGTATAAAGACATTCCCTTCCCAATAATTCTTCGTGGCCGTATATACATATAAATATGCTATAGGGCGGCGGGTCGGTCCCAGGGGCTCGACTCCGGGGTTTTCACCCGTATAAAAAATGCAATTGATATGGGATAAGCATACGCTATAGAGTGCCAATTTATGTTTGAATTGTGAAACGTGTGTTATCTTTACCGCTTACCGCTCCTATATGAATTCGGCATTTCTGGCTCCGATATCGGACGTATTTGTTTATTTTAATATATTGATTTCGAACGTGTGTAGATAAGTATAAGTTTTATGTGTTTGGCAGCTATGAATTTTGGATTATAAACATCCCTGTTCGACGTAATTGAACGAAAAATTTAACGGTTTATCTTGTAAAAGATGTTTATCGACAGGAATTTAACTGGCGCAGTCGAGCATCACAAATCTGCTTATAGCGATCATATAAAAACTACAGGTATACAGTAGTTGTTCAATATTTCAATTTGTGTCATTAACATGTAAACAAATTTTATGTAAAAGTTATATGGTTTTAAAAAATACGCATTTTAAAAATATTTTTGCGTTTTTGTCTGACAAATAAAAATATTTATTTGTGGTGATAGTGTAATAATTGGCATTATTATTAATTGAAAAAATCTAAAGAATTTATCAAAAATTCTAAACAAGTATTTAATGTTTAAATTAAATAATTAAAAAGACACAATGAAACAAACCTTCAATTTATTAATCTATATTGAACGTGACATTGTTAAATACAATCAACAGTCACATAAATTTTGGTTTATATAGAAAGGATCACTTGGGTAAACACTCAGTCGGGTTCGGACTAAGGTCCAGAACTTTCGCCCCTTGGGCGAAACCCTGGTTTTGTATTGTAAAGTAAAGTGTAGAGTATAGTTTTTGTGTACGATGTGAATTATGGGTAAATATTTTAACTTAATTTTACAGTGTTTTTGTTTAATAATTAATTGATTGAGTGATTTACATATAAATGCCAATTTTACAATTTCGTCCCGAATTATATTTATCTTATGCCTATCTTTATTACTATTAGTTATAGTGCTTTATTCCCTAAATGAAATTTTGTTAATTTTTTCTTAAGACTATTTGTCAAGTTTTATAGTTATTGTTAATATACATTTGTTAATGTTTTAATACTTATTATTAATCTCTCCTCCCTTTCCAAACCAGCAAAATACTTCGAGCATTTGAGAAGCCTAGGCGTTTCTATTCCCTTAGGACTAAAAGAGTCTAAAACTAGTTGCCAAGAACCGCTCGACATATGCTATTAAGGGATGTTTTTTTGTATTTTATTTTTTCTTTATTATTTTTTTTGCCACTGGCGAATGGATGTTCCTTCAGGACTCCAGGACCCTTTGGCTGGTGACGTCGCTGCCCTAATCCCTTAATAGTATATTGACCCTCTATGGCCCAATTTATTGTAAGTCAAAATAAAAAATTAATACTTAAAGTTCTGCTTTAAAAAGGATTTATTAATTAATACTGACATATAACATCTGAAAAAAAATTACCCTGTCATGTTCTTAAGGGTATGTTACTTGAGTGTAACAGTGGATCTCACTGAGTATGAAAGTTGACAAAACAATTTGATGTAGGAGTAAATCATAAATAGTGATTGCATTTGATGCACATCACTTTGGGAATTCCATGACATCCAGGATGTTTGCATCTTCCCCGTTTCTCGCTGAAAGTAGGCCAATGTGCTATATTGTCTCTTCTGACGTCTTCTGTAGGCATTTCAGCAACTTTTCCTTTATGTTTTTTAATTTCAATTTCTTGTTCAACTAATGAGTTGCTTGGGCGACCCCGTTTACGGCTGTTTGTTGTATCCTTTCCTGCAGCACAAAGACTGTGAGCTAAATCTGTTTTAAATTGTAACAGACTTAGTTGCTTTGTTTCTGGAAAATCTATTGTCTTGCAATCTTTTTTATACAGCAGCCATGAATTTACGACGCATAAGTCCATAAGATGAAAGTAAATTTTATGGTACCATAAGTGAGTCAACTAAATCGACGCCTCCCATGAATTGATTGTACAGTTCTACTGGATTAGAAATAAAGAAAGTACTCAGTAAATGAACCGATTTATTATCATACCATTTCACTGCTGTTAAATCAACCCCATCCATTTTTGTTTTTCGTTCTTCTAAGCTTCCTCTTCCTTTTTTTGTCATTTATTTATCTGTAGTAAAATTACATCCCCCTAGACGATCTGACCTTACCGTTCCCAGAGTGAGAATACCCAGCTTGAATAATTCGACTTGTAATTTTGGGCTATTGAACCAATTATCGAAGTAAATTTTAAAATAGTAGTTTCTAGGAACAATTTTTGAAAGTCTCATGACAACATTTCCGCTAACGCCTACATCTGTAAGGGTGGGATCTAAATCTACTGAACCAGAATATAATTCCCAGTTATAAATTACACCGTCTGATCCACACAACACAAAGGCTTTGTAGCCCCATTTTTCTGGCTTGTTTTTCATATATTGTTTCAAACTATGCTTTCCTTTGAAAGGAATCATCTGCTCATCTACACAGAGTTTTTCAGTCATAGGAATTTTATTATATTTTGCAACTAATTTGTCAAGTAGGGATCGTATCTTGAAGAGTTTATCATTAGTAGTAGCAGCCTTGGTGTTATCATTAAAATGAATGTTGGATTTTATTTGTTCCCATCTATTTCGTGACATAGTATTTACAAATTTAGGAACCTGCGTCTCAGTTTGCCAGAACATTCTTGTTCTAGGTAAACCATATATCGACATTATGAATGTTATTCCTATAAATTGTTCCAATGATTCGCTAGTCAAAAAGGGAGGTTTATTGGGATCGGTTTGGCAAGCAAACAAATTGCTTTGCGCGACAATGTCATCTAATAAATCTGAATCAACAAATTTTCTAAAGTACTGTAACGGAGTCTCTGGCTGCTCAGGAGCATCCGGCAAACTTCCCTTCCAAATTACAATTGGACGTATTGTTTTTGTTGTTACGTGTTTCCAATCTAACGCTACTTTAGTTTTTGATTTTTTTTTCAGATTTTTCGAAACAATTGTCTTATTTTTAGATTTCTTTGAAACAGTTTTCCTATATTTTTTGTTAAAAATTTCTTCTTCGCTGCTAATACGGTTACTACTTATTTCATACTCATCACTCATTTCCTCCATTAGTTCAGATATGGAACCGCTTGTTTTTTTTTCAGTTTTTTTCAAAACCGTTTTCTTATTTTTAGATTTCTTTGAAACAGTTTTCATATTTTTCTTCTCAACACTCTCTTCTTCATTGCTACTACTATTATTACTCATTTCATACCCACTTATCAGCTCTTCCATTGGTCCAGATATATTCTTAGAACAGCATAGATTTTCTTCATCAAAAAATTGATCTTTATATTTCAAAATTTCATCATTTTCTTCGCTACTATCGCTCAATTTGGAATAATCTGAATTATTCCCATAATCGACAACTTTAGTAAAAATTTCTAGGTATTTTTTCTTTGATTTCAGTCCATAAAACTTTATTGGATCCATACTGCAATTTGAAATCAAATAATTTATGAAAACTGTTATAGTCCAATGTATCACCAAAGTAACATACCTAATTTAACCGTTTTATCAACTAAATACAAAAGATTTTAAAATAATCTTGAATACTTATCTGCTCGCAAATATAAATTCCTGTAATATAATTTTTTCGAACCAATTTGATAAAGAATAAATAGATATTCAATGTCCAAAACTCACAAGTCAATCACTATCACTATAAGTTGGCGCCATTAAAATTATTCCCGTGTAATTTTATAAATAACATATAGATGGCACCATATTACATTTCAGTAGGATAGAACCACAGCTTATACAATACAGCTCCACAACTCCGTGTCGGCGTCTTTGATCTGGCGGTCGAGAACCAAGCAAGACGGAATGGTGCTATCTCTGTTAGATTCAAGGGAAAAGTCGGGCCCGGATTAAACAATTTTTTTATTATTGAAAAAATTGAAAACCTTGGCGTAATAAGGTTGGTCACATGCCATATTAAGTAAGTTTTGGGAAATTACATTTTTAATTTGTTTTAAATCTTTCAAATATAATTAAAAAAATTATTTAAATATAAATATTACGAAAAAAAGCACATCTTTCGGATTAGAGGTAAAATAATTTATATATGGCTAGTAAAATCCTCGTTAACAAATGTTTTGAGCTAAAACAGTCACTTCACTACAAATTGTGGCTTGGATCCATTTTACACCAAGGGCTTCAATTGTTAAAGAATTGTGTCACGCTCGTGGATGCAAATCAAGTGGTACCCCCGTGTCTCTGGCAAGTGTTACTCTTCGCGCAAAGGGTTTATACCTAGATAAACGAATGCTTCGACTGAGGTCTGGGAACTCTATGGTATTTTGGAATTATAAAGAATGTGTGCTTTTGTTTTAACAATATTGGTTATATTTAGATGTATTCTTATTATTTGAAATACAGATTTGAAGAAGTTATACTTTGACAGTTTTTATTAATATAATATATTCAATTTTTATCTGACCATACCGAAGTAGGAAATTTTAAAACTTTATAGTAATGTGAAATTTGAATTACAATATCACAAGATATAACATAATTAGTACTTATTTTAGGTAGGTACTAAATTTGTACTTGGAGAAAGTAATATCGATTTTTACAAGAAAACTTGAAAAGTAAATTAATTTAATTCCTATTTCTGATGTAAAACTTAAAACAAGAAAACAAATAAATTGTAGTTTGTTCAACAAGGGTGGATATGATAGCCATATCACACAAAGACGAAGTTTGAGCACGACGTCGTAGGCGGAGAACTCAATCGTCTGACTGTGATATGAACAATCTACTCGATATGGTCAGTATATTTTTTCTACGACCCACTAACGAAAATCTACAAATTTAAAAAATTATTTTAGGTTATTTAGACAAAATAACTAATTTTAAAATAATTTACGAAGTTGACTAATTTATAAAATAAAATAAACATGAAAAATTAATTAGTCCTCGGCCTAGATTCGATCCCGGACTTTTTGCGTGGAAGGCAGATGCTCTGTCTTCATCTTCACCGAAACTTTAAGGACTTTAGTTTTAATACTCGTAATTAAATTATTATCATGTAGTTTAATTAAAATTTATTTTTTTTTAAATGTGGACACAATAGAAACAAAAATGCTATTATTTATCGAGTCTGCACAAAAATTTTAATGTATATTTAATATCAATAACTAAAATATATATTGACAATTAGTTTAACAGAATTGTCACTTATTTAAAAAAATTTAAATAATAGGAGTTGGGTGACCAAAATATGAACTGTGATTTGTAGATTTAATTTTGTTAAAGTGTTCTTACTACCTAAAATGGATATGAAATATATTCGTAGTTGAACACAATAACATACTTTTTTGTTTTGTAGTATGTGCGTAGATTGGCTAATATCCATGCACAGATTACAAAACGAAAAAGTATGCTATTGCCTTCAATTGAACGAATATATTTCATATCCATTCTAGGTAGTGAGAACACTGCAAAAAAAATAAATTCGCCAATCACCGTTCATATTTTGATCAACCGACTGCTATTATTTTTAAAATTTTAAATAAATGACAATTCTGTCAAACTAATTGTCAGTATAATTTTTAGTTATTGAGATTAAACATACAATAAAATAAGTTATTCTTTTGGAAAACGTTAGCATGGATGACTAAAGGGTATTGGGTTAATTAATTCTAAAAGTGTGGTACAAATGTTATTTTCTGTAGCCAATTCTTCAAAATTATTTTGAAATATCTTTTCAATATTGAATATTAGTTCTACAAATTCATCATTTGACAGTTGCAGATTTCAAAATGTATCTGAATTGGCGTTATCATATGCCTTTAAAAAGCAATAAAATGAAAAATCATCTATTTCAACGTGATCTTTGTTATATTTAAGACAGGTATCGCAGGAGTGGATCCGCAAGGCTTTTATTAAAAGGTAACCACACACATACCTGATAAAAATTTTCTGTAGCAATTCGTCTTTACAATAATTTAGGGTGTTAATAATTTCATCATAAAATAAAATACAAGGTGTTCCATTTAAAAAACATACATTTTAATTTGCCAGGCAAAAACGTGACACCCTGTATATCCAAAGATATTTTTAAAATATGTAGGTATTTTTCAAATCCATATAACTTTTATTTAAAACTTTCTTGCGTGTCTACAACAAAATAATGAACAATAACGCACTAATGGGACACCCTGTATAAATTATATTTTTAACAATGAAAATTTCTTATAATATGGTACTTATCGGTTTGGGTCCTTGGGAAAACTAAAGAATGTTTTCTTGCAGGTATAACCCTTATTAAAACAGCTTTTGACTGCACAAACAGAATGATGTCTTTTTTTTCATTCATTCTACTCACAGCTAAAGAGTCACCAAAATAATAACAGTACCTTTAACTCAAACAAAATCTACGAAATTATAGGCTCCACGAAATTATACAATCAACGAAATTATACGGACGACTCAACACCTTACCTAAGTACACTTCTGAACGCCAAAACCGTCTTTTCCCTTCGAAGGCGGAGCTTAAGCGATGCGCGACGAAATCGACGCAAACCGTTGCCGCCAAGAGAGTGTTTTAGCTGTATTGTATAAGCTGTGATAGAACTATGTTACTTTGAAATAATTATGGGATATTATAGTAAAAAACAGAAATTTTAAGTACGGTATTAATAATAATAGTGTATGTTTCCTCAAAGTAACCTGGGGCCATAGAGGGTTAACAACAGTAGCTAAAGACCTATCAGTAGTTACAAATGGTCTTTAGGCTAATTGGTTGTTACAATAGAACTGGTTTATTTTATACAGAGAGTCTTAAAACGTATCCTAAATATGGCCAATTTTAAGTTCAATTTATTCAATTTTCTCAAATGCTACACCCTATATATTATTTTAGCATAAAATTCTTTTAACATTTACCTATCGAACGATATCAATATATTCACTAATAACACGTATAAAGGGTGTCCTATCAGTAAGTTCGATAGCTGTTTTAGTATTGGAAATTCAAAAAAAAAAAAAATTGTATGGGCATGTTTAATAAATATTCCTTAATATACAGGGTGGTTCATAAACGAGGGACAGACCAAAGTAAAATACCCTGCAAGTAGATATACATATTTACTTGTTTTCACATCGTCAAACAATTTTAATAGACTTTATTTATTTGCTATGATATATATAGGGTCTGTCAAAATACGGGGTAACGACTTTCTCCATTTTTTAAAAGGCCTCTTTGCTCTCCGATTTGTCTCAAATTTCTACTTATTTTACATAGTCGTTAGTCGTGCGAGGTAGACGTGGTTAATATAGTTCTGCAACTTAAGTGAAAATAATTACGTACTTAGCTTAAATTTAAGTTTATTTTGTCAAAAATATTTGTATTAAGATGCCTTTTGCTCGATATCATTTATCAAAAATAAAACTAACAGTGGATAAAGTGATAAAACAACTTTTCAATGAACAAGAATTTTTAAAGGCGATGGTCGACAAAATATCAAATTAAGTAGCTGACCGTTCAACAACAACTCCAATCCGTTCAGCAAAAAGTCGATAAGTTGGAAGCCGATATCCAAATTATAAAAAGTGTCCAAGATAAAGAAACAAAAAACTCTGCTAATAAAATCAATACAAACAATGGTTGTTGTGACTCAGCAGGGATTTATCAAAATCCAATAGAAATAATAATAGAATTTACGGAAATACAGATAACAAAATGTCACTTGTTGAGGAAAGTATCAAGATTGTAAATCCAAATTTCAATATTGATGGATGCAAATTCGAAGATAAGGAGTAGTAAATAATAACAAGTGCCGCCCTGTAAAATTAATGATAACTCAAATCATATAAAATTGATAAGAAGCAACAAGCAAATCCAGACTGTTAAGAAATTTCATTAGTAATATTTACATCGGTAAGTATTATGCTTTCATTAGTATTATTTACATCGGCCACTGTCGATTCGATTTCTTTGTAAAAGCTATATATATGACTCTGGTTATAAACCAGAGTCATAAGGCCGATGATAACCTACGGGTCGGTGGTATGGTGGCCAAAGACTCGGCAAGCTGGAGCCATTCGACAGCTCAATGGTATTCAAAGGCAAGCATGCCTGAGTACCACGGGAGCTATGAGAAGTCATGCTAAACCTAACACCACTACATATATTCATTCAAGGCGAAGCCAGGTCTGTCACATAGAGACTGCACAAAGGTTCATCGCCCATAATCAGTTTGCATGGACGCGACTACAGCGAGCTATATAAAGAGTTAGAGAACGACCAAATAATGGGAATGCCTTCATACGAAATTCTTCCAAAGTATAGCTTTCAAAAACAATATAAAGTAAGTATACCAGACAGGGAAGCGTGGACGGGAGGACCTATTCATGCAGATCTCACCTGGTATATAGACGGCTCCAAAACCCATGAAAGTTCAGGAGTAGGTATATATAGTACCAAGCCAAAGACAGGAATCTCACTGAGCTTAGGTAAACATGCGACAGTATTCCAGGCAGAAATAGCAGCAATACATCACTGCACAAAAGAAGTATTAAGACAGAAGGTAAATGGAAAAACCATTGTCATATACTCAGACAGTCAAGCGACGTTAAAAGCACTCACTTCCATGCAGGTACACTCAAAGCTTATGTGGGACTGTTTGGAAGCCCTAACAGAGCTGGGTGGTCAAAACAGACTAACCTTAGACTGGGTACCAGGCCACAGGGGACACAAGGGCAATAAAGAGGCTGATTTACTAGCCCGAGAAGGACCCTTAAATGTTCTTATTGGCTCAGAACCCTTCTGTGGTGTAACAAAAACAACTATCAGAACATGCACAAAGCAGTGGATGTTTCAAAAATCTCAGGAGTGGTGGAAAAATTCACCAGGACAGAGACAGGCCAAAAAGTTCTTAAAAGGACCATCGTCTGAACTCACCGAGCATCCACTAAGCCTTAATAGGAAAAATACTAGAATACTAGTAGGTCTATTAACAGGGCATTGTAGGCTTAACAAACATATATTCAATATCGGTCTGACAGAAGAGGCCTTGTGCCGATTCTGTCAAGAAGAAGAGGAAACGGCAGAACACGTATTATGCTACTGCGAAGGTCTAGTAAGACTCAGATTCCTTACACTTGGAGAAGAAAAACCAAGGGCAACTAGCTATACCGGAGAACTACTTCCCAGTCTATGGAGTCTACTACAAAAGACCGAATTAGACAAGGTAATCTAAACAAAGATTAAAGGATATCCAAAATAGATCTAAAAAGGTCGAGGTGGGGGAGGCAACATGGCCCATAGTCCTAATTAAATCTTAATCTTAATCTTGTAAAAGCTAGCTTTAGCATACATTAAATGTTTCGTAATGATCTACTAAAGTACCTTCAGAGCAACCTTCAACTGAAGTGTTATTTAAAACTGTTTCCAAATCGTCTTCCGTATTTATAGTTTTAACAATTTTAGATGGAAAATTAGTAGAAAATAAACCAATCCGAAAATCCACCCCAAATAAAGCTTTGAAGGGAGAACGTTTAATGATTTGGTGATGAAAAGAATTTTTTCCGCAAACGTCAAAAAAAGTAGACATTATTAACGTCAATTCATGATGTTGAAGTATGATTTCACAGACGCCACTTTTTTGTACGGCCGTGAGCGGACAAAAAAGTACTTTTTTGTACGCTGACGGCCGTACAAAAAAGTAGAATTTTTAACAGGGAAAATAATTATTAGTTGAACTTTTAAACTTTATTAACGATAATAATTATTAATAGTAAAATTACAGTTATTTAAGGTTGCACCGCACATATTTAATGCACTACCTGATTTATTCACTTCCAATTCAAGCGAATTTTGTGCAGAGTTGAAAGAGTTCATCGACAAAATTTCCCGTGACTCCTTACTTGTTGTTGCTTCTGTTACATCAACGTCGACATAATTTCGCTCATGAGAAGCTGCATTCAGGTACAGTGAAGAAGAATTCGACATCAAGATTTTTTCTGCAGTTTGTTTTTTATTAGACAAAGAGTCTTCAATGTATCCTTCAGCGACAGTGCTCGACCTCTAACATCCATGCCGTTTCAAACAAGTAATATCAGCTCCTCCATCCACAAGCAAAGTAGCTGAAGTTCTTCTTAACGCATGGCCGGTGTAATCTTTTGATTTCGGTAGTTTTAAATAAGTTGCTACTGTTTTGGGTACGTTACTAATTGTATGAATTCCCATGACCATGCGATAACATTTTCCCTTTTGAAATTTCAAAAAAAAGCGTCGGCTTTCCATAGCTTGTGGACGTAAAGAAGTATATTTTCTGTAAAGATTTATATATTTTTCTCCAATAATTGTGAACGATCGTGGCTTTTTAGATTTACTATCAGGAATCTTTATATGAATAACAGATCCTAAATCTTTTATATCGTCTATTGTCATGTTCACCATTTCATCGCATCTACATGCTCCAGATACGCCCATTATTAGAACAACCTAAAAGTAGTATGTATTTAAAAACTTGATTGTATTTATGCAGGTTAGAATATTATAACTAACCTTAATTCCTAGATATTGCTCATTAGGTGCATTATTTAAAAAATCTTCAAACTTGTCTTTTGTGAATACCTTTGACTTTTTGGGAGTATACCCTTCATTCTGCTTCTTCAGATAAGCACGTAGTTTCATATATTTGCTAATATCTAATCCATGTTTAATATTCAGTAATGATTTTATCATGGAATACTGAGACCACATTGTTGAACTCTTCATTTTTAATTTAGTTGTCATTTCAAAAAAATAAGCTAGTAGCACATTTTCCGAATAGTTTGAAATGTTTTTATCATTGCACCATGTGAGAAATCTTTCGTAAGCATGATTATAAACTCTACTTGACTTAGTTGGAATTAAATCATTCGTAGCTGCCTTAGCAATGTCAACAACGTCGGGCGGTGTACAGTTGGGTTCTGAATCCGACATATTATAATCTAAAAGAAAATTTCAGTACACTTTACTATAACAAACGAAATTTTGATGCTCAAGTACTTACCAAAAATGCACAGTCCAATTGTTGCTTTAATTCAGTTACAATATTTCTGACATTATAAAATATTATTGAACTGTCAAATTTGTTTTTGACTTGGCAATCACAAAACCAGTAACCACGGAAATGTAGTGCGCAGTTTTATAATTATTATTCTCTGAATTTATCAACTTCGTTGCAATCGTTTTGAATTTTTATTTAAATATTAATTAGTTCTATAGTCTGGATGCCGTTTGCGAAAAAAATAGCATGTTTCATTCGGAGCAAATGCACTTTTTGTGGCTCGTTCGGCCATCAAACATTCAGACTCGCCACAAAAAGTTATACTTTTACTCCTAATAAAACAATATACTATTTTTGCCACTTGACAAAGTAGCAAGCAAGTGACCAATTAATTTTTTAAATTATTATCTTTTAACGAAGCTTTAAACATATTTTCCACATCTTGGTTTGATCTTTCTACACTTCCCTGACTTTGTAGATGTCGTGGGCATCTGTTAATAATCTTACAAGATGGCCATTTAACAATCATTTCGTGTATAATATGATTGACAAATTCTCGGCCATTGTCACTCCGCAGAACGATTGGTGCTCTAAATTCTAGGAAACTTTTTAGAAGTTCTTCTCATGCATCCTTTGCATTTTTAAATTTCAAAGGCCTTAGATAAATAAATTTTGTAAGATGGTCTTGGTAGTTCATTAACCATTTGTATTCTCCGTCAGGCGTTGATTACAAATTTATAAGACTTGTTCTCGATGATTAAAATCTTTGGATAAAATAGGTTTGACCACTAAACCTTTTTTAGGAAGTTGCTTTTTTTTGTACAGGTTGTACAGCACCGAACAAATATTTCTACTTCTGGTCTGGGAATTGCATACTTGGGTTTCAAAGCCTTTAACATTTTATCACGGCCTTTATGACCAGTACCTATATGAATTTAAACTAGTTTGTTATAAAACTCTTCATAGGCAATTATAAAAGTTATGTCATCATTTTGTTTAGTTCTTTTCTTAATAACTTTTCTTGTCCCGCCAATTTCCATATTTTCATATATACGTGAAAAATACAGCTAGATATTATTTCTTTTAATACCTCTGTCTTTGGCTTCACGAGAACTAATTAAAATATCACTTACTTCTCTTAGTTTTTCTAATCTTCAAGGCTTTTTGCTACTGTTTTCGTGTTCTAAAAAAAAACAATATTCTGCCATTTATGAAGTGCAAAATTGTATAAAATTAGCCATATTGCCCTCGTTCCTGCCTTCCATAAGCCCAAGTGTGTACCCTAGATTGTTTTATATTGTTACAAATATTTTTCTTAAATATAAACAAAATCTTCGATGATTGAAAAGCCGTGTTTTGTAACAAAATTCATAATTTTAGTACAAATACCCCCCTTATCTCCGCCGCTGGGGAATCGTTGTCAACCTTACACCCCAGATGGAACCTACTCCCCAAGCTGCCATCAAAATGATCCTACCACGACTCTAGAAAGTCAACATTTTCTAATGATTTTAGAAAAAAATGATTAGCAATTGTTTTATTAATTTGAGGTTATTTTTTGTTTTCGGTTCTCTTACCGTTATAAAACTTTTATAGTTCTTCATACTATCATAATAATTGTCTTTATGTACAAATACATTATATAAATCAGCACTTGTTTTACTCATTTTAAATATAATTAATATTTTGCACAAATATGTACTAGGTAAGTACAAAAAAATTAAAACATCTAATTAACTCAATAACAATGATGATTGCAATTCGCCTGGCACATCGTCAGTCGTATTATAATACGTCGGATTAAATCTAGTCGGATTCTACAACACATGCGCGTTGGTTCAATTTAACAATAAGACTAACAAGCGGCAGGCCTATTATAATACGCCTAAAATTTTCAGTCAAATTGTGAGATTCTTAATTATTTTAGTATTATAATATGTCGTTATAATAAGTCGTATTGAAAAAGCCTAGACGTATTATAATAAGACTGATTTTATAATGAACCTGCGACATATTCATTCGGCCAGATCAAACTGTCTTGCAGAGAGAACATTTCAATAAACTTCGACAGGATCTAAAAGATCGTCAGGATAACGGTGAGCAAGATCTTATTATTAAATATAGAAATGGTTTTCCATATATTACAAAAAAAAAAAATTAGATACTTCCAGCAGTTCTTATATTCCCTATAACAATGTGCCAAGTACAAGTTACCAAAACTGCAGAGGTTTAAATACAAAATCTCATATTTTTTAAAAAATGTTCTTGCATCTTCCTGCGGTATAATGACTGTTAGCAACTGTCAGCAAAATGGTGTTAACAATAGTGAATTATTTCCTGATAAATTTGATGTTTACCGCAATGATCGCTCGTATAGCCAAGTGTGTGGTGGTATTATGTTGGCAATTGATAATACCCTTAGATAAAAGAGACCGGAGATGTAACATTGCACATTGCGCACGTTGTCTATTCCAACCCTAAGTAACCCACCAATTAAAAATCATTGTGTTCACGACGCCACCCGAATTGCTCCGAAATTTCTATTCTATGCTTGTCTCCGCGTGAGTAAATCATTTATGGACCGCCGTTTTTGAATTATTTGTTGGTGTTATTAGCAATTTAAAGTGTTTAGTTATTCAGTTTCAAGTTGAAAATGCCACGATGTATGGTGAAAAATTGTATATACAAATAATATAAGTGTCAATGTTATGATAAATAAGAAATATATTCGTTTTCAGCAGTAAATATTTGTTGACGTTTTGACATAAAGTCGCCATGATTCTTTGAGCTGAATACTTCAGATCCGCATTAAGGGGTTTCAATAAATATTAACATCAAATACAGTTCATCAAATTTCTAGAGGCTTTCGACGGCTAGACAGAGAAAGCACTACTGACAGGCATCCCGACGGATTTACGCAATGAAAGTACACTCTGCGCATCAAGTATTTCACTATTTCATTCAGACGTAAATGTCAGATGTAAATTTCGCTAAAACATTTATTTTATTTTCGTTTGTGTTTTTTGCTCATTACAGTTTAATAGAACCTAAGTATGGAGTTTAATAGCAAATTAAGAAACCGCGTGATTAACAGTCAATCTCGCGAAATAATAGCCAATGTTATAGAGTTTATGAGAAGAGAAGGAAACTTTAATTCACCTTCAATACCATTTAAAAATGTAAATGATCGTGTTGCTGCAGCCACAGGAGTATCTAAAAACATTGTCGTCCGCATTTCTGGAGAGAAAAAAAGAATCGATAACCGTGAGATATCGGAATTTTCATCACCAAGAAAAACCATTAAAAAACCAAAAACAGTTAATGATATAGATGAAGCTGCACAAGAATCAAATTTTATTTTTTTATTATTAGATAGCTATTTATGTTTCTGAGTTGTGTTCATTTACAGGCTCAATTTTTTTCCGTCTCTCCTTTTTGATTTTATATGGGGTTTCAAGTTGTTTTTGACTTATTTCGACGTAAATCACAACAACACACTTTTTTAATAAAGCAAACAAGTGTTAAGAGGTATATGTACGTGTAAACTACAATTACAATAAATTGATATGAAACCCATGAAACCACCAACAAAAATGTAAAGCTAGCTTCCGTACTAGAACATGGTGTCATTCGTCGAGATAATTTATCGTTTTGTTTAATAGATCAAGAAATGTAAATATTCCCCTGTTATTTTTTATAAAATTATAAGAGAAATAAATTTTTTTCTAAATAGTATAGTTTATTATTTTGTAGAAAAACAAAATTTCGAAAATTTTAGTAATGTTTCAGAAACAACCGTTATTAATAATAGGTACCATTTTCCTTAATAAGGTAGAAATAAAATATAAACTATTTCCACGATTTACAAAGGCCTACAAAAAAATTATAGGTATTTTCCGCTATCCTATAAAATTTATATTTTCTGACTCAATTTCAAAAGGTTGAAGGAATTCCAAAACACCTTTTATGGCACAATAATTATTTTCAATTCTATATACTATCTTTAGCTGCTTTTAAAAACGTTCTAAGAAAGTCCAATCAGACCAATTTAATCCCTAAACTATTCCACACTTTTAAAATTTAATTACCTAAAAATAATAAAAACTATTTAAAATAATTTGTTTAGCAGACTGTACAATAGCTATCTTAGTCACACGTAGCGCGTTCTCTGTCTGGGCGTCGAACACCTCTAGAAATTTGATGAACAGTACATAATATTTCAGAAAATAGATTTCATAATATATTAATTTACAAAAGACTAAAATTTTAAACATTTAATCTAAATAAGAAGTAAATAGGCATTGTTACTAACGAAATTTTGTTTTTAAAAAGTAGTTTTATAAGAATATTTACTATAGTTGGTTTTTAGTCCTATTTTTACAAGAATATTAGATGAACTACAGGTTCACCTACTTAAAATTTCAAGGTTCATTTTATTTTCGGTTAAATCGGAAGTGACATTTGAATCTTAAGTCTTAAAACAAAGTAAAACGCGCAATATGATCTAGTATAGGCAAAAAATACTAAAGTTACGGAAATTAGTCATATTATTAGTAAAATGTTACATTATAAACCCCTAAATAACTCGAAAAAAATCTTCGTTTACAAAAAAAAAACTAAATTCTAGCAATATTTATTATACAATCGAATGCGGTTTCAAAGATAACAGGATCAATAAATCCGAATCTCTAAATTTTGGAGCTAATTGCTCGGATAAAAGCATGCGACCGATAGGGGTTACAAAAATAATCGATTTATCGTTTTCATGAAAATCGATTTATCCGTTATAATTAATCGATTATTTTTGATTAATCGAACATTTTCAATAAATTGTTTTCGTTTTTTTAGGTAATGGAATATTCGATTATAAAGGAATTTTTAGAAAAATCGATTTATTGTTTAATCGACTTTTTAAATTAATCGATTATTTTCGATTAATCGATTATTTTCGATTTTTCAAAGGTATTCGAATAAATTGTTTTAAAATACAGAAAATAGATTATATAAAAATAATCGATTGATCGAATATAATCGGTTATATTATATATTGGGTATTTCGGTTATTTTTTATAATTATCGATTTATAGGTAAATCAGCTTTTTATTTATCGATTAGTTTCGATTTTTCAAAGAAAATTAAATAATCAATTTTAAAAGGAATATAAAAAAAAGGATTATTTGTAAATAAAAAATTATTCAGTTTTTTCTTTTTTTTTTTTGGAAAATCGATTTATCGTAGAATCGGCTTCTTAATTATTATTGATTTTAAAACCTGTAAATAAAGTTTCTAAAGTAAAGTAAGGCTTCTTAATTAATTTGTTATTTTCCCTTAATCGATTATTTTCGATGTTTCAAAAATGATCGAATAATTGATTTTAAAGGAAATAATTCTTTTTTTTTTTTTTTGAAAAATCGATTTATCGATTATTCGACTTTTTAATTAATCGATTATTTGATTATTTTAGATCAAATAATCTGTTTGAATGGAAATACGAAAAAAAAATAGATTATTTAAAAATAATCGATTATTTAAAATAAACGATAATTCGTCTATTATTTTTTGTAAACACTGATTTATCGGTTAATTGGCTTTTTAATTAATCTAATATTTTTGATTTTTTAAAGATAAGATAAGTACTTGATTTTAAAGGAAATACGAACAAAAATAGATTGTTTGAAAATAATCGATTGATCGAAAATAATCGATTATTATTAATGATCAATAAATTATTTCGATAATCACCCACTCCTAGCGACCAAATGACTTTTAATAGGTTTAAATTTTAAAATGTTATCATCTGGTTTCAGACATATGCATTTCTAGAGTTTTATGTGACTCATCCTCTATATTAATGAATATTCCTAAAGAAACAAGCTTTAATACAATATCTTTTTCTGAGGTTATAAGACAAAACAGCATTTTCTTATTTTGACTAATTTTTAATATTATATGATAGTCGTAGAAAAAATATAATGTTCAACTCACAAGGTTTGATTTGCAGTATTCGCCTGCGCACATGCTTTTTTTATAATACTCTTAGACAATGAGTGCCATTTCTTACTCGATTAACAATATTCTATTTCAACATTTTACTGTAGTCTCTTACAGAAAAGTCCGTAGTAAATAATATCTAACGAAATATTCTATAAAAGGTCTTCTCTTTACATAAAATGTCGTGGCATCTGTTTGATATTAAAAAATCACGTTAAATTTATTTCATATTACAAAATTCCATTAAACGTATATTTTAAATAAATCTAATAGTTCATTATGATGCTAATAAAAAAAGTCCGGTCCCTGTCACAGAGTTCCGGTCCTTGCCCAGTTCCCCCACTCCGTTAACCTTTCTTTAGAAATTGGCAACATTTGCGCAGGTTAAACACCGGTGTATGTTATATCTCTGGTCTTTTTTATCTAAGATAATACCTTAGATTAAAGAGACCGAAGATGTAACATTGCATACTGCGCATGTTGTCTGTTTTAACCCAAAGTAACCCACCAATTGAAAATCATTGTTTGCACGACGCCACCCGAATTGCTCCGATTTTTCCATTCATCGATCACCTCCACCTGAGTTTAATCACCATTGACAGCTGTTTTTTGATTTATTTTTTGGTATTTTAGCAATTTAAAGTGCTTTAGTTAATCAATTTCAAGTTCAAAATACCACGATGTATCTTGAAAAAATATATGTAATTAGAATACAAGTACTAATGTTATGAATATATTCGTTTTCAGCGGTAAATATTTATTAACGTTTTGACATAAAGCGCCGTGTTTCTCTGGGCTGAATACTTCAGATCCGCATTAAGGGGTTTCAATAAATATTAAGCATCCGAAATCAGATTTCATATTACATAAATTTACAAAAAGATAAAATTTTGAACATTTAATTTAAATAAAAAGTAAATAGGCATTGTTGCTAACGAAATTTTGTATTTAAAAAGTAGTTTTATAAGAATGTTTTCTAAAGGTGATTTTAAGCCCTTCTTGGTAGATAAATAAGAAGTAAAGAATCATAGTTGCTAGCTAAATTTTATTTTTATAAGGTATTTTTATAAGAATAATAGATGAAATACAGGATGACCTACTTAAAATTACAAGGTTCATCTTATTTGCGGTCAAATCGAAAGTGACATTTGAATCTTCAGTCTTAAAACAAAGTAAAACGCACCATATGATCTAGTATAAGCAAAACAAATACTAAAGTTACGGGAGTTGGTCACATTAATAAAATGTTACATTACAAACCCCTAAACAACTCGAACAAAATTTTCGATTACTAAAAAAAATCCAAAATTTAGCAATATTTATTATTTATTATACAATCGAATGCGGTTTCAAAGATAACGGGATCAAAAAATCCGAATCACAAAATTTTTGAGCTAAACGCTCGGATAAAAGCAAACGACCGGTAGGGGTTACAAAAATTATCGTTTTATCGATAATTCTGATTTTGTATGAAAATCGATTTATCCGCTGTTTTTAATAAATTATTTTTATTTTTTTAAAATAATTTATTAATCAATTTTAAAGGAAATACAAAAAAATGTAGATTTATTCAAAATAATCGATTTTCGTTCAATCGGTTTTTTTCATTATTCGATTGAATTTAATCGGTTATTTTATATAACCAATATTTTGGTTATTTTTCAAAATTATCGATTTATTGGTTAATTAGCTTTTTAATAATTGATTATTTTTGATAATCGAATAATCAATTTTAAAGGAAATATTAAAAAAAGAATTATTAGAAAATAATCGACAATTCGTTTTATTTTTTGGAAAATCGATTTATCATAGAATCGGCTTCTTAATTAATTGGTTATTTTCGATTAGGCGATTATTTTGGAATTATCGATTACTTTCAGTATTTCAAAGATAATCGAATTATCGATTTTAAAGGAAATACAATAAAATAGATAATTGATAATAATCGATTTATCATAGAATCGGCTTCTTAATTAATTGGTTATTTTCGATTAGGCAATTATTTTGGAATTATCGATTATTTTCGGTATTTCAAAGATAATCGAATTATCGATGTTAAGGAAATACAATAAAATAGATTATTGATAATAATCGATTTATCATAGAATCGGCTTAATTAATTGGTTATTTTCGATTAGGCGATTATTTTGAAATTATCGATTATTTTCGATATTTCGAAGATAATCGAATTATCGATTCTAAAGGAAATACAATAAAGTAGATTATTGATAATAATCGATTGATGAAAAATAATCAGTTATTTAAAATATTCGATAATTCTGTTTTTTTTTTTAATTGATTTATCAGTTAATCGACTTTTTAATTAATCGATTATTTTTCATTAATCGATTATTTTTGATTAATCGATTATTTTCGATTTTTCAAAGATTGTCAAATAATCTGTTTCAATGGACGAAAAAAATGGATTATTAGAAAATAATCGATAATTCGGTTATTTTTGGAAAATCGATTTATCGTAGAATCGGCTTCTGAAATAATTAGTTATTTTCGACAGACGATTATTTAGGAATAATCTATTATTTTTGGTATTTCAAAGATAATCAAATTATCGATTTTAAAGTAAATACAATAAAAATAGATTATTGATAATAATCGATTGATCGAAAATCATCGATTATTTAAAATAGTCGATCATTCTGTTTTTTTTTTTGAAAATCGATTTATCAGTTAATCGACTTTTTAATTAATCGATTATTTTTGATTAGTCGATTATTTTCGATTTTTTAAAAATTATCGAATAATCTGTTTCCACGGACGAAAAAAAAATGGTTTATTTGAAAATAATCGATTATTTAAAATAAACGATTATTTAAAATAAACGATAATTTTTTTTTATTATATTTTGTAAACACTGATTTATCGGTTAATTGGCTTTTTAATTAATCGATTATTTTTGATTTTTCAAAGATAATCAAGTAGTCGATTTTAAAGGAAATGACAAAAAAATATGTTGTTTGAAAATAATCGATTGATCGAAAATAATCGATTATTTTCAATGATCGATAATTTATTTCAATAATCACTCATCCCTAGCGACCAAATTACTTTTAATAGATTTGAATTTTAAAATGTTATCTAATTTCAGACATATTATGCATTTCTAGAGTTTTATGTGACTCATCCTTTATAATAATTAATATTCCTAAAGAAAGAAGCCTTAACATACCTTTTTCTGAGGTTATAATACAAAACAGCATTTTCTCATATGGCTAATTTTTATTATTATGTAATAGCCGTAGAAAGAATATAATGTTCAACTCATAAGGTTAGATTTGCAGTATTCGCCTGCGCACATGCTATTTTTATAATACTCCTAGACAATGAGTAACATTTTTTGCTCTATCAATAATATATTCTATTTCAACATTTTACTGTAATCTCTTGCAGAAAAGTCCGTAGTAAATAAACGCTAACGAAATATTCTACAAAAGGTCTTCTCTTTACATAAAATGTCGTGGAATCTGTTTGATATTAAAAAATCACGTTAATTTTATTTCATAATACAAAATTCGATTAAACACCTTTTAAATAAATTTAATAGTTCATTATGATGCTAATAAATAAAGTCCGGTCCCTGCCACAGAGTTCGGGTCGCCGCCCAGTTCCCCCACTCCGTTAACCTTTCTTTAGAAATTGGCAACATTTGCGCAGGTTAAACACCGGTGTATGTTATATCTCTGGTCTCTTTTATCTAAGGATAATACCTTATTTAAATCTGAAGTGTATGAAATGAACTGCCCACTACCAATAATTGATGTATTATGTGTCAAGTTATTCCCCTACAACTCCAAATACGTATTTATTATTGTTGTATATACTTTACCATTAGCAACTGTCGCACAGTATGATGAATTCTTTGACTTTTTAGAGGATTTTGTGTCGATGCACAAATCGATTGTAATTGAAGATTTCAACATAACTGCACTCCAAGACTTCTATAATACCAATCAAAGCAATACTTTCAACAATAGACTTTGCAAACCAAATATTAAGGAACAAAAACAACATCCCAACGTTATAACGCGGTCGGGTGAATTTGTTTAATATAGAAATTTGTGAACTACTCGGCAACAGCGCTCACGTATAGGATCCCCCATTTTTTATTGTTATTTAAGAATGAAACGTAGAACAATGGTCGGAAAAATGATAAACCAACCCTTTTTTAAATTTTAGAATAAAACTGCTAAAATTGATGCCATTTGTTTTTGACATCATACACTCTTGTCACTTTTAATATTGTACATGCAATTCAATAACACCCTGTATATATTCAGTCTAATAACAATTTGTGTTAGTGGGGACAGAGCATCAAAAATTGTCGTTTTTGTCTTTAAAAATATTTTAAATAATTAAGAAGAAAAATACAAACCGAAATTAGCCGAACTCGACGGATGGATCATCAGGGCCAACTGCGGGGCCGCCTCCACAATTTCGGCCTCCTTCGATGAAGTGTACAATGTAAACATAGTTGCCAAACAACGCAGCGTTAGTTTGCCGTTTTTGAAGAGGCTCGGAGTGGCTCTAATGGAGATCGTTGACAGCGTTGTTTCCAAGCCAGGCAGTGCATCGAAGTGGATGATTGTGTTGTCGATTTGGACGTCCTCGGATGGATGCATCTGTGAACAACATACGGATTTAGCCGGTTACAGGTCATTTGTGAATCAAACCAAAGCCGAACCGCTTTGGTCGTGCGGTGCTCGCGTTCGCCTAGTAAATCACATGGAAAATGACATTCGGTTTTATTTACCGCGATTTTTGACTTTGATCAAAAAGGTTACGTGATTGGTATGTATGTACGGGTGCGGTCGGATTTTTAACCTTTCGAAGTTCGCGCCAACAACGGTTTGTGAAAGTATACTGACGCTTAATCTGTCTAATTAGAAGGACGTAACACTACAAATTTAATCTCTATTAGCAGTTACAATGTTGGGTCAATATTGTGAAGTATATTATTCCAGGAGGATATCTACTATTCTCAAATATCACCCATATTAAATCTAATAATTTTTATCCATGACAAAATAAAAGGTTTATTCCTCAAAATCCAAATTATATTTGTGTATCATCTACGTATTCCTTTTCAAATATTTTCAGTTATAAACCAAATCAATAGTTTTTTCTCTCTTTTCATTTTAACACCATTTCCTTTTTCCGTTGATTGTTACCAACTTCTTAATTTGAATATTAGTACATCTAAAATTATTTTCCAACGCTAATGCTAGACTCTACTTTTAACAATAATAATTTATTTATTTCATTTTGTTTATTACGTACAAATTTAAACAATTCATTATAAACCTATATTATTATTAAGAAACATTTATTTTTTCGCCAACGCCATCTATTAGCCGATGGTCAAAATATTTAAATTTGACAACCTCTAAACTGTTATCTTAAATATTAGAATGGTTAATTCGTCTATTTATATCTTGAGGGCGTCAATCAGTTATTTAATCTAAATAAAATTTAATTCCTGTAGAATTATAAACACTTGTCCAAGAACCTATTTTAGTGCTTGTAGGGTTTTTAAAAAGTTTTTAAATTTGTTTGTCTTAATTGTTCGTCCGTTCGTGAAATATTTTAATAATTTTAATTAATAGTTTTAGACCTACTTTTGTTTATGTGTTTTGACATCAACTTTTTGTTGCAACTATTGTTTTTTTATATTTTTTTATGTATTTTAAAAAATACTCGCATACTTGTTTTTACACCGACCCTGGGATAATTCTCTTAGCTTAGTCTTAAATAGATGAGTAATTACGGGTGAGTTCTTGATATTTGACAAATTTCATATTAAAATGTTTAAACCCACTTATTAGTTATGAGCTCATTCGTTTTTCCTCTCTATTTTTAGACCTTACCTGATGATGAGGATCTGATCCTCGAAACCGGTCGTAATAAAATACTCTTGTGAGATCCTAAGGACCACCCTCGTTTGATTTACCTTTTTGAACTTATAACTCACACATGGCTACCACCTTCAACTTTAATTTTCAGTTATATCTGAGAGGCGCCACAGGATATAACGAATCAAAATTACTGATCTGTATTACCTAATTAATTGGTATTTAGAAAATAAAAATATTATGGTAAACCGGATGTCATATAGGGTTAACCGGGGAACTGCAAACAGTTTTGATAAAGTAAGGTTCCCCCAGTCTTGAATTGAAAAGTATTAAATATAAACTTGTCATTTTAAATAGGTATATTCTACCTAAATTTTAATTGTCAACTTGAAAAAATAAATTTAAAAAAAATATTCAATGTTTACAATTCCCCGGATTTTTTTCGTTTTTGAGAATTGAGAATTGAGAATTGAGAATTTTGGGGTGATGGTAAAAAAAATTCGAGGTAAACGTAAACGAAATAATTCTCCTGTATTGATTCCTACATTCGAATAGGTGGGGTAATATCGAACAAATTAGCCTATTAAAATTAATTTGCATCAGTTCAAGTCGTAATTTAATTGTTCATATTTGCCCCATCATAAAAATGAAAATTCTAAATTTATTGCTTATGTTATTATTTATTTGAAGCGAAATACAAACAGTTTTCAAATATATAGCAGGTAAATTTATGCCTACAAACATCTAATAATATATCAAAATACATAATTATGGATTCTCGAAGAAGTCTATTGTTCCAGGAAAAGAATAAATCGTTTTACGTTCATAGAATTTAATTTTAGGCTAAGGAAGAATGGCTACAACCATGTCCATTTGCATGAAAGATTTCTCACTCTCATTAATATAAAAATCAGAGCAAACTTCATTGAGCGCTCGCAATTACACAATAGCAATTTCGTGATCTTCGTCTTTCTTCTTAACTACACAGACGTATTTGTAAATAGTCGCTTTTCTAGCCTCTTCAACAAATTTAACCAGAAGAAAAACATCTGTCTTAATCTCTTCCCATTTGACTTCTTTCCAATTAACAGGCTTTGGTTGAACAAATGAGGAAAGTGGAAGCATGTCGTCATCAGAGTCATCGTTTGTTAAATGAATTAATCTAGCAACACTATCTGATGAATCAGTATTTTTCTTTGGTTTCTGCTTCTTTGTTTTCGATATCTCCATCTGCTTAAAATTATCGTCTTCTGTTTTCTTGGAACATATATTTACTAATTTTCTTTTGGTCTGCTCAACTTTCTTTTCCTTTTCGTCTTGTTCAAGCTTGTTCATTACTTCTTCCATCGTTAAAGCTTCTCCATATCTGGATTATTTTAGTCGTGGAATAACTTTTTTATTCTCAGTACCTCCCGATATTTTTGGAGAATTTTCAACACATTCAATTAATTTCATAGAGAATAGATTAATGATACCAATTGTAAGAAAGATCTTTGGAATTTTTCTTTGCAGTCTCATTTCTTATGGTAGCATCCTGATGTTCTGATTCAGGTAAATAAGAGTCACTTATCAATATGGGTTTAGGTTTATCTGCTTCCATCTGATTATTTGGGCTCGTCGATCAGTGGTTCTCAAACTTTTTTGTTGACAGAACCTTTTTGAAAAGTGAAATATTTGACGGAGCCCTAAACACATTTCAGAAAAAAGTCCTCCTTGCTCTACCCCCTTGCCAGGTCATACCCATTTCTTTGCAAAGCACCTACAAACAAAATTCTCAAAATCATATACGCCTTCCTCTTCCTGACTTCTAAAAAAAAGCTCCTCCAACCCAAAATATCAAAATCGTAAACTCTTTCCTCTACATGGCTTCTACAAAAAAATATTTTATTCAAAATGCTCAACTACCAAAATCCCATACTCCCTCTAAAAAAAAAACCAAGCCCCCCCGGAAAAACTACAGTCGTTTTGAAGCCTGAAATTATATTTTCGGGGGTCATGCCTTGTTTCCAAACTTTTTTTAACAATTCTGAGAACTTATGTCTTGTCAAACGTCCATAAGACGTTCCCATTTCAGATTTTCCATGATTAACCAAGATTCTGTCCCATCAAATTTTGATAGATTCTAATACGCATTTATCTAGTGGTTGCATCCTATCTGTTAGATGACCTAATAATTTAAGTAAAAAAATGTTGTGTTCAAGCGCAGCATTCATTATCCGAACGCTGTTATGGCTACTGTGGCTGTCAAATAACAAAAGAGCAGTCTGGTCAGGCACATCCCGTTCTTTTTGCACTCTGTTAACATTTGGTATAAATAAGGTTATGAACCATTGATAAAAGTGGGGCTCTTCCATCCACCCATTTTCAGATGCTCTATATGTTATACCAGGATACACATTTTCAGAAGTCCAACGCGCTTGGACAGCACCTGCTTTAAACATAATAAATGGAGGTAAAAATGATTCATCTGCAGCAATGCATGATAAGACAGTAGTAGATTCTCTCCCTGATCCTCCTGATACCCTAGACAGTGGTACTCCCTTTTCACCTATAGCCCGAACTCTAAAAAGAGCATTGTTGAAGCCACTTTCATCAGAATTAAATATAAATTTGCATAGCGTCAAAGCTTCTAATTCGTCGTCTAAATTTTTTCGTCGACAGTCGTTATGAACGAAAAAGCATTAGTCATAAAAATTGCGGCTGTCAGTTATTAATTTCTTAGAAACAAAAGTATACATTATTTAAAGAGTATATAGAGGGTGTCATTGAAATAGTGTAAAAAAAATCGGAAGGTCAAAAGGACAAACTTGGAAAGTGGTTATTTTTTAAATTGTAAGCTTAAAAAACACGATAAAAAATCCCTGTTGACATAAAATTTACTACTGAATCCAATGGTAATATCAAAAAATTACTTATTTAATCAGAAAGGGTAGTTCTTGCAAGGGTACAGTTCATCAAATTTCTAGAGGTGTTCGACGCCCAGACAGAGAACGCGCTACGTGTGACTAAGATAGCTATTGTACAGTCTGCTAAACAAGTTATTTTAAATAGTTTTTAATATTTTTAGGTAATTAAATTTTAAAAGTGTGGAATAGTTTAGGGATTAAACTGGTCTGATTGGACTTTCTTAGAACGGTTTTAAAAGCAGCTAAAGATAGTATGTAGAATTGAAAATAATTATTATGCCATAAAAGGAGTTTTGGAATTCCTTCAACCTTTTGAAATTGAGTCAGAAAATATAAATTTTATAGGATAGCGGAAAATACCTATAATTTTTTTGTAGGCCTTTGTAAATCGTGGAAATAGTTTATATTTTATTTCTACCTTATTAAGGAAAATGGTACCTATTATTAATAACGGTTGTTTCTGAAACATTACTAAAATTTTCGAAATTTTGTTTTTCTACAAAATAATAAACTATACTATTTGGAAAAAAATTTATTTCTCTTATAATTTTATAAAAAATAACAGGGGAATATTTACATTTCTTGATCTATTAAACAAAACGATAAATTATCTCGACGAATGACACCATGTTCTAGTACAGAAGCTAGCTTTACATTTTTGTTGGTGGTTTCATGGGTTTCATATCAATTTTTTGTAATTGTAGTTTACACGTACATATACCTCTCAACACTTGTTTGCTTTATTAAAAAAGTGTGTTGTTGTGATTTACGTCGAAATAAGTCAAAAACAACTTAAAACCCCATATAAAATCAAAAAGGAGAAACGAAAAAAAATTGAGCCTGTAAATGAACACAACTCAGAAACAAAAATAGCTATCTAATAATAAAAAAATAAAATTTGATTCTTGTGCAGCTTCATCTATATCATTAACTGTTATTGGTTTTTTAATGGTTTTTCTTGGTGATGAAAATTCCGATATCTCACGGTTATCGATTCTTTTTTTCTCTCCAGAAATGCGGACGACAGTGTTTTTATGGTATTGAATGGTATTGAAGGTGAATTAAAGTTTCCTTCTCTTCTCATAAACTCTATAACATTGGCTATTATTTCGCGAGATTGACTGTTAATCACGCGGCCTCTTAATTTGCTATTAAACTCCATACTTAGGTTCTATTAAACTGTAATGAGCAAAAAACACAAATGAAAATAAAAGAAATGTTTTAGCGAAATTTACATCTGACATTTACGTCTGAATGAAATAGTGAAATACTTGATGCGCAGAGTGTACTTTCATTGCGTAAATCCGTCGGGATGCCTGTCAGTAGTGCTTTCTCTGTCTAGCCGTCGAAAGCCTCTAGAAATTTGATGAACTGTAAGGGGTCAATTTATGATTAACTTTTTAAGGGTTGATTTTTTTACAACGTAGCTCTATTTTTTAAAAACAATTACAGTTTTTCCATAAAAAAGTTACTCTTATTGCAAGTCGCTTAAAGCAACCGTTTTCGAGAAAATTGAAGGCAAAGAGTTTGGTAAACCTGTAGTAGAAAAACGAAAAGTAAACTTACTTATTTTTTGATGGGTATCTCACAGATTAATAAACATAAATTTATGAAAATTGTGACGTGTTAAACTAATCAACCTCCCAAAAAACTCATAAACACTAAAGAAAAAAAATATTTTCAAGTAATGTCGAAGAAATTTTATTATGAAAAATTATTTTTTGTCTGTGGGTCAATTTTTTTCTCTCAACTTTGTAATCGGAAGGTAAGTGGCAACCCAAACCCCAGAAGAAATTTGTGGGCACGCCACTGTCAATGAATACTTTTTGTAAATGGAATAATCAAATTTGGACAGAACCATAGCTATGTACATGGTCTTATCACAATTTTTTTTATTTTAATTTAGCAAATTTTGCCTAAAAATATTCTGGTTTTTAAGTATTTCTATCAGTTTCTTGTTGTTGAAGTGTACGTGAGCGTAATATACTAGAAATTATGGAATACACTGTACTTGGACTGACAGATATGCATTTTATTTATGGAGGAGCGAACGGAAACGGTCTTTTAGCTAAACGTTTGTATATTCAAAAATATCCAAATCGCAGAGCACCCTCTCATAGGATATTTGCCAGAGTCCATCAGCGCCTGAAAGACGAAGGTTCATTTAGTAACAGGTACCATGATCGCGGCCGTAATGTTACAGTGCGTACACCAGCAATTGAAGAGCGAATTTTAAGAAGTGTAGAGGAAGATCCAGGGTTATCTGTAAGCAGAATTGCAGCGCGAGAAAACGTGAGTCGCCATACTGTGTGGATGACTCTTCATACTCAACTGCTGTATCCGTACCACATCCAAAAGGTACAAGCGCTTAATCGTCCAGACTATCCCGCTCGTGCCAATTTATGTCGTTGGTTATTAAGAAAACTGGTAGAAGATCTCTTTTTTCTGTCAAACATTTTATGCACTGATGAAGCAGGGTTTACCAAAAATGGGATTGTTAATTACCACAACACCCATTACTGGTCCGATCAAAATCCTCATACTGTCATAGAAAGTCAACAACAAGTTTGATTCTCAGTAAACGTTTGGGCGGGAATTCTTAGAGATAGACTTATTGGACCATTCTTTCTACCCAATAGGTAAATTTTAAAACTGTTTAAACGTCACCAACTCCTAATTATTATTATTCTTTTAGGCTTAATGGACAAAATTTACTTCATCCAGATCACCAGATGTTAATCCACTTGATTTCTACTTATGGGGTCACTTAAAAGCTTTGGTTTACTCAGTGCCGATTGATACTGAAGAGCAACTACGACAACGGATAATTAACTGCTCCAATCAAATTCGTACAACGCCAAGGATTTTCGATAGGGTACGCAGATCCTGGAGAAGAAAAGCAGGTGTCTGTATTGAAATAAATGGTGGTCACATTGAACATTTACTTTAAATAAAAGAGTCAGACTGATATGATAAAAAATACGGTACTTTCCATAATAGTAATAAAATATTTTTCACTTTAATTTCTCACTCTTTTATTATTTAAAATAATTTCGGCGCTTCTCTTGTTTAACAGGGCGATTTGATAATTCTAAGTTGAAATAACCACGCCATAATTTTCATAAATTTATGTTGTTTAACCTGTGAGCAACCCATCAAAAAATAAATACATACTTGTTTTTCAAATACGGGTTCAGTAAAATGTTTACCTTCAATTTTCTCGAAAACCATTGCTTTAAGCGACTTGCAATAAGAGTACCTTTTTTATGGAAAAAAGGTAGTAGTTTTTAAAAAATAGACCCATGTTGTAAAAAAAATCAACCCCTAAAAAGTTAATCATAAATCGACCGCTTACCCTTGCAAGACTACCCTTTCTGATTAAATAAGTAATTTTTCGATATCACCATTGGATTCAGCAGTGTTTTTTTAGATTACAATTTCAAGAAAACTACTTTCCAAGTTTGCCCTTTTGACTCGCCTTAATATGCATTTAACGACTCATAGTTATAGGAACCTCCCGAATTTTTTTACACTATTTCAATGACACCCTGTATAGTTTTAATGTTTAATGTTGTGTCAAACCAATTTCATTTGTTTAAAATTAAAAATGTTACTAACAGGTGGCGTTTTAAATCTTCATCCTTGCCAGAACTTTATGGATCACATTTTTCTTTATAATTAGTCGACTGTAATTGATGCGTCAGTTTTGACCTTAGCTATCTGTGGAGTACAATGCCGGTGGAGCCTGCATATCGGTGTAAATTCCTATAACTTGATTATTAGTAATTTTTAGTTCTTACAAATTAAAAATGTAACTTTTTATTGAATTTGAAGGTTACTTGCCACAATTTTTTGTTGGCAACCATTTTTACCATTCCAAATATAGCTTGTCATATCCATAAATATTATAAATTAGTCAATATAATTCCAAGTAAATTCCATTTGTTTGCACCTCTAAAAAATTCTTTAGAAAGCATCATAATTGAGGCCTTAGAAGATGTCAAGAGCTATAAGGAGAGCTCCTTACCCAGCTAGCACATAACGTTGCCAAGCCTTTCGGCGATGTTGCATTAAGGGAATGTAATAACATTACTGTACAACGTAAATGCAACGTTCATGAGAAGTTGTTGAGGGAAATCAAAACCTCGCAAAACTTCTATTTGTTATTTACCTAGATAACCTACTGTAAACATTACAAATCTGAATTCAGAACGTTTAGTTTTATGTCAATTGTCACTTGTCAGTTTTTCTTGTCAATTGTCTTTTTTAATGGTTTATTTTTCGGCATCCAGAATTTATTTTATAAATAATTGTTATTTATACATTCGAATAGATTTGGTAAGGGTCCTCTATAAAATAGATAACTATTTTCTAAACCATTGTCTTTGTTTCAGATTACAATGCCTGATGTAAATTTATTATTTCATTCATTAAGTATCTTTAGCAGTCGATGCCGATGACACCAAATAAAAAAAAACTACAATAAAAACAAAGAATTGCAGATCAATCGTTGTAAACCAGAAGATAAACATTTAACCGAATGTCTGGCAACATTTTACACCAAATACTTATAAAAAGTAATTATACTTTATCGAACTAAAAATACATTTTAAAAATATTACTTTTTAGGTTTCCTTCGACATTCTAGGAATTTTAGAAGCAAAAGTAAATACTACAGAAGTGTAAAGAAGAATATAACACCTGAAGTTTTATAAAAAGTGAATCTATAGGTACATGATATGTCAGGTATATCAGAATTCAAGCAGTTCATTCTCTTCAACAGGCTAGATTGCCTGGAAATGCAACCATCAGTTCAAGTGAAAACCCAGCAGAAAAGTTGAGAGAAATCATAGATGATACTCTCGAGTATAATAGAATATCTTGCTAAAAAACACCAGTTGTTTTTTATAAAATCTACATATCGATGGCTCAATCAAATACTGCCACAACTAAAATACTATTATTTCGAGAAATTTCATTTTGAAATTTTGTAAGTCTCTATTATCATTATTTTGTTTTTGACATACTCTTTATATTTTATTTAAAAGCTTCGATATTTTGCTGTTAAATAAAATGATTACGATTATAAAAGTGAGTTGTTGCATAGTTGTAAAAAATTTGGGTGTTTTTGAAGAAAATAACTCGAACTGAGGCAGTTTTAGACACAGTTTGTGGCTACATTTTAAATGATTTATCTTTAAGGATATTTTTGTTTGTGGTGGTATTTAAAATAAAACCGTAATGATATTTTGCATCCATTGAACCAAAAATGTAATTGCTTTGTTTTTTGACTTGTGGCGGTTTTTGATTGAGCCATCGATATATCTACTTTAAAAATCAAGCATAAAATTTGTAAAATTCAAACAAATTTCAATACACTAACATTGGTTGTTTTATTTAAAACAACAAAGTAAGGCATATTTTTTAATTTCTATATAATTTCCTTTAATTAATAATAGGTAAACAAGTTTTAAAGCCGATGGATGCCTTGGCTCATTGGTGAACTCACCGCTGGAAAAAAGAATGATTGACACATACAATCGTCTTTCCATCACTTAATTTACGAACGGTTTGCTGCAAGCGCTGGATACAGCACTGAATAAAAGAACACGCCTACACCTACCTCTACTTTTGTGCTATTGGTACTTGATTTCAAGAACATTTTAATAATAAATTTATATAAATATTTTGTTTAATTTGAAATTTTCATGTCTCGATTGAGATTTTACTATAGCCTCAATTTCAGCCTCTCTGTATTACATAACACAATGTGTGTCCACGGATGGACTTAATTATACTTGTAAAAATATTTATTTTAAATTAAAGAAAAAGTTATTTTTCATAATTTCTCAATGTGAATCGAATTTATTTAACAAGCAAGAAATTATGAAGAATTACTTTTTTAATTTAAAATAAATATTTTCACAAGTATAGTTAAGCCCATCCGTGGACACACTGTATAATGCTGTAGATCTAATTCACATTATAACATCAATAGAACGTTTCAGAGCAACTTTCAGGGTAAGTACCGTAAAAGTGCTAGTGTGATGTTTTTCGAACTTCACACTGTAACTTCTGTGAGATGTGCTATAAAAGTCTTGCCGTTGCGGACATTCGGTAGTTGCAGGGAGATAAGGGTTACATTTACAGTACATTGCATGCGAGCTTAAAGAGCCTAAAATTGCAGCTTATTAACGTAGATGGGATGTTTTTGTGCTAGCTGGGTAATATATTATGTCCAAAGAAAGATACAATAAATGACAGGTTTTTTCACTTCGAACTCATGCCAGATAACCTATTTATCTGCCAACATTAAAATGTCCTTCAAAATCAGCCTCCAGCCTCCACCCCCACTCGCTAAACGTCTTTCGCCTTGGAAGATTCAATTAACTAGAGTCGGCGAAATTTGAATAGCAGAGACCACTAGACGACCACCAGACGTTTCGAGACCGGCACTCACAATGGCCCCCCGCATCCCGCTCGCTCAAAAGCTTCAGTTCCCGCTACGACCCATCCAATATAACTCGTATTTGTTCGTCCGTGGAAATTAATCAAAGTTGGCGCCGAAGGATAATTATGCGAAGATTCAGGATATCAGCGGGTGGTCAGCGGAGATTGCACGATAAGCAGCCAGCGAAATCTGTTAATTAATTGTCGTAGCCTTAATCCGGGAACGTTACGGACGATGGAGCCGCTGTTGCTGCTGGTGTTAGGGAGACGAAGCCGCCAGCGAGACAAATGACTAACGGTTCGAGTGCGTACCTGCTTGATGTGATTAATCTCGATATATATATGGCGGATCAGCTTGTTGCGTAACTGTAAAGCGGTGACTGGAGACAATTTGTGGCTCTACGAGGAATGGTTAATGGGTCCTTGTGATATCAAAGGGACGGCGCGATCCAAATCAAATTTTATTATTCAGGTATATATGTTAGAGTCAATTTATGAAATCTAGATACATGGTCTCTGAATTAAAGCAAAAACTTCAAGTAGTGGTGATAGCACATCTAAAAATATAAAATAAACATGAGAATAATTCGGAATAGTAGCTTCAAAGCAATTTGCAAAAAATATAAATGTTGAATATTTTAATTAAAATAATTAACACGTCTTAGATATGTACTACGCTATACGAGAATTACAAAGTGTCAAAATGCTTTTTTATTAAAAAAGTCAATGAAACATTGTTGAAGTAGTAACAAAACATTTATTAATTAAAGGGAAAAATTAGGTAGATTTTTTTCAGAAGTCGCACACATATGTTTCGGCGTCATATTTGGCACAATCACAGTGCATCCATGACTCACATGTGAGGCACTGAACCCACTGCTCTCCCCTTGCATCTTCGCTAAATTTCCCATCGCAGAAAAAACATTCTGTCTCCTGATCTTCTGGCTCTCTATTTATATCAATTTCTGAGGAAGTGGAAATGTTGAAGCTTGCATTAGACTCACTATCTGTTTATATGTCCTCTGATTTTTGCTTTAATTTTCCTTTTCCCATTTTTCCTACTTGCTTAACTTTCTTCATAGTCTTGCTTAAAGCTAATTTTACCACCCTATTTGGTGTTTTTTTCTTTGCAACATCCTCAAGGTCTCTTTTGTATGGAGAACTAGAGACTATTGGTGATTTTGTTGCTTATCAACCTTTATTGGAATTTAGCTTCTTTGGTCATGGCACTGGGGAAATCTCAGGTGGCGTCACATACAAACCAAAACTACTTGCTAAGTGTTGTATTCCTGATTCTGTTAAAACGGTTTTTGAAGAGAGACTCAGTATTCCTTGTTCTGTAGAATGTTCAGCTTTGATCTCTACTTCATCGCATGATTTTTGGTCACCTTCGTTTACTGAGGATACAGCTTCATCTGCGTATAACACGTCACTTTGGTTTATTTGGTGAACGGTGGCGTTTTGTAATTGTTCCTTTAATTCTGCAGCAAGGTAATCTGCTTCACTAAAGGTATATCTGTCAAAAGAGTACATACCACCTATTTTAAAGCCGTTGGCTGCTATTTCGCCGGTTTGACACTTGCGATACGCCTTTCCAAACAATGCGACAATGTCATATACAGTTAAAGGCCTATTGTTTTCACGAAGCCATATGCATACCTTCTCACTATAATATGACTTTAAAGGGCCCATAAATAAATGATCTATCTAAAGGCTGGACCTTGTGAGTACAATGAGGGGGTAGCGACAACAGCGTGACGTGATTATCCCTTGCCATGTCAACAATATCTATATTTTTTTGTGTGGCTTTAATGCCCGGTAAAAATAAGCAAGACTGGCGACTTTTCAGATGGTTTTGTGTATGCAATAAATGTGTTCAAACCACTGTGTGAATAAATTAGTTTGAATCCATGCTTTTCCTATTGAACCTAAAGATGCACCCCTCATTAAAGTGTGTCATGTTTTTTCTTAGAGAGATTATCATTGGCGTTATAAATATACCAGTGGGGCCAATTTGCTTTTTACAGCGTCTAGCAATAATTTTTGGATATTTGCTCTGGACTATAGACATACCTGTTACGTTCTTGTTTCCTAAACTTATTCTAAAAGAAGATAGAACTCATCCATACTTCTTTTGTGAATCCAAGGGCTTCCGCGAATGAAGTGCCAGTCGGCTTACGTATAGACAAAATATTTTTGTTTCGCGACAGAAACTTTAGCCAAAAGCGACCAGCTGCATTGAAAGTAAATGGGTTTGAAATGTTATTTCTAACAGCTAGTTGGTAAGCCAATCTTCTTATGTCCATTTGAGTTAATCCGTAAAATTTGGACTCCATTGTAAGCACATATTAGACCAAAGGAGATTCAACAGTATTCCGAATTACCCTCATTTCCTCTATCTATAGATATAGCTTCTAAACTACACCACTTTTGAGTTAAAAAAAAACATTTTTTTGTAAATATCTTCAAAACCGTTTATTATATGGAGATCAGCTTTTAGAATAGTATCTTTAAAAGTACTTTTTTTTACTGCTGAATGATTGGCTTTTTATAAATCAGTGGCAAAGATTTGGGGTTGAAAAGGTTTTTGGTCCTAATTTTCTATACCACTGTAAAAAAAATTGTTTTGAGAAACTGGGGAAACAAATTATTGCATACGCATATGACAGTGATAATTGGAAAAACAGGAAAAATAATAGAAATTATCTTGAACGGAATTGTAGAATAAGTAAACATTATGAAACTAGAACTAAATTAGCAAAAACAAACATTGTGTGATTAGATAATAAAGCACTAGAAAAATTATTAAAATGGAAATTCATGAATTCAATGTCAGAAAGTTGGTAAACTTTTGGAACCTTGAATTTCTTGTTATAAATGACCCAGTAAAAGAATTAACCAGAGCAGAAGCCAAAAAAGCAGCAATGGAACATTTTATTCATTCCGTAAAAAAGAGCTGAAGATTTTAGATACGAAATAAGTCTTCCATGCAAAGAAAACCACCCGCCCCTACCTACTAATCTACAAATTGCCAAAAAAAGATTAGATTCATTAATAAAAAAGTTAAACAAATATGGTTATCGTAAAGAATATATTTAAGTCTTTTTAGAATGGCTAAAAGAAGGGATCATAGAAGAGGTTTCTAAAGAAGACTTAATATAGAGTACAATACTTACCCTATCGTCACTTCATTAAACTAAGCAATGCTACCACAAAATTAAGACCAGTTTTTGATGCTTCAGCTAAAGAAAATGCCAAAAGTCTATCTTTAAATTGATGTCTGGAGAAAGGAATGAATTTTGTCGAATTGATACCATCCATTTTAATTCATTTTAGACAACATAAGTATGGACTTTCTCAGACAATAGAGGATTATTTCTTCAAATTAGTTTGTGGCAGCCTGGTAGAGACTTTCTTAGGTTCCTATGGTATGCTAATGATAGTGAATTAAAAATTTACATACAAGCTAGGGTTATTTTTGGCATGACTTTTAGCCCATTTTTATTTGGTGCAGTTATTCAATACAAAAACGTACTAATCGAGTATCTAACGTACACACCTAACTCTCTGACAAACCTTAGCAAAAGTTTTTATGCTGACACCAGTATATTTCTGCTTTGATCATTAAGAAGAAATAGAGAAATTCAAAAGAGATGTTCAAAATGCTTTAATGGCAGTTTAGATGGACTTAAGTTAAGAATTTGCTCGAAAAGAAAACTCCACTGCAGAAGCAGATTTGACATCACTACTTGGTTTGAAATGGAATAAGTTTGTAGATACTCTCAATGTTTCACTAGTCCAGTTACAGAAAAACTTACCAAGAAAATTGTACTTTCAAGCAGAATTTATTATTTATTAGAATTTGTTTGCCTAACTTTATTTATTATATAAATAATAAATACATACTATAAATACATACGATAAGTTCCGAAGACTGGCTAAAGCTTTTCTTCTAGAAAGACCATATTACACAGTAGCAGAATTTTATAACGTACCTTAGACATTTGAGTTCCACATACAATGACATTAATTAAATAATTAAATATTAAAGTTTAAATTTAAATTTAAATTTAAAAATTAAATTAGAATAATTATAATGACGGATATTGCATATCCATTGCAATTGTTATTCCTATTTTGTCTGTTTGTTTCTGTTTGTTTTTTCTGCTGTTTAGTTATTTTTATAATATGTTTAGTATTTAAGTCACACGCTGTGTCTATAAAATTTTTGTAAATTTTTTTACAATAAAGCATACCTCTCTCTCTCTATTTCTAAAGTATTGCTGCAAAAATCCTGTAAGCTTAAGTTATCATGGAATTCTGAAGTACCAGATGATATTAAAAATAGATTTTTTTAAAATAGAGGCGTTCAGATTTTAACTAATATAAAAATATCACGATGGATTCGTACAAATGTCGCAAAAGATTGTAAACATGAGTGTTTGCATTTTGTGGTGCAATAAACCTATGCTGAGGTATTTTTTTTTTTTTTTCGAACTGAATCCATCAATTCCACAGTTATCAAGCTCAATCCATCTAAAAATAGAGTATCTCCATTTAAGACAATATCGATTCCACGTTCAAAACTCTTATTTGCCACAATAGGAGTCAGAATGTATATTAGGGAAGAATTTGATGATAATGTCCCTATATATTGCTGAACCGACTCTTTTACAGTTTTAAACTGGAATAAACGAAAGGAGACTTGAAAGCCATTTGTTGGAAATGGTATATCGAAACTACAAAAACTGCTCAAAAATAAAAGAAGAAATGGTCGAATGGCCCCACATGGTTACTAAAACCCACAGAGACATGGCCCAAACAGAATTACGTTATAGATGAACAAGAAGCAAAAAAGGGTGATATCATTTATTATTCAGAATAAAATAGATATAATGGTTGGATAAGTTACTATTTTTTACGTTATGAAGATATTTTAAGAATGGTGAACCAAATAAATTTATTCGATTTTTTACAAAGTTAAAAAAATAAATTTCGGTGTAATCGATAAATAAAACAAAATTAATACCTTGTATTATTACCCCGTACTTTAAGAACTACCAGACATCGACGTGGCATACTTAAAATCTAGGCTTTTCATCAATTGTTCCGGCAAATGGTCCCATTCTTCGGTTAGAGCATTTTGAAGTCGATTTCGTACTTGTGATAAATTGTCCCAGACATGCTCTATTGGATTTAAATCAGGGCTTTGAGCTGGCCAATCCAATGTGGGAATACCAACTTCGTTAAGGTACTGACGAACAATTAAAACTGTGGCGGGCGAGCGTTGTTTTGCATAAAAATAAAATTGTCACCAATGAATGGACCGTAAGTTACAATATAAGGTTCAAGAATTTCCGTTACATATCTTGTAGCTGTTAAATTTCCTCCCACTACTGGTACTAACTCTGTACGAGCCGCAAAATAATGCCTGCCCACATCATAACAGAGCCACCTCCAAAAGGTTCCGTTATTCTGATGTTACACTAAAAGTATCGTTCGCCATCGCGTCTGTAGACTAGAATTCGTTAATCAGATGAAAACAGGCTGAACTAGATTTATTAGAAAACAGAACCTTGGACTAATCGTCTATATCCCAATTCACAAGATTTCTGGCAAACTCCAACCGTGCAACACGATGCTCCCTGGTAAGACGTGGACACAAGTCGGCCACCCTGACTCTAATTCTTCTTTTCCGAAGACGATTTCTTATTGTTTGCATAGAAATTCTTGTGTTGCGGGCAACGGCTAGTTTGTTTTGGAGCATTCGCGCTGTACAGTGTCTAGTTCAAAGAGCGGTTAATGTTAAAAATCGGGTGTCCGCTGCTGTGGTAACCCTTGGACGACCTTGACCAGGCCTTCTGTCGTATTACCCTGTTTCTCTAAACCGGGCAGCTACCTGGAAATTGTTGATTGTTGAACATCAAAAGCATTTGCAATGTAACGTTGATTACGTCCTTCTTCAAGTAACGTAATGATTCTAACCACTTCGTCATGTCCCAAATTTCTTCTCTGGCAGTCAGGATTATTTATTTCAATAATTTTCAAAATTAAATACCACAAAAACTAAATAAACTTTACTAAATATTAAAAGCAACTAATGGCGAATGTTGGTTGCAATTTCAAAGTATTAGTATTTATTTTACAAAAACATTTACACAAAAAAACTCATCTTTTTTTGCATGTAATTATCCAAAACTAATATACTTAAATATATCGAAAAGTCAAATAAAGAAAAACTTTTTGTTACTTTTAATAGTGATGCGCTAATTTTTGTGCAGAGTGTGTTTTACATTTAGATTCAATCAGTTGAGATCAAGAAATGTTTTAAATCATGTTTTTAAAAAAAATGTTAAATCAAAAGTCGGCATGGCATTTTTTTAAAAAATTAGATATTCGAAAAAAATTACGATTAAAAGGAAAATTAGGGGTGGATGACTCAGTGGTAGAGTCTCTGCCTGTGGATCTAAGGGTCCCAAGTTCGAATCCCATCGTTGACCGGGATTTTTTATTTAATGTAATTATTTAAAATTAGTTCTGATGCCTTGGTAGGATTCCTCACTCGACCATTCACTGTTGAGTTTGAGTTCTAGTTAACAGTGCTGTTCCTAAAGTGACGCTGGGAAACAGTAACAAAGCCTGCATAGTGCCGATGATACCAAATTAAAAAAAAAATACCTTCGAGCGAAATGTTTTAGAGGTAAGTAATTTACTTTTGAACAAAATGTGTTCGAACCAAATAACTTTTAAACAAAATGTTTTCGAACAAAATTCATTCGTACAAAAAGATTCTAACAAAAATTTTCGAACAAAATTCCGCCAACACAATATTATTATTATTATTATTATTATTATTATTATTATTATTATTATTATTATTATTATTATTATTATTATTATTATTATTATTATTATTATTATTATTATTATTATTATTATTATTATTATTATTATTATTATTATTATTATTATTATTATTATTATTATTATTATTATTATTATTATTATTATTATTATTATTATTATTATTATTATTATTATTATTATTATTATTATTATTATTATTATTATTATTATTATTATTATTATTATTATTATTATTATTATTATTATTATTATTATTATTATTATTATTATTATTATTATTATTATTATTATTATTATTATTATTATTATTATTATTATTATTATTATTATTATTATTATTATTATTATTATTATTATTATTATTATTATTATTATTATTATTATTATTATTATTATTATTATTATTATTATTATTATTATTATTATTATTATTATTATTATTA
>OV651813.1:83255453-83512953 GCA_927349885.1 Psylliodes chrysocephalus | reverse complement strand
AGTAAATTTGAAGTGCCTTTGGAGATCCACAGTGACCAAGGCATAAATTTTGAAAGCCAGCATTTCCGAAGAATTTGTGACAGACTAGGCATGAAGAAAACCAGAACTACGGCATAGAACCCACAGTCAGATGGAATGGTAGAGCAAATGAATAAGACCATTGGCAAACACCTGTCAAAAGTAGTTTTCAACAATCAGCGATATTGGGATGAGTATCTTTTGCTCTTCGTAATGGCATATAGATTCACTATCAATGAATCTACAGGCCAAATACTAGCAAAGGTGCTGTGCGGGCGTGAGATGAGACTGTCGTTGTAACATATTCTTTTCCTTCTGTTTTTTTTATGCAGTCAGTCAGGAAAAAATTACAGCTAACGGCAGCTCTTCTGTCATTTCAACATGAAGTCGTGAGTTTTTAATTCATATAAAGTTATATTTTATTCTTACATTTGCAGAACATAAGCCTCTGTTTTCTTCAGCGCCAGCAACGTTTTGATTGGACTTTACAAACCAAGTAAATTAATAACGGAAATCTGAGAGTTATTTTTCGATAAAATAAAACACCTTAATTTGCCTTTAATCATCAATTATTTTATTATTATATTTTTCTTTTAAATTCCTCTTTGGTTTTTTAAAATACAAGAATGAATAAAAAACAAGTGTTTTTTATAAGCAAGGAATTATATATAATAGAATACAAATCCCAATTCCCAAATCCTTAATTAATTTTACAAATTTACAATTTCCGAATATAATTTGGAGATACTTGTCCCAAATCAATATTCATAATGGACCTATTAAAAAAACCACTTAAAACTACCCACTTAAATACTATTAAAATTCTTGAATTTTATTACATAATCATAATGGTCAATCATTACCAAAATTATATCATTATAAGGACTAGGTATTCAACGTTTTCAAATCATGAAGAAAAATACCTGATGAGTTGTTAACACTTAAAAAATGCATCCAATCCAATGCCATCGGTTCGCTGGTTTCGCAATCAACCGGACAACCGGTTTTGGCGACGTTAGTTTACCATCCGCAGTCGATGTGATCGTAACTATAGGCTACTTATTTAAGAACCCCAAAACACATGGCAGCTTGGCTAGAAGAACTTAGCAACAATAAAGAGATAACCAAAGGAATTATGAAGGCAACATTAACACTAAGAATGATGTTTAAGAAAAAAGGAAAGTAGGACGAATAACACTAAAAATAGAAAAAATTGTAAATGTCGACTCGATTACCAGATTTGTAGTTGGACTTACCCCTTTAAAAGGTTCCTACTAAACCCAGGTAACCAATAATATAATTTCTTTTAAGCCTCAAAGAGACAACGAGTTCGCCCTTATCTGTAACAAGGGTTTATATTAAGGAACTACACAGAAACGCCATGTGCTTGTTATACAAGAAAAATAATAACAAAACTGATAAAAATAACACAGGTTGTCAATCATAACCCCCTCAGCTTAATATAAATTAATAAGTACGTTATAAGTTTATTATAAACAAAGTGTTTTAAATAAATAAACTATAAATAAATTAAACTATCGTTACAATAGTAACTTCGCAAGACAAACACCTCCTGTAAAATTCGTCGAGAAATCTGATGAATACCATGTCGTTAAATGTGAAGATTATTATAATATGGTATTATAAATTCTCAAAAGGCTTTTTTGCGTTCCGGCCCTGTGAACACTCGTGCTGGGCGGCTCTTAAAAGGCGAGTTAAGGTTTTGAAAAGGTTTTTCAAGTAGAACGCCCCGCAGGGACGAAGGAGTTAGAGAAAATTTGTTTCCTGGAAAGGACAAAATAATGTCTAGTATGAAAAGCTGTTGAAAATATCTCTCTACTATTATAATATAAACCTTTGCCTTTTGCTTGTGTTTACGGACTCGTCGTCGTAATTCTCTCGGACGAAGGATGGATGCGAATATTAATTAGTCGGTTCTTTGGAACGGATTTAACGAACAGTCGGAACGAGCGGAACGAGAATTTATCGAAATTTTCATATGAATGGGGCGACTTTGGTGAAAGGAAAAATGTCGATTCGAGCTTCGGGGGAGGGATTTGAGCTGTTTGAATTACAAAAGACGTAAATCGTTGCTTGTGAGATGATTTTCTAATGGTTTTAAAGTATTTAGTGTGCTTTATTTGCTTTATGGACCGGACTTAATTTCGAATTAGAATTAAATCTTGTCAAAATGCGGAATAGCTTTCGATTTAATTTTAGAAATAGTTTCATAAACAAAAAGGGCATTAATTTCTGAAAACTGAAATTTTACATTAGATAAAGAAGCATTTTTATACTGGTCTAGTAAACGTTGAGGTAGTAAACTAGCAGGTATTAAATTACGAAAAAAATCGTTTAATTGATTAACATCGCCTAAGTTCTCTGGAATATTATAATTTTTTCCAGGAATAACCTTATTTTGTTTTAACATCCGCCACATTTGCTTTGAGTCACAATCTTGAAGTTTAAAAATAAAATAAGCTTTTTTTTCTCGCTTAATTGCTGCATTTATACAGGGTGTTTCATAATATATGCGCAGGACTTCAGGACGTGATAGCTCGTCCAAAAATATGACAAAACGTTTCTATTTTCGAGATATAGGGTATTGAAATTGAAAAAAAAATGTCTTCGCCACTGGAAAAAGTACGGTTTTGAGACGCCCATTTGAACCGCCAATGTTTTCTACACAAAAAAGGTACTCTTGGTAATACGCTCTAAAGTCGACCGTTTTCGAGAAAAATCAAATTTTGTTTCATCAAGTATGTATGACCATGTATTTCAACATTAGGTGGGAAACCGCATATTATTTTTTCTTTTTTATAATTAGTTGGGACACCCGTGCGACAAGTGAAAAATGTTGATTTATATCCAGGATATTTCATTTCATCCCTCAGTGAAACCGTTGGCATTTTTTTTATTTAAGGCTGGACATAGGCTAGTCTCTGAGTGCTCTCATTGTCAACGACTATATCCAATCTCTCTAAAAAAGCGCCAAGTTAACATTGAGGTGAGAGGTTCAACCCGTTCTCAATTTTTTTTATTTTATTTTATTACTTTTGGGGAAAAATCGGCTTGTTATTTTCTTTTTCGGAGATTCGATCCGTCCCCGGGTTAAGAGTGATCTCTGTCCTGACGGCGTTATCTTATTTCCCAAAAAGACGCTTAAATTAATTTTCGCGCCTCACTTCATGTAAGTTTCTTTTCTTTTATTTATTCATTTAACTGTATTTGAATCATTTCGTTCCCCGTCCACAACTAATTATTGAACGAAGCCAGACGATTTCTGTAAAATTAATTCAATTCACACACCGTCTTGATCGACTTTGGGCAAATCTCAAAATAATATTTTCTATCACCGTCGCCTTCGCTGTCCAAACACCGCGTAAATTCCTATCATTCTCACTCGACGAAGATTTTCACGGCCGATCGCTCGAGAACAAGATACAAGGGGGTTCCGAAAACTATTCCATTATATAGTAGGTTTTCCTTTTCTGGACTTACATTGTAAGTGGGTTAAAGGTGGTAATAGTAAACTTTATTTTCCGTATACAGGGAGTGTCGTAACTACCCGTTTTCTTTCATTTTTTATGAGTTGGTCAACCGTTTGATAAAAAAATGAATTACTCCGTTTTAATTAATTTTTGTTTTTTTTGTTTTACTATTTTGACTAGAATATTTAATTTAATTTCGTGATTTTGGAAAATCATACCTTCCATATACCGGGTTGTACATAATTTCCGATTTAAATATTTTCCCGTACTAGTAAAAGGTAACACGAACTTCATTGTAATAATTTAGTTTTAATAAATTTTCCGTATACAGGGAGTTTCATAATTCCCAGACCGCTTAGCCTCCTGTACTAATGAACCATAAATATTTCCCAATATTTAAATAGTCTTCGATTGTAATAATTTATTTTTATTAAATTTTCCGAATACGGGGTCCATTAATATTTAATTAGTTTTCAAGTGAAATAATTTATTTTTAATAAATTTTTCGTATACAGGGAGTTTTATCATTCCTGGACCGCTTAGCCTCCTGTGCTAGTGAATCGTAATTATTTGCCAATATTTAAATAGTTTTTAAGTGTATTAATTTATTTTTAATACATTCTCCGTATAAAGGGAGTTTCATAATTTCCGGACCGCTTAGCCTCCTGTGCTAGCGAACCGTGAATATTTCCCAATATTTAAATAGTTTTCAATTGTATTAATTTATTTTTAATAAATTTTCCGTATACAGGGAGTTTCATAATTCCTGGACCGCTTAGCCTCCTGTGCTAGCGAGCCGTAAATATTTCACAATATTTAAATAGTTTTCAGTGTTAATAATTTATTTTTAATAAATTTTCCGAACACAGGGAGCCGTTAATATTTAACTAGCTTCAATTGTAATAATTTACTTTTAATTATTTTTTGTTCTGTATATAGGGATCCGTAATTAATTTCTTGTAATCTCGTTTAATTGTAATTATTCATTTTATTTAATTTTCTGTTTACCGCCGTGCCAGAACCGTGCACTAGCACCATTGTAATTTTTTTGTAAATATATATTTTATTACCTATTCCTGTGTTTCTCTTATTGCTGGCTCTTAACCGTTCTCTTTCAGGGTACCGTAGGGTACGAGGTGTAAAGGAGATAATTATTTTATTTTTATTTATTCTAGTATAGTGGCTACCTAGCAGTGACCGCCTGGAATTATTTTTACCTCCACTGAGTTTACCTTAAGTACACTCTGGTGAACTACAGGGTCGCAGAGCAAACTGCGATACCAAAACTGGCGCCTGAGCAACCCCTATTCGGGAATCACCATCATAGCGCCACACAGACTCGCTAATTCACTGTAGGTGAACCAGAAGCCTGTCACCATTTGTCACACCAAATAACTACCATTTTAAAAAAATAATTTTATAGTTTTACCTCTGCCTTATTCTTAATAATTTATTTAGCAAATTGTAATATTTTGAAGTCAAATTATATTTACAAATACTTATGGGCCACTTTGTATAAACTCTAGTTTTATTAGCTAATTGTAACATAAGCTAATGTATTAACTGTAGACCTCTGAGGAATTATTACTCTCCCGTCTTTTCCGAATACAGCACATAAACGTAACCTCTTCATCACGCAATAGGTTAGGTTGTACAACACATCACATCCTTACACCGCTATAATATAGCGCATGGGTATGTTACGTTCCGTTCTGTTACAAGTAAACGCAAAGCGACATCCAATTTGCTAATTAGCCCTTAACATCAGCTGTAGCTGCAAGGTAATTACCGAACCCCTTAACAGTTACTACTGCTACACAGGTTATGTTTACATAATTAGTAAATAGCCGAAACAGCCGTTAAGCATCACTCGGAGATACGTATAATATCAAAGTTCCGTAATCAAATTATGAACTCGATTGGTCGTACATCACACGGCTTGTCGTTCGTCGTTTCCGCTTCTCGACTATTCTACGGTTGCATTACTAGCGACAAGAAAATTGATTAAATCGTCGAAATTCTCAACATGTAAGTAATCAAGGCCGCCTCCGCCTTAGTCCGACTAGGATGAGGAGACGGTTGCGGTTCCTTAATATACCGCTCGACGTACCTACCCTTTCAGTGCCGTACAAGGATGGGGAAATATTTAATAAGGTAATCTAATAGGTAAAGTTTCGACACCAGGTGGCACTACTGAATTGTGTGGTCGGTAAAAAAGACTGTTTCGTACGGAAGCTGTTGGTAGTGACATCTAATTTTTTAATCACTTGTATCGTTTATATTACTCTACCTCTCATCAACAATTTTAAAAAAACAAAAAAAAAATTTCTTTTTTTTAATTTTAATACAGACTGAAAGTTGCCTTTACTTATAATAAACTATTTCCTAAAAGTTCAGTTAAAAATAAATATGTCTTCAGGCCTCTACCTTTCATCAAATTGAAAATAAAATACATAAAATTCTAGTAAAAACGTTAACCAAATGCACCTGTTCACAAGTGTCTGGCATCAAACTTTTACATTAATAAAGAAACTCTTCAAACTTGTGCACTCCAGTTAAGACCAGTTTATAATCGTTTATGCACGGCGAATTGAGTAGCTCTAAGCTGATCTCAGTCTTCTTTTGATAGTCGTGGAAGTAAGATCTTTGTTTTAAGTTGTAATGAGTTTGTCAGTGAAGGACACTAGAGGCAGTAGGGGAGCTCTACTAATTGTCCTATATTTGGTGCACCAGCGAATATACCCTCTAACGTTTTACCAACTGTGGAAAATATCATGACGCAAAATTTGCTTATTCGAAATGAACTTAAGGTTTTGCGCTCCGGTAAGACTCTAGTTTTTTAGAAATTTCTCCAAGTCTTGCGAATGAAATCAAAGTGACCTGGAAAAAGCTTCAATTCTTACTATATCAAAAAATCGCATTATACAATTAATTCGAGATATCCTGAGTAAGTACCAAACTCTTATTAGATATCCTAAAACTAAACGAATTACCAATTATAAGTTAAAAGTTGAGAAATATAAATACGATTCAAAGAAATTATTCGATAGTGCTACTTGTGATACATGTGGCTGTGTTAAAAAACGCAAAATACCAAATATAGAGCAAGAATTTATTCACGATAAACCAACTGTGAGAAAATTTGTTATTGGAAAAATAGACGATACTGAAATAAATAAATTAAAAGCCAAAGATGAAAGAAAAATTAAGATCAAGGCGTATGAAAATCTGCTTCCTCTTAAACTTGAAGTAGATAAAGACAACATTGAAAACTTTGAGCGTAACAGTATTTCTTATTCATCTGAGTCTGAGATATCAGTGGAGCTTGAGAATTTGACTGAAAAACAAATAAGATTGTCTATTCCCAACCTAGCTCGTATTTCTGACCAATTTGGCATTTCGGGCCGTTTAGTCTAATCAACAAGTTCAAAAGCGTGTTTTTGGGTCATACTATTACGAAAATTATGTTCAATAGCTCATTCGATTCGGAATAATGTCCAGATCAATGTGTAAAGAAAAATTTTGCTGTGCATAAAAAATAGCGAAAGTTATAAACAATTAAACACCTCAGAAACATGGTGTTTGGTTTTTCGCCTATAGTTTGCACACTATAAATATTTTTGGATTTTTCAAAAAAGATCCTTAAAGAGGAGGAAATTTGCTATAAAAAAGTTTCGACTCCTGGAACTGTACCCCCTTTATTTATAATTTTAATTTAACGCTCAAAGTAGCCTTCCGCGCGCCATTTTTAGGATGCGCGCACGGCGTCGAAACTGAGTACGTTACATAAAATAATTTTTTTAAGTTAATAAAATTAAATTCAAAAATTTTAAATAATTACGGTGTATTCTAAACACTTAGAAGAAATTATTCCCGTTAGAATTTTTCATAAAAATTAATTTTCCAACAAAGTAGGTTATTGTTAATTAACAAAATTTTTAGAATTTCTCTCATCATTACAAATTGATAAAAATATTAAATAATTACCGTAAATTTTTTTTGCTTCGTGGAGCTCTTTTTATATACATATAAAACAAATAGCTTCATAAAATTTTAAAAAATGTTAATACTTTGTTTATAATAATTTTTTAAAGTTTACAAAAACCGAAAAGTCACAGTGATGCTATAAAAAATATTACTGTTTTAATGTCGAGAAAAGACATTTATTAATTAAAAAAAAAAAAAAAATTTATCCATTTGTTTATAAATTTTTTATAAACAAATGGAGTATTTCAATTTTTTTAAAATTTTTTTTTTACAACTTTTTAGACAATTGCAAATTATGATTTTTTAAAAAAAATTGTTTTCTTAATAATAACTTTTAATTGTTTATAATCGTTTTTTAATATATCTATTGTTTAAATTATTAGTTAAGAAATGTGTTTTTTTTAATCATAATTTTAGGGGAGCATGGAGAGGTTGAACTTATCACAGATTTAGGGGCCCTTCTTTTGCAAGAAACAAAATCCACAATATATGATTGCACTTTACTAAGGCTGTAACAAACTTCTGGGTAATAATATACTTAATCGAACTAAAAATACATTTTAAAAATATTGTATTTTAGATTTCCTTTGTACCTGAAAACATTCTAAGAATTTTAGAAGCAAAATAAATACTACAGACTTGTCTAAAGAAGAATGGGTATATGACATCTGAAGTTTTTTAAAAAGTGAATCTACATAGTACGTCTAAATTGAAAAAAAAAACATCAGATTCAAGCAAGTGCCAAACTAGAAGAAAATTTGAGAAAAATCACAGACGATGCCCTCGAGCATACATTAGAATATCTTGCTAAAAAACATGAGTTGTTTTTTTTATAAAATCTTAACACTAACTTGGAAATCCATAATTAAGCATAAAATTTGTGAAATTCTAAAAAAGATTAATGCACTAACATTAGAGGTTTTTTTTAAAACAACAAAGTAAGACAAAATTATCTAAAAATAAGTGCAACGATTTAAACTTGAGTATATTTTTTTACTTTCTATATAATTTCTTTCAATAATAGTTAAACAAGTAGGTCAATCTCTTTTTTATTCAATATGTTGTGGAAAACTAAAATCATTTTATATAAAAATATAATTTATCCTCTTCTAATAAATTGTCATATACTTATGTTACATTATAGCATAAATAAAAATATTTCCAAGGCACATGTAGTTAGAATAAAATAATTTTTGTTCACCTTTGCATAAATAATAAACTAACAAAATAAAAATATATAAATATCTCAAAAAAAAAGTTAAGAGGTTTGATTTTAAAAAGATGATATATCTCTGCGAGTACAGGTAAGCAATCTGGAACCTCAGCTATCTCTTATGATATATACCTAAGTCATTGTTGCAATCATTTATTATTCACAGATTCAGTTTTTTTAGCATCATACAATTACCATCTTGAAACGTACCTTATATAAATATAGTTTTGTACAATCGTTCACTATTTAAGCTTCTAGTGAACCTTTGCAATATTGATACAGCAAATTTTGTCCAATCGTTCAGTGCTTTATAGGTGGCTTTTACTATCGTACATGTGTAACTGCATTTGTGATATACCTACCTCTACTTTTGTGATATTACTACTTGATTTCAAGAACATTTTAATAATAAATTTATATAAATATTTTGTTTTATTTAAAATTTCCATGTCTCAATTTCAGCCTCTCTGTATTACATTACACAAAGAACACAATATAGTGTGTCCATGGATGGACTTAATTATACTTGTAAAAATATTTATTTTAAATTAAAAAAAGTTATTTTTCATATATCATACGATCACACGATATATATCATGATATATATCGTGATATATATCATGATATTTATAGCTAGATAAATATCAATGTTGATGATATATATCCAATATTTAAATATCTTTAAATCTGCTTAATATATAACAACCTGGCAACGTAGCATTGCATCAGTCTGTTAACAACTGTCTGGGATTTTTCTGGGTAGAGTGTTTACATTTATCGATTTATTCTCTGTTGTGTGCTATTTTTAGTTACAGTTAGGCATTGTGTGTTGCAACTATTATTTTTCTCTTTTCTATACTGTTTATTTATTATTAAAAAATGCCAAAAAGTAAACATTCAGTGTGGGTAAATTTTCGATGCGTAAATTAAGATCAGAATAGTGGTAAATGGGCTATTTGTAAAAAATGTGAAAAGGAGATGCAGGGAATCCCACAGAGAATGTTAAAACACATTGAAAAGTGTCTAAATAGTGAAGCTGGAACAACGGATATAAATACTATTGGAAATATTAATCAAACCTTGACCCTGGAACAAGAAGAAACTGAACGTGTTAAAAATAAAAATGGTAAGTTATTTTATTTAATAAACGCTATTTAATAACCAAAAATGAAAATTGCATGGTAAATAAAGAAAATGTTACATTCTAAAAATACAAATTTGTATAAGGCTGTTGGGTGGCATGAATAAAAAATATAAAATAGTTTGTTATATGGTGTTAGCTCAGACATTTCCTTTTTTGAACTGTTTAATTATTACACCATCTCTTTTTATCTGCCGACCAATCATTACTATGAACTTACTATAATGACTGGACTATTAATTTCGTTTCCAGGTATTCGAAGAATTTAGTATTTCATCAAACAGGGAGCCACTATAGCTTGCATCTACTCTATTACAAGATTTAGGTCTTATTTTGAAAGAAGCATCGCCTTTAGTTATTGTCCGAAGTAAGGCCCGAAGAGTTCGTCAAAAACACCGTTTTAATTTAAAAAGCGAAACATCCATTCCACAGATTAGATCATTATACTTCGATGGAGGAAAGGATAAAACGATGTGCCAGGAAAAAATTAGAAACCAATTTCATTGCAAAATAAAAATCGAAGAACATATATCATTGTTCAACAATTTAACATTAGTCCAATATGTTTTTAGTAGTAGGCTGCGATAGTACAGCGGTTAATACAGGAAGGAAAAATGTAGTTTTGCGGCATTTTTGTTCCTATTGAGTTAGTACCTGCAGTGCTCTGTAATTTATTTTTCGTTCCCTGATACTATATGTAGCCGAAACCTCAGGGTTAATCTTGGGTAGGTCTAACTTTCAATTTTGATTCCGAGTTTAGTTTTCATAACTCTGTTTGATTATCGTCCTTTAACCTTTTTTTAATTAACTGATTGTATATCTAGAATCTTGTAAATAACATGTGACCATTACTTTGAACTTGTCAATATATTCGTCGCCATCGTAAAAAATTTCAAACCAGTCATTCTCTTAATATAATTTTTTTGTTGTACACATATTGGGCTCTCTTCCTTGATTAAAACGACCAAAATTAACTAACTTTTCACGTTGAAATAGTTTATACACTCTCAAGCGTGAATATTTACTTCTTCGTCGTAACCAGCTATGCGTAAGATATTAAAAGAAGATCGGATTTAATAAAAGGGAGATTAAGCCTTGCGAAAATGAGTATTTTGTACTAATTTTGGTTTTAAGTATCAAAGTTTCGACCTTTGTAAGGTCATCCTCAGGAGTATTTGACTAAAATTGGTCCTGACTTACTATCCATAACACTATAACACACGATATATTTATAACGTTAATGCTATTTGTTCATATTACTGCAATTTGAATATATTTGTTTACAATAAGGATTTCTATTTAAATACAGGGTGATAAGCGAGAAAGTAGCAAAATTTTAAAGACATCGAGGAAGCCAAAAAAAGTAAAATAAGCTCATGTGTTCAAGTCCGATTTTAATTTATTTCAGAGATAATTCACTTTTTTTAAATGTCAAATTGCAGTTTATAAACGTGCACATAAGTGTTTCGAAGTGGGCGGTGGTGTTTTTGAAAATTTGTTTACTTTTTAAATTACAATTAATCAAAATGTCTTAAACAAATGGAAATTGGCACATGAGCTTATTTTGCTTATTTTGGCTTCCTCGACATGTCCTATAAATATTACCACCTACCTCCCTAATCACCCTGTATATCTGAAGTTTGCATACTAATTAAGATTCTATTCACTCTCTCCTGTTAGTTAAAAATTATAATAAAAAATATTTTGTATAATTATTATCATTTTAAATTAAACTTTTACCCTTTTTTTAATTGGGTTACCCAATGGAATTTCTTGCTTAAAAAAATAATATAACACTTTTTTTAACACATTTTTATTATTCTTTGTAAAGGTAATGTTCATCGAAGTGTTTAAAATAACTTTCTTCAAAAAATTCAAAAACAAGAAAGATACCGAATAAAAAAAATTAAATCAGGTTCTGGACTTCTGTAGGAAGTTGCGTCGCTAAATAATAGGTCAATATATTCTATTTTTTTCCAGTTTTTCTAATAAATTACCATTCAATTGTGAACAGTTTATTGTAATTTACTCGTGCTCCATTTAATTAGCGTGTTTATCTAAAATATTTTATTTAAATGGTTCTAGAAAAACATATTTTATTATCATCGAAAAATATCCAACAACTAGAGTACGCGGGTAAAGAAAAGTATGGACAATATTGCGGGAAAATAAACTGTATTCCATTTACGTTCAACATGATCAATATTTTTCGAACAAAGTTCTACATATTATTTAGGCCTTGACCAAATTGGACACATTTTGGAATAATTTATTTTAATGTTTAGACTGGGAAAGAAGTACACACTCAGTGGTTAAATGATTGGGTTGAATTGAGGAATTGAGTACTCAAGTGTGTATATATAAATGTTTAATACAATTTGGCTAGCGCTTTCGACAAAACATTGTCATCTTCAGGCAGTCCTACAAAGTTTAAAATTTAATACGAGAAGTAAGGGTGCAAAAATTACCTTACGTCAATAGATATCTATCCATAGTTAAAATTGAATAAAAATACATGGATTAAAACATTAAATACATTTTTAGAAATTCAAAGCTACAATAGTTCCCCCAAACCATTATAATATGTCTCTCTGGACCGCTGTGTGGATCATGTCCTGCAGGTTAACTCCAGAATCAATGTCGAACACTCCCTCCTTACGCCTATGGCATGTGTCAGTCTGTCTATGTGTCAGTAAATATGGAAAAACAAAAAATAAAAAATCAGTAACAATTACAGAATACAAATATAAGAAAAACTAAGACATTAACTGTTTATCATCAAAATGTGCGAAGTATCAAACAAAATCGATGTTCTGGAAATTGAGATATTTAAACATAATGTAGATATTTTTTGTATGTCTGAACATGGGCTAAAGGAAGGACAGGATGGAATAATCAACATTGAAGGTTACAAGTTTGTCTCTGTATATTTAAGAAATGTCAAAAAATGTGGGGGAGTTGCGATTTTTTGCAAGAATGAATTGTCAAAAAATATTAAAGAAATAACTAAAATAAAACAGTTTTCTGTTGGGGAACAATTTGAAGTTTATGGAATTAAATTGTCGTTAGACAAGGAGATAATAGATATTTATTGCATTTACAGTAATCCTTTAAATTCTAATAAAATAATTTCTAATTTAGATTTATTTCTTGCAGAAATTTGCGCCGCCCGTGATAATAGCAAAAAATGTCACAAGTTTTTATTCTGCGGCGATCTAAATATCAACTGCCTAGTAAATTCCTTAGAACGTAAACAATTATCAGATGTTTTTGAGTCTTTTGGTATGTTCAACCATATAAATAGTGCAAAGAGGAACACGCCTACATCAAAAACAGCAGTTGATTATATATGTAGTAATTTTATTGGGAATATATTTGCTGATATTAGTTTTAATGGCTTATCGGATCACTCTTGTCAGGTGTTGAGATATGAAATTATTTTTCCAACTATTATAGAAAGTAATAGTATTAATTGTAGAGTATTCAATGACACAAATTATCAGGTATTTTATAATCATTTAAATAATGAATCATGGAAGGATATATACGGGTGTGTCGACGTTAATCGTGGTTTTGAGTCCTTTGTTAATACCTTCAAATATTATATAGATATATCATTTCCATTTAAAAACATAAAACCAAATCAATACAAAATAAAACCATGGCTGACATCAGGAATTTTGCGGTCCTCTCAAAGGTTGAAAGAACTTTTCCATTTAATGTGTTTAACAAATAACGAAGCAGATGTTCATTACTATAGGAATTATAAAAAAATATACAGAAAAGTTGTAAAAGCCGCGAAAAAAATGCAAAATGATAAAATATATAATAATTCAGCTAATAAAAGTAAGTGCGTATGGAACCTAATAAATAAAAACACAAATAATAAGACAAATAACTCTAATGCTATACATTCAGTAGTCGTAGATAATGAAGTAGTGACAAACCAAAAAATAATTGCGAACACTTTTAATGATTTTTTTGTTAATATTACACATCAATCAACGATTAAAAATAATGTCGATCAAAAGGACTATGAGTTTAAACAAAAAAAGGTCTATGATACTATATTCGTTCATCCTGTATCAAACACAGAAGTGTTTAATATTATTTTAAGTCTCAAAAAGTCTGGTTCATTAGGTTTGGATCATATTAGTAGTAAAATATTGGTCTCGGCAGTAAACTATTTAGTATATCCTCTTACTTTTTTATTTAATTTATCATTAGTTAATGGATTATTCCCTGATGTATTTAAGACGGCAAGAATTGTACCGATATTTAAAAAGGGAGAAAACACTAATGTCCAGAACTATCGCCCAGTTGCAATTCTTAGTTCAATCTCAAAAGCATTAGAAAAAGTTATTTATTCTAGAATTATGCAATATTTAGATTCTAACAAAACACTTGTAAATAACCAACATGGTTTTAGGAAAACGAAAAGTACACAAACAGCTTTAGTGCAATTTATAAATAGAGTATATAACGCGTTAGATAACGGACACAAGTGCATAGGCCTGTTCATGGACTTAAGCAAAGCTTTCGATTTAGTCAACTACAAAATCTTAGAACACAAATTATACAACTATGGTCTACGTGGAAAATTAAGCGATTGGTTGATGTCTTACCTAGACAATAGAAGACAAGTTGTTGATATTAATGGCATATTATCAGACCTTTTAGACACATCAATAGGGGTTCCACAAGGGTCCATTTTGGGCCCTTTGCTTTTCCTAATATACGTTAACAATCTTCCGGAAATTCATAACTTTGGCGATGATCTATCTTACAATATATGCGGATGATAATAATTACCTATGCACTGATGATACATTAGATAATTGTCTAGTTAAACTACAATATATGATTAACAAATTTAAAAAATGGTTTTCATCAAATAAGTTATGTATGAATACGGAGAAAACAACATTTGTTCATTTTACACCTCGACCGATAACTGATGAATGCCATTTATTAAAAATAAATGGCAAATCCATACAACAGAGCCAGAACACAAAATTTTTGGGAATTCATATTGACGCTTCGCTAACATGGATGCAACATATAGATGAAACGTGTAAAAAAGTGTGTTCCTCTTGTTATGCATTGATACGTCTTAAACAATTATGCAATGAAAAAATTCTAATTTCTTACTATTATGGTTTGGTATACTCCCGAATTAAATACGGTATTATATTTTGGGGATCATCGCCCCATTTAATTAGACTTTTTAGACTTCAAAAACGGTGTCTCAGAAATATAGCTGGCATTTCCAGATATGCTTCTTGTAGAAATATTTTTAAATAATTAAAAATATTAACGCTGCCCTGTATATATATGGTTGAACTGCTAATATACGTAAAAACTAATTTAAATATGTTTATGACAAATGCAGATATTCACGATTATGATACCAGAAATAGCGATTCTTTAGTAATTCCGTCTCACAATTTGACATTATATGAAAGAAGTCCTTATTTTTTAGGAATTAAGTTGTATAATAAACTGGATCGGACTCTTAAAGAAATAAATAGTACTAAATACTTTAAACGTAAAATAACGGACTTATTTTCAAGGAAAGCATTTTATACTGTTTCTGAGTTCCTTGATTCGTAGATAAATCATCTCCTTCATAAATATTATAATTATATTTTGGTTTATAAATAAGTTTGTTTTAGATTTTTCTAAGTTTAGTATCTATTTCTGAATTTTAGTACTTTGTATTTTCTATTCTACTTTATTAAATTGTACACCATGTTTTGACTTTTCCCATACCTGTACAAGGTCTCTTGGAATTAAAGATTTATTTATTTATTTATTTATTTGTCCACTGTCTAATAGGTACGATGTACCGTTAAAAATTAAATTTTTTTAATTAATATAAGGGTGTGTTTTGCTAATTTTCAACACCCCCTTTTTCAAAAATGTATTCAATATTTTAACCCATGTATTTTTATTCAATTTTAATTCTGGATAGATATCTATTGACGTAAGGTAATTTTTTCACCCTAACTTCTCGTATTAAATTTTAAACTTTGTAGGACGACCTGAAGATGACAATGTTTTGTCGAAAGCGCTAGCCAAATTGTATTAATTATATACACACTCGAGTACTCAATTCCTCAATTCAACCCAATCATTATAATTTATTTTAAGTTTCTTATTTTCGATTTTTTTTTTTTGAAAAAGTGAAAAAAGTATCAACTCAGAATTCTTCCTATATAAATAAATAATTTTAGATACAATTTTATTGATTTTAACTTTACAAATCCTAGAGAACTTGGTTGAAATATCGACTAAATTTTTCATTATTGTTCTGAACAGCTTTTACCATGAACTTTCTAAACTGCACTTCGGGTTACATTATTCAATGAGATACGACAAGTATTTTAAATTATGGTGTTTTTTCTTTGACATTACTGTGTGCTTCGCAATGTTAACATAAAGTATATTTTTGAACTTTTTCCATTATCTCTCGGTCTTAATAAGATTTCTTGAAAAATTAACTTATATTGGCGCAAAAACTTCGGCTATAAATACCGACATTGAGTTTTCAATAAAAAAGTAATGACGTTCTTTCCAAAGCCGTCTGAGATACTCTAACTCATTGATAATAAAAGTCGAAGCTATACAGTTAAAAATATTAAAAAATCAACGTTTTACCAACTATACTAAACGGAATCTTATTAATTTTTTTACGGTACATCTATCTTAACCCTAGCATGGTTTTGTACTTAAAATTTACGTAGTCGTTTATTATTTTACAGGTTTAAAGTGATTTTATGAATAATAGCATAATAGATATACACCATCCGATATTAAACAAAGGACAAAATAGTGACATATTTTAGACATTCCATTTTCAAACCACCATTATACATTCTATATAGGCAGAACATTTGATATATGGCTTAACTATGACTTGTACGATAATTTGACTTTGATAAAAGTTTTTGTACATTTTATGTACTATTTATTGACGTTTACAGATTTCCCGCATACAGGGTCATTCTATATGGGCGGAACATTTGATTTATGGCTTAACTATGACTTGTACGATAATTTGACTTAGATAAAAGTTTTTGTACATTTAATGTACTATTTATTGACGCATACGTAATGATTTTCAAGATATAACGTCATCGGGCAATATTTTAAATGGATCACCCTGTATTTATATTTTTTCGAGTTCGTATGATCTGTCTGAATTCATCAATGGTACATTAAGTGGGTCCCAGATATAATAGCAATTAAATTAGATTATACTTTAATAAGATACATTTATTTAAAGTCTTATAATAACAATTAAATTAGATTATACTTTAATAAGACACATTTATTTAAAGTAGATATCCTCGGCTGCCTGGCAATATCCTAATCCAGTGGTCGCCAACCTGTCGATCGCGAGTAACCGGTAGCTCGCGGAGGCAATTCTGGTAGCTCTCACAACGATTCTAATTTAAAAAATACAAACTGCAAAAATCAGAGAAGCTTCCGAAAATTCCACAAAAAAATCAAATTGTCATAATATTAAACATAAACAGCGGCAACGTTGCGGTGAGCGATCTGCCGCTGAAGGCATCAAGCTAGAATCGGCTGAAACCGACCAGCCGGACCAGCGCATTAGTGTTCGAGAACGATCAGGATTGCTTTGAACGGGATAAATACGCACGGCGCGGCGACATTGCGCTTGGTTTAAAACTGAACGCGTAACCAACGTTCAGCAGTTGGGTTAGTAGAGAACAACAAAAAATAATATTATGGCAAGCAGTTGTAAGAAGGTAAAGACATACCACTTTCATTCGGAATGGGAAGAACAATACTTTTTTACAGAAGTTAAAGATAAAAATGTGTGTTTGTTATGTAACACTTCGGTCTCCGTTGCTAAGAAAGGAAATATTGAGAGACATCATAAAACTGTACATTCTAATTTTGAAAAATCATTCCCACTACATTCTGCCGCCAGAAAGAAGAAACTGAAACAGTTAAAAAAACAGTTAATTGGACAACAATCAATATTTTTAAGAACAGTCGACAAAAATAAGGCTGCAACTGAAGCATCGTACCGTGTGTCCCAGATAATTGCACAAAAAAAGAAACCTTATGAAGACGGGGAAATGATAAAAAGCGTTTATAGAAGCTGCTGATTCGTTATTTGCCAACTTTAGAAATAAAGACGAGATAATTTCAGCTATAAAATCTATGCAACTTTCTGCTAATACAGTGATGAGACGTGTAGAAGTAATGAGCAATGATATTTTTTTACCGTTAAGAACTGACTTAGATAACTGTGTTTATTTCAACTGGATGAATCAACAGATTCCGTTGACACTGCCCAGATGGCCGTGTTCGTCAGGATGGTTTTTAGTGATTTTACGATTAAAGAAGATCTTTTGAAGTTAATTCCACTGAAAGGACACACTACTGGACAGGAGTTGTTTTCTCATTTAAAAAATGTTATTTCTTTCGAGAAAATTCCAATATCGAAAATGGTAGGCTTGACAACCGATGTTGCTCCAGCTATGGTGGGTTGTGAAAAGGGTCTGGTTGCGTTATGTCGTAAAGATGAAACTTTTCCGCAATTTCTCTGTTACCACTGCATTATCCATCAGCAAGCATTATGTGGAAATTTTCTGAAACTAAACAACGTTATGAAACTGGTGGTAAAAATTGGGAACAAGATTAGAGCTCAAGCGTTACAAAGAAGACTATTCAAAACCTTGGCCGATGAAGTTGACTGTCAATACGGGGACCTACTCCTTCACTCTGAAGTCCGATGATTAAGTAGAGGACGGGTGCTGAAACGTTTTAATGATGTTCTATCTGGCATAGTTAAATTTTTCAAACAACGCGATGAACCGACTCCGGAACTAGAAAATTCAATCTGACTTAGAGATTTTGGTTTTCTCGTGGATATTACAGAGAAATTAAACAAACTTAATTTGCAGCTTCAGGGGAGAGACAAAGAACTAGCGGAAATGATTTCTGATATAAAAGCATTTATCAAAAAGCTGGAGTTTTGGGAACAAAACCTAATTAACAGCGATGCCAAGCATTTTCCTATTATTTCTGAAAAAATATCTCAAAATCCATTAGAACCCTATGATAGCAAATATTATGTAGAAATAGTTTCTACCATGAAGAATAACTTCAAAACTAGTTTTAAGGATTTCAACGAAATGGCTTTAGTAGCGCAGTTTGTTGTTTCACCCTTTATGGAAATTGATATCCAACAGTTTGCAACTTGTGTTATGCAGAACTTTGGCAAAGACATCGCTGCAACAGAAATGGAAGTAATTGAGTTTCAAAATGATTTAGCCTTAAAATCGTTAGTCTCAAGTACCAAATGTATCTGGCCTATTGTAAGTAAAGACAAATATTCAGTTCTATGCCGTGTTGCCTTGAAAGTGAAAGCATTATTCAGTTCAACCTATTTGTGTGAATCTTCTTTTTCCAATATGAAGTTTATTAAGAACAAATATCGCAATCGACTTACAGATGAACATTTGGATAATTGTATTTGAATGGCTACATCAAATTATACTACAAACATTAAAAAAATTATCGATGAGTCTGAGTGTCAGCCTTCTCATTGAACGTGCTTTTTTTTTCAATGTTTATGTTTATGATAGTGCGTTACTTTTTTGTTGTTATTATTAACTATTTTTAAATCTTACGTGACATGCCGTTGTGGCTGGATAATATTATTGTGTTTATTTTTCAAACACCTTCGTTTGGTAGGTAAGAATGTAGCTATAAACAAGTACGTACTAGTAATATTAGTTATTTTGTTATTAGTTTATTATTAGTACCTATGTATTATGTATTACCAGTTAAATAGTAAAATAAATACATATAATGATAAATTAACTGTGGATTATTTCATTTACGTTGCGTTACGTGGCTTCCGTGTGGGTAGCTCGCTGTTTATATAATAAATATTATAACCCTTGACATGTAGCATATCCTAAGCATATTGTGCACTAAAAATTTCATTTTTGTTAATTACAACAACCACATCAGAAGGTTTTTGCCGTACTTTATGTTTAGGTGTAATTTGTCTCCTTCTCTCTTATGGAAAAAGAAATTATCCCCATATTCTTGCTTGGCAGATCTAAAAATAAAACCTGAGATAAATATTATGTTTTACTTGCTCCATATAAACTGTAACTACCTACTATTAAAACAAAGTCTTACCTTTCTGACTTTTGTAAACTGAGTATTGTTAAAAAATGCAGTAATCATCTCGGTAATCATATTTTCGTTTACAATGGGTAAAACACTTGATTTAACTTTTATAAATCCAGCTGATTCATATTAATAATAAAATTAAACCAAAACAAAAAACTAAGGTTAGGTGTTAGGTGGTGTCAATTTTAATGTCACTTAGATGTGCGTTCACTTCGACATTCTGTGTGTCGGTTTGTTCGTTGGCTTAGTTTTGTATAACAAAAAAAAATTCGACACAAGATGATTGGTCTATTCCCGATGACGTATAATTTCAAATTTTAAATTTCAATTGGGCTTAATTTAAAAACTTTTGGCTTTTTTAACGAACTGACTATTTAGAATAACTTGTATAGCGACTATTACAATATAATTTATAAAACAGCATATCTCACATGTGAACATGGCCCATTCAGATAAGAATAGTAAGACATACAAAGTAATTAAAAAATATTAGTTTATAAATAAATGAACAATTGATAAGATACAACCCACCAAGTTTATTAATGAATAAAGATATTTGTTACTGACTAAAACTACTCTTGGTTAAAAGAGGAAGTGGCCCTTCTGATAGACTTGTTGTACTTCGTTAGGGATTTGCGATATTTTTCCCAGCAGCCAAATTATTTAGCTCGATTGAAGAGATGTCGAACTTCTTTTGACTATACAATGGACACTGATCTATTAAACAGGGCCTCAAAAATATTAAGAATTATAGGGGAATTGCAATATTATGTGCGCTATCTAAAGTATTTGAACACATTCTCTACAGTAAAATATACAACCACATGTAATAGTATATTACATTACGAGTGTGGAAAGTGACATTTTTCACACGAGTGGGAAATATTGTCGCAAGAGGCACAAGCCAAGTGCGACTATCACACGAATGTGGAAAATCACTTTTCACACAAGTGATGTACAATATTTTTCCTACGACCACAAAATAATTTCATCAAAAAATGTAAAACCAGGTTATTATTATAATAATTAAAATGTATTTAAAAAAATAATTAACAATAATCGTATTTATTGAATTTTCATATTTTCTAAACAAAAAAAAATAAAAAAAAAAATAATTAAAAAATAATTCTGGCCCCGTCAGGATTTGAACGCGGTTGCTCGCCAGGTCTCAAATGGCAAAGTTGGTAAGTTTGACACTGTAACCATCTGAGCTAATAGGCTTTGCGTCAATTGAATGATCTAATCGTTTATGTGTTTAACCAGAATAAAAAGCAAACATATCTTAGTTATTTTAAAATTATTTTAACAATAATTGTTAAAGATAAATATCTAGGATCTAATTTACAACAATTTCAATAATTTAACAATCATATCGATTTTAGTATTAATATGGACATTACATAGATCAAAATGGAAATGATGTGTTTGACATTTTGTGACAGCTGCTGCAGAAAGTAGCATATTCGTACATGGGTGGAAAGTAAATTCTTATTCATACGCGTGTGATATAGGGTAATTTCCATAGGACTATATAGTGTGATATGTGTCACTTTCCTAAGTGGTCGTAGGAAAAATATTTTAGCAGAGGAGTAACATGGTTCTATAATTGGAAGATCAATAAATACAAACCTATTTATTTTTACAGAACATGTAATCAGAGCACTAAATGAAAAACTATAATTAGATGCAGTATTTTCCTATTTTAGTAAAGCTTTCGACCAAGTAAATCATGATATATTATTAAATAAGATAAATAATTATTGAGGTGTAACAAAAAAATTACTAAAATTACTCAGAAGCAATACCACTCAAACTCGGGTGTGCCACAGGGCTCTATCCTTGGTCTATTACTTTTTTATTATTTATTAATTACTATCCTTTCTGTCTAAACAACTTAAAGTGTCTACTTTATGCAGATGATACAGAAAATACACATAGAGACTGTATAGCACTTCACAGAGATATAAATAATGTTTATTCATGGAGTACCCATAATAAATTGTATTTTAACATAAATGCTTTATCATGATAATTTCTCGCAAAAAAGAGCCGATTATTTTTGACTATGGTTAGGTTGAAAATGAGTAGCAATCATTTCTGCTTGGAAGATCGTGGCCAGAGTGCCTAGGTTTATTGATATGTCAACTCTATGCCTCTGGCCGAAAACTCTCGCTCCTACTGCTTTTTTAGTTTTTGAGCCGTCCTTGTAGAACGCATAGTCTGCCTGGGAGAGGGTTTCTTCCCCTCTGCTCCATGAGTCTCTCTCAGGGACAAGGCCGCTGTATGGCTTTTCTATGTGCTGTCGGGGAACTAGCGAGTCCGAGATCATGCCGAGAAAGGGCTGATTATTAATTTCACTCATCGACCCCGTCTTGTTCCATCGCAGTTCTTCGTAACATTTACTACCCACCTTCAGGAGTCTGTAGGAGACCATCCCGACCTCCCTTTTCAGCAGAATGTGAAAAGGGACTAGGTCCAGCATGGTCCCCATGGCTCCCGTGTGTGGTTGACATTGCTCCAGTTATAGCTAGGCACGCAAGCCGCTGTATTCCAGCCAGCTTTGCTCTAGCCGTCTGTTGAAGTCCCTTGTCCCACCAGACGACAGAGCCGTACGTAACCATGGGCTTTACCACTGTTTGGTAAATCCAGTATATTAATTGAGGACTGACGACCTATAATTTACCGCATATCTTTCTAAGGGTCCAGAAGGAAAATCTGGCTTTTAAATGGTTTTATCTAATTGTGGGTTTCAGATAAGTTTCATCTCCTTCGTAAAATGAATGGTTTCCCCAACCAAGGTAGTTTGTTGAAGCTTGTTGAGCTTTCTTCTCTTGGTAAAGGAGATAATAACAGTTTTGCGGACATCTGCTCCCTCTCGCACCATCTGTTGATCATATTAAGGGCTTGTTGAAGGATGTTGGAGATCACTTTTTCGAACTTTTCCCTAATTATGATAACCAGACAGTCCGCATAGCATTGGAAATCCACCCCCTGCCGAGAGAGATCGTATAGCAGGTTATTCACCAGAATGGTCCACAGTAGGGATGAAAGTACGCCGCCTTGTGGACATCCTCTAGCAGGCCTAAAAGTGACAGTCTCTCCCTGCAGTGATGAAGTGATTTTCCGGTTTGCCAGCATGCTTTTGATTCAATTACAAGTTAGTTTGTCGATTCCTCTTCTTTCAATAGAAGCAAACAAAGACTGAGAAAGGGCCAAATTTTAGAATGAATTGTGACGTGGTTTGGTTCATTAAGGAACAAAAATGGTTTTTAGCAAACAAAAACAGGAGCAAGATCCCAACAATATATTTTAAAGGCGTCAAATGGTAACACGCTAAAAAAGAAAAAGGTACTAGATTTTGCATCGAGTGTACCAGATTCTTAGAAAATGTACTAGACTGACAACACTGATCCTAACACTTGCTGGACTGTCAAGTGTTGGTCGTTCTTCATGTTTTGGCCAACGCATTAGCACGTTCCAGGATCAGACTCTACAGCATAATTTAATTGTTTAGTTAGGTAATTCAAAAGAATTGTTTTTACATAAAAACTTAAGGTTCGTTTCTGCAAGCAGCTTGTTAAAAAATATCGTGAGAATCAGGCGCATTATCGTGAGATTCAGTACTGAATCGTGAGATCTCACGATAAATCGTGAGATCTGGGATCCCTGATTCTAAATTTCAGAGGGGTCGAAATTGGCGGATATGATTGACTCGTGGTGGGGGTTGAATCGGCATTGCCAGGTTTAATAATATGTTTCTATTTTGTGAGATATTATTTTTGGGCTTTATTAGGTGGCCTTATTTGCCGCAGGTACCTTAATATTAAATTAGTTTAAAAATTATCATTATTATTAACAATCATCATTGTATTGATGATTATTTATCAGAATTTGGTGTAGAATCTGTCAGCTTCGCTGATCATATAATTTAAGATAAGTCAATTGTCATGTAACAATATATATGTATATAATAGTTATATCCATGTAATCAGGCTAGAAGCCTGTTTGGATTGTGAAATAAATAAATAAATAGGTACTGTATAAGTGTAACATCTATCAAGGGATTCAAAAACTATAGCAAGAGTTACTACGTTTACCCACGCTTTTATACGTATAAAAATAAGTTAATTTTTTTGCAATATTGATTGTTTCACTCCTGAAAGAATTATTTTATAATTGGATGTAAAACAAAAATAAAAAAAAAGGAAATTCGTACAACAGAAATAAGGCAATTCCTTACAACTAAAAACAATTTGTTTCTGCTTCTTCATCTTCGTAAATTCACCCTAATTTGAAGCGTCTCGGCAAAACCATGATTATAATAAAAAGGTAAGACATGGCTTTGAAAACGTACACTTTCAATTAGCATTCGAGACATTTTAATTGAAGGCTTTAAGGTAGAAAGTCTACTTTAAAAAAAATTCAGCACCGAAAGAAATAAACGGAAGCACTTTGGGCCGGTTGGGATGGATAGAAGGGTTGCAAGGAAAATTTATAATAATAAATAATATTTAAGTACTATACTCTGTTTTTAAACTAAGAGGAGCGATTTGAATTTAAGTTGGCAATTCTGTAGACTTCTGATTGGTCAGATTACAGTCAGTTTCACACATTACTTTTTAGCATGAACATCAGCTAATAATTGATATTGTTGACAGTTCTGACATTTTATGATTTGATATCTCATCCATTACTTAGTTTTTTACTTTATTTCGTAAATAATAGTTCTTCAGTACCTAAGCAATTGTATTGAAAATCTACAATTATGGATCCTTCTACACTGAGTACTATTAAAGGTACCAATTCCTGAAAAGCCTTACAAGAAAGGGAAGACACCTTATTATTTTACATGCTGATTCTGAAGATTTTGTAGAAAATGCATTATTGGTTTTTGAAGGTAAAAAGATGGGAGATTACCATGAAGAGATGAATTCCGAAGTATTTTAGAAAAAAATATTTTATTACTGATTTTTTAAAACTAAAAATTGATGAATTTCTAACCAAAATGATTAAAATGTAACTATTCAAGCAAATTTTATTTATTAGAATAGAATAAAACTATTTACAAAATTGTTATAACATTTAAAACACCATCTACTACTTTAGGGATAATCTTAATTTGGCACAATGAGTTAACATTACTTTCACAAAAAATATTTTAAAAATACTTAAAATTAATACATAGGTATGTATGAATAGTTCACTTTAAAAAATATATGTTGACATGTAGTGTTATGAAAATGTTAGTTCCAGTTTTCAAAATAAATTCTGACTCATAGGCCTGTAAACTTTTGAATGCCTTTATTTGCCCTCTAGCGCATTAACCATGGGTTAACACTAAATAAGCCATAATATCCACATTACTCATAGAAAAGATGCCAGTTACTGTGTGATCCACTTGTCATTCACTGATTAACTTTTACTTTTTATACCCATAACAAATATATCCTTAAAAATGTAAACAGATCTTTATATTTTATACTAACCTGACTACATCTGGATATTCCATTAACAATTTTCTTAAATATTTAATATCCATTTTAAAAAGATCATAGTTATTCTCAAAAAGTCGATTTCAAAAGCAAGAAAAATGTATTTCTGACATCAATCAACAACCATATTGACTTTAATTTGACAGTGACATTTTGTTTTAGACACACATTTCAGATCACAATAATGTGAAATTTGCGACCGTTGTCTGGGACCAATTAAAAAATTACTTCTATGACATTTATTCGTTTCTTAACCGCTCGTTGGCCGTTCACCGACTAAGGCCGACAAAGATAATTATTTCATAAATTTTGAACACGACTATATTTCGAAACTCGCTCTTAGTAACAAATCTAGTTACTTTTCCCTGTGTAAATGTGTCTTTTCAATTCGCTCCTCCTAGTTTAAAAACAGAGTATAGGTGATCTGTATTTCTAAGGTGGGGAGGATGTATGGCTCTACATCACTCAGGCCTCATTCGGTCCATTGTGCATTCTTCAGATACCTGTACCTATACCTCTCAACTTATCAAAAACCTGCTGATTTAGAGACAGCCTTCTTACTAGTTCCTGTAGGTTACCAACTTGTTAGACTTAGAGCCAGCGGTCATTCTGACTAACGTGATGAGCACAAGACTAAAGTCTTATTAAAAATGTTTTATCAGCTGTCAAAATGACTGTCATATTTGATTATATCCGAGAATAACGATCAAGGAGAAGCGACAGCTTGGGGTTTTTAGTGTACCGTTTTGTAACGCGCATGTGCGAAAATAAGTTGTGTATCACTCAAAATGATGTTATCTGTCAAAGTCAGTCCAAGTTGTGTTTAATACGTGAGCAATGTTAAGTGATATTTTTTGGTGTTTGTTTTGTGTAAGATGAAGATTTTTACACACTTAGGTATTCTAATGCAGATATAAAATGTGCCAAAAAAGTTACTAGGAAACTTAGAATTTTATTACATGCATAAATATTAAGTATAATGATTTAGTCATTTTTAACATTTTAGTTTTCATATGTAGGTATTGTATTTTGTGAAATATATGTTTTCTTCTTTTAAATAAATTTAATAAACAATGAACTGGAGATTTTGTTTATTTTATTTTGAAATTATATTTAAAAAAATATAATAAATCCGCGTGTTTCAATTAGGATTGGTCAAAATGGGCGAAATCCCGTTATTATGGCTAAATTGTAAGGTACAATTATGTCAATATAAAGATGTTTTGCCCATTCATATTTATATTTATTGAATGAATCATACTGGAGTTGATTTTGGAAATATTGGTGCATACTTAAATAAGTACTATTTCAAAAAATTCGTCTATGCCCAGACAGCACACATAGTCCAATGTACGTCCACTTTAGATCTATTTGAGGGTCAGGACGTCCATATCCGGACATCCAGTGTACGTCCGTTTATGCTAATTAAACTGACAGCTGAATATTGATACCCAGAGAATGTCTGTATTTAGACTTAATTTTAAGTTTAGTAGTATTTTGACGTCCAGTGGACGTTCATCTTAGGTCATTATTTATTAAGCCTACCAGTTAATACTCATCTATAATATATACTTCTTTTTTTAATATAACTGGTTTTTAAAAATTGATAACTTGAATCTATTGCATTTCATTCTATCAACGGAAGTTTGAAATTTTATTCAATTATAACTGTATCCAGTAAAAAGTTTTCAAGAGGTTCCTTGGTCGACTCGTCTAGCGATTGAAAGGGTAAAACGATAATGGATGTGTCATGAGTTCGATGCCTGCTCAGGTCAAGCGATTTTTAATAAAAAAAAACACAAACATTTTGTGTAGGGGAAGTAAAGGCCTAATAACTCTCATTCTTCAATTACATTGATGGCCATTTGACTTTTTTAATTAAAAGGCCGGCATATATAGGTCACTACGGCCGACAGTAGGGCCGAAGTCACTTTTGCCATCATAACCAATTAATGGGCCTTCATTTCCCCTTTAATGTCTAGAAATAAATATTTTGGCAATTAATGGCCTATTGATGGGAAGTTAACGGGAAATTGCTGGCCTTCTACCATATTAATAAAGACCATGTATCAGGAACATGATCACAGAATATTCGATAGTGTCCTTTGACCAGTAGTACACCGTTTGAACTATATTATCTATACAAAAACAGAAGGCATTTCAATATAAAATATTTTAGAAATATTATTTAATTCAGCTATATACTGAAAAAATGTCTTCTTCAAAAAAATTATTAATAAAATATTCTAAATTAACATGTAAAAGTAAAAAATTACAATGAATACTGAATACCAGCAATACGAGACTGGCCCGCATGTCTACTCGTTAAATATGTAACAAGCGATCATCGGTGTCTCCATCTATGAACGCGGAACGGGGTCCTCCTGGACTGTTTACGGCAGTTAAAAACCTTTTGACTTTTACCATGCTTTTACTCAATACAGTTACTTACTTTTCATAAGGCCATCATCAAGCAACATAATGCTGGGCCACTATCGAAAAGCCAAAAGTAGGCTTTTATCTTTTAATCGGCGGTTTGCGAAAATAATAAACAAATTATTAATAATATAAAATAGTGTGTGGTAAGTTGCGGTTCCGTAAAAAAAGTGGGGATGTGGTCTCAATGGAAATATAATCCTGGATATTTTTTGAATGTTCAGTATTCGACGTCCAAATATATTCCAGAATTGAATGTCCCCTGAATGGTCAAAAGTGTTCCATTTGTATACTTCAGTGGACGTCTATTAGATGTCGGAAGTCCAGAAAAAACTCATTCTTGGACGTCTAGACATCCAAAATTGTATATCGAATGGTCGTCGAATGGACGTCCAATGGACATATTTGTATTGTCTGGGTGATAGCCAGGCCAGGTATTTTACTCTAAATACATAAACCTTAAATGACATATGGCTTAACTTGGCGAGAAAACACTTGTGTATACAGAAATGAGTGATAAACTTGAAAGTCCTTTTAATATAATATAAATCCAGAAATTCTAAAAATATGTAACTACTTTTTAAACCTAAAAGTTTTTGAAAACATAAGCACATTGCAAATATTTAGTTAAATATCTCAAACTTAATGTCTTTTTAATTGTTACCTAAATTTTGTTTGGCACCCTTAATTTTATTTACCATATTTTTACTTAAGGAAAAGGTAATTTAATTTAAATACGGGCCTTTTATTACATTTTTAACAATAAATAAACCAAATATTGAACAAATTTTATAGATAAATTATAAAATAATCAACGTCTTTTACTTTTATAATAAATAATTATTACATAATGAATTATATTTTGGTGTCGAAATTTCACCATTGCTAATAACCCTAACTACTTCAATGTAATTAAATCACATTACAACTTTTGCGCATGGACTATAACAATGATTTCAGATAATTTGCCAAAGTATTTCGCTCAGTGTAGAAAATAAGCATGTTTTCTCAGCGTGCTAAGTTGTGTATCAATCAAAGTCATGCTGTGGTACATCCGATATCAAAGGCACCGACAGCTACTGTCGCTTCTCCTTGATCGTTATTCTCGGATTATATTATATATGGATGCAACTAACAGTTACTAGAATTAGATGAAGAAAGGGCACATATGGGATTAACTATCTCTGGTGACGAATTTTGTAGAAGGGGAGATGAAGCTTTAGCTGATCTGCAAAACATAGAGAAAGTTGTGGATTAATATTGAACTTTTAGAAAGGTGTAGAAAAAACGGATAAGTTTTAATCCAAATAAATTTATGTTTGGTCAATCAGACGTTGAATATGTTAGATACATAATAGAGAGACATGGTATTAAAGCCGATTTAAAAAAGTACAGGCTATTCAGAATATTCTAAAACCGACTTGTTTAACAGAATTTAGGTTATTTATGGGAATAACCAACTGAGATATTTTTCTTCAGACATTTTAAGATTAGCAAATGCTTTAGGAGAACTTTTGAAAATTAAAAATACATTTTTATGGCAAGATATTCATGAATGTGCATTTAATAATATTTGGAAAGCATTAGTTATATTGGCTCAATTTTAACCCTCATTCCGAACAGCTCTACACAACGATGCTTTAAGAGTAAATGGTTATATTTTATTACAGCAACATAAGGATAGCAGTTAGAAATTAATACAATACAGAGAATAGATATGCAATGATAGAGATCGAATTGTTATCAATCGTATAGTATATTAGGAAATGTAAATTAAACCCACTTGGTTTAAATGACACAGGCCCGCCAAAATTTTGTAATCTTACCATTTTATTTTTTTTTTCTCCTATTTACAACTTCTATATAGCTAAAATAATCCTCTTTTTATTCTATAACGTAAACTTTTTTTGTAAACTAGTATGAAGGGTATTATCCCTGAACATCACAAACAAATTAATTTGAATCCCTTATTTTTGTTCAAAACGTTGAGATGCGTTAAAACCTCGTTTTAATTTGCGCATTTGTAGGGGGATTTAACGGTACTTATTAGAATATTGTTGGGGATTCCCCGAGATTCGATTGATTCAGGAAAGAGCGCGATATATTTAGTATCCCCGTGGTATTGAGACAGGCGTTGTCTATCGAATTGTATCAATGTTTCGTTGTGCACTTTCTATTAAAAAAATGTCAAGTAGGTGTTGTAAAAATAGGCCTGATGACTTTGGTTATATTTGTGGACACTTTATAGTGAAGAAGTTTAAAAGAAACATTACTGATTTCGTAAAAAATGCATATTTTGCATATTTTAAAGTCAGACTTGGAGATCAAGATAAACCTTGGGCGCCACATGTTATCTGCTAGATTTGCAAAGAAGCCTTGAGGCATTGGTTTAAAGGAACAAGAAAAGCCCTACCGTTTGGAATACCAATGCTCTGGAGAGAACCTAAAACTCACATTGATGACTGGTATTTTTCTCTTTGTGATATTAAAAGTCATAACAAAAAATCTATAAAGTATGCAATAAGACCAGTTTCACATGACGCTGATATACCTGTACCTGTTCCACCTAAAGTATTACAGTCTATCGAATCAGAATCTTCAACACATTCAGAAATTGACATTTTGGAGCTATCTACCTCAGGAACCCGTGCTATTTTCTCAAGTAGAACTGAATGACTTAGTCAGGAATTTGGGACTTCCAAAATATCTTTCTGAGGTTTTAGGATCAAGGCTTCAAAAAATTACTTGCTCCAGGTACTACATTTTATTGGTATAGAAATCGTGAGGCTTAATTTGTCAATTACTTTGTCGCAGCTGGTTCACTTGTATATTGTCAAAATGTATCTGACTTGGTTATTCACCTAAGTGCTCCTAAATATAATACTGCCAAGTGAAGACTTTTTACGGACTCTTCAAAGAGAAGTCTTAAAGCCATTCTACTTCATAATGGCAATTCATATGCATCTGTTCCTATTGGTCATTCTACTCAGCTAAAAGAAAATTACGAAAATCTTGAGGTACTGCTTTTAAGAATAAACTACAGACAACATAACTGGATTCTATGTGGTGACCTTAAAATTTTAGGGTTGCTTTTAGGTCAACAATCCAGATATTCGAAATACTCATGTTTCCTATGTGAGTGGGACAGTTAGAGCAAGAGATGACCACTGGACCAAAAAAAAACTGGCCACCAAGAAAAAATTTAACGCCTGGCTCCAAAAACGTAATTCGGGAAAGCCTAGTTGATCCCGAGAAAATTTTGTTACTCCCTCTACATATAAAATTGGGGCTGATGAAACAATTTGTCAAAGCTCTAGACAAAAATGGTGGTTGCTTTAAGTACTTGTGTGAAACATTTTCGGATCTCTCTGAAGCTCAATTAAAAGAAGGCATCTTTGTTTGATGAAAACTAATGAAATTGAGACGGTTACGCAGGAAGACGAAAAATAAGTATGAACAGCTTTTAAACAAGTTATAAATAAGTTTCTAGAAAACTACAAAGACCCTGAATTTGAAAGTATTGTTGAAAACATGTTGGACAAATTTAGAAAGTTAGGCTGTAACATGAGCCTTAAAATTCATTTTCTACATGCTCATCTTGACTATTTTTCGGATAATCTTGGCGATGTCAGTGAAGAGTAAGAAGAGCGCTTTCACCAGGACATAAAAGAGATAGAACCGTAATAATAAGGGCGCTGGGATATCAAAATGATGGCCGACTACTGTTGGATGCTTAAAAGGGACCGTCCTACCGCAGAATATGCACGAAAAACGACAATAGAAAAAACTAAAAGCAGATTTGAAATTAGAGTCACTGATATACCCAATTGCAGTTTAAAAGTTCAATTCACATTTTACAGAGTATTTAAACGCAGGCCTGTATAATTTTCAATTATTTACAGATCCTAAACTGTAACTACCTATTTTAAACTCGTATAAACTAGATATCTGGTTACAATTTTACAGCAGAATAGACTCAAGGGCGCCATTATTTTATACCAGATGCACACTAGCCCCAAAAGAGGATGACTTACTAGGAGAAGGAGCTAACACGCATATTAACTCATTTATACAACAACAAATTTCAGTAGAAGATAATTCAGAAGCAGTAACAAGAACTTTCCATTTACAAAATTCGTTACTGGTATTCTTCTGCGAAAACTGATGAAACATCTTAAATTAATACGCAGCGTAACAGAAGGCTTTTCTGATTGTATAAATAAACTTCAGCCCTTAATCAAACCATATTGGCCAATAAGAAATGAGCTCAGTTTAGAGACAATGGCCTAATTTTAAAAGATTGCTAAATAGTAATTTCTTTATCGGCTAGAAAAATGGTTCTAGAAAGGCTGCACGACTCGCATCAGGGAATTAAAAGAAATAGGCATCATGCTCGCCAAACTATCTACTGGCCCAATACAAATAACGAAATTAAAAATATTATAAAGGCTTGTGTGTTATGACAATAATAGGTAAGACCAGCTCTGCAAAAAGAGAGCCTAATAGTTAAACCTTTACCAACCTTTCTATTTCAAGGTGTATCTGCAAACCTGTTTTCTTGTACAGGAAAAAATATATGGTACATGTTGACAGACTGTCCGGGTTGCCCATAATTTGTCATTATGGATCAAAGAATCTAACAAGTTTGTTGATAATAAAAATGAACTAAGAAGAATATTCTCAGACACTAACGTACTGTTACGTTTTCGCTCTGATAATGGAACTCAGTGTAAGTCTTTTGAGTTTAATACATTTTTAAAAAATTGGAATGTTATCACTGCACATCTAGTCCCTATTTTCCCCTAAGTAATGATTACGCAAAAGCCGCTTGTAACGGTTTTATTTTGCCATATTAGAAATATATTAGGGATTTGATTTTATCAGTCTTATATAACTTAAATAATTGCAAAAAATCAAATATTAGACCTTATGGATTTGCAAAACTGTTTGTATTGAGGCATTTTATTTATAAAATTCTATTATTAAACCAGAAGAGTTGTTTATTTTGATCCTGTTCTTTTTGAATATTTAAACTTCGTTCTAATTACCCTGTCACAATTCTTCTTTTCTGGCTCTCCTTCACAAAAGTTGGTAGAATATGGTCCATCTTAGCAATACCAAAAATATGCTTACCCTTACCTACAATATTTTGGTGAGAAATTGAGAGGGGGAAAACTGATTATCTTATGTTTGGGCTTTTTAATGCGAATGGTCACATTGTTGCAATTTGCGAATATTTCCAAAAATCTTTAAATTTTTAAATACTCCAATGTTAAACGGTTGTTCTCCCACTTAAGTCATATTTAGCTATTTAATTAGATCTTTAGTGCCAATTCACTATAAGGTATTTTCAAGTAAGATGAGGCCAACAGAAGGGACAGGAGGATAATGCAACAAGAAAAACAAGATTTTTCTATAACAAACGCGCATAATATTTGTCACCAATCTCAATTAAATGTAGAGTCAAAATTTAAAATACTAGAACAAAACTGTGGAGAAAAATAGGAGAAGTAGTAAAAGTTGCATAGAAAATGATATACCTTGTGAAAACACCAAGTTGCAAAACTTTAGTAAAAAATAGAAAATTCATCAAAAAAGCTTAAAGAGAAGATGTAGAAATTACTTACTGTTTGCGAATCTGTTGTTTACCGTTTACTAATATTTTGACTTGTCATATTAATTTTGGTAGTTTTTATTAAACGATTAAACATACAAGCCGGAAATTAAGTAGCGCTTCGCATTATCGCCGCTGCTGCGCTGCGATCGGCGTTCCGCGCGTGCAAGCTAGTCGTCCTTGATCCTTTGCTCTCAACTGACACCAGTTTAGTTACTCTTATCTCTATTCTTCATTGTGTTGTGTTATTTGTTTACAGTGCAAGTTTAAAATGTATATGACAATTCACTATCTCGTCGACTTTAAGATTAGTTAAAAACTCTTATTCAGTAGTTTGGATGGAAGCAGTTTGACCATCCGCCGTATAGCCCTGACCTGGCGCCATCAAACTATCACTTGTTTGTACACCTTAACCAGGAGCTTGGTGGGAAACGTTTCCAAAGTAACAACGATGCATGAAGATCCTACTGCGAAGAAATCGAAGATAACCCGCAGACAGCGAGGCTTTAAAAAGCTCTCTCAAAAGATCTACACCGAAGCATTGGTGCGCTAATCAAAGAGGATGGCACGAAAACTGCCAACATCAAAGATAGCATCAAACTTCTGCTGTCAACACACTTCCCTGACTCGGTCATCACAGACGTGGCCGACTGGGTATAGGAAGAAAACAATCTATCTGTATATGATTGGCAAACTGCTAAACACATTGTAGACGATGAAAAAATAGATGGGCAATATCCAGCTGCTATCCATTTAAATTGCCAGGACCTGACGGTATCTATCCAGCCCTACTTCACTGGGGTCTGGAAGAACTCACACCTGGTGGGTATATTCAGATCCTCGTTGGTTCTAAGGTATATCCCCAAAAAGTGGTATTTGTATCCAAACCTGGAAGGATGGATTACACTATCCCAAAAACATATCGACCAGTTAGTCTGACATCGTTTTCCATGAAGACATTGGAAAGGTTATGCGAAAGATACATAAGGGATGCGGTAATTACAACAACACCACTACACCTAAACCAACATGCATACACCCCAGGCAGATCAACTGATTCAGCTCATGATCTAATTGATGGCCGGATAGGAAGATCTCTGGAAAATAATGAGTCCGCCTTGGATGTTTTCATAGACATAGAAGGTACTTTTAATAAAATCATCTTCCCAAAGATAATACACTAACTAACCAACAAGAATGTTCCACAAATGGTTAGTGAGTGGATACATGAGATGCTCTCAAAGCGAGCAGTAAACATAATTGTAGAAGATGTGAATATAAGAGGCTTGATTGCAAGGGGATGTCCACAGGGAGGGGTGCTATCGCCTCTACTGTGGAATATGGTCCTCGACACCCTCATCAGCCGCCTTAATAATGACAGTCACTACACAATCGCATAGGCAGATGACTTGGTAATTCTGCAAACAGGGAATTTTGAGAACATACTCTGCAAAAGTATGCAAGTAGCTCTAAAAGTTATATAACAGTAGTGCAAGGACCATTCACTGTCTATCAATCCTAAGAAGTCAGAAATGGTATTTTTTTAAAGGAAAAGGATGAAAATGGAATTAAAACCTCCAGTACTACTTACCCTGAACAGACCACGAATTTATTCAGGGTTAGTACTAGAATGTCACGAAGCTTTGGCCGAAGTATCCATCAACAATATGGTCACCTTAAGATGGATCAAAGGTCACACCACATCGAAAGGTAACCGTCTAACCAAGAAAGCAGCCAACCTAATACTTTTTGGACCTGGCCCACCCAATATAAGGCCGATATAAGAGAAGCATCTCTTGGCGACGTTGTCAACTAAATTAAATCTGTGGGCTGGCTCACGAGCTAGGAGGTGTCTATCATCTTAGGAGGATGCACAATGGGCTTAATGAGGCTTAAGTGCCGTGAGGGTAACCCATTCTCCACACGTTACAGATACAGAGATGGTGAAACTCGATGTGCAGCAATGTTTACATCACTGGTGGCATTGTTCTATGACATAGGACTAGATAAGTTGATTGACCGCTACGACAAGTGTGTCAAAAACGGTAAAAACTATGTGAAAAAGTAGTTTATGACATGCTCTTTCTTGTGACAATAATTAAAAAAAAATATGTTTACTATATTATTTCCCAAAACGGTGCTTAGTTTCCGGATACATCTTTATAGTATTCTTTTAAGATCATAAGAGAGTATTGCTATTTTTTAAACAGCAACAGATAGAAAGTTGATTTAATTGGACGATATTGTGTTTATTAAAATGGTGCCAAAAAACTTCTAATATCTACCGGGAGATTCTAAATATCGGACAAAAAAACGAAAATTGTCTTTTTTTTTAATTTATTCACGTTTTTGTCCGATATTTTGAATATCCTTGTAGATATCAAAGGTTTCTTTGCACAATTTTAGTGATCCAAAACCTGCATAAGTTTTGTCTAATTTAACTAACCTTTTATCTGCTTAGTGTCCACCCGTCGTTGGGCAAGCTCTACAAAAGCGGTAATATCATTTATAAAAACGTCTATTTCGATTGTATTTAATTTAAAACTAACCATAAAGTACTAAAAGAAAACATTTTCATTTCGATTAATTTATATTCGTCAGAAACCAGCTGAAATCCGTTGACAGATCTCTAATAATAATTTTCCTACATTTAGTCCGTCCAATTGAACAACCGGAACCACAAAAGAGCGCTCCTGCAAAGAACTCATTATTGAAATTCAATTATATTTATTTTATAAAATCTAACGATTCATAAATTCGCTCCAGCGAATTATTCGTATTGATCTCCGGTCTAATTTCCTTCTTCTATGTCAAAAGACCGAAGAACAAAAATCCAACGAGCCATAAAAAATTGTAAGCAAAGCATTAACGAACATCTTTGAACTTTTTTATTTGAAGTTTTTATCAATCGCGCTGATAGGGCTGAACGGAAGGGAAATTATGGGGGCCAATGATTGGAACGGGACGAGCAGTTGTGGGTGGGGGGTGCTTCTTTTCGAAATCGCATTGTTACTCGTTAAGCGGTTGCAATATTAAAAATTTTGATATCAAAGGATGATGGAATTGAAGGCCTATTTGAATAAAATTGTGTAAAGCGCAGTGTATAATAATTGTTTACTGGTATATGTTTTTTACGAATACTTATAGCACATTTTTAATTTAATGAAAGAATAGTTACTTTACAATAGAGTTGACGGGTATAGATACAAAAGCCGCCAAGTCACATTTTTGCGAAATCTAAGTTTGGTACAAGAATTTGTTCTTTATAATTAGGTGCATAAGGCTAAACATAATTTAGGTGCAAATTCATCCTTCAACCGTTAATAAAATAGGGGAGAAAGTACTCTTACAACTGCAAAATCCGCCTTGTCCAAAGACATTTAGTTGCAAACAACGCCAAGTCCGCAACAACCAATTGTGAAACGTTTGGACTGTCACGTGATTTCGACGAACGGTCGTCACTACCCATCGGGCGGCAGCGTGTAACGTTTTTAGTTTTGTTTGAACATTATTAGAAGTAAAATGAGAAAATACAAAATTAATTTTGTTAAGTTGTAATGGATAACGATAATATTGGTATCCCTATAGAAAAGACAACTCCAGAATGTAGCCGCAAAAAAAGAGGTAAGTACAGAAGCAAAATAAAGTTTCAATGCATCGAACTAATAGTGTTATGTTGTTAGATATTGGGCCACAGCGTTGCCTGAAAAATCAAGATGTATTCACAAATCTCCGTTACTGAAATGCAACTCCTTAACAATGAAGGAACTCCAATTTGTTCATGTAAGATTTTATGAAATTCCATCGAAACCTAAACCAGATGCTTTCATTTTAAAATGTTGCGTCACTAAGCTACCGAAAAGAAGAAGAAGGCGAGTATAGAGAGAAGAGGGCAGCACAGTTTCTTAAAAACAGGTATCAATAGATTATAGAATATCCAAAAAAGGCGGCGAATGGATTTGAATTTGTAAAAGCGCATTTATGAAAATTTTTAACTTGAAGAAGGATAGAATTCAGGGTGTGGTAAAGCGATTTCTCTTTTAGGGAAAAACTTCTTCAAAATATAGAGGGGGAGATCGCGTTCTAGAAAAGAATGATCAAAAGAAGTTAGCTATGAGTAATTTTATCGGGAGTTTTAAATGCGTGGAATCTCAGTACTGTAGGAGTCAAGCAAGGAAAAGAACCTATCTACCATGTGACCTTTATAAAAGAAACCTTTTTAAACTTTACATCGAATCAGTGGAACCTTCCCTTACTGTTAAGGAACATTATTTTCGTTTGTATTTTGCAACGCAATATAATATCGGTTTTGGAACTCCTATCACAGACGCATGCTCTGTTTGTTTAAGATATAAGGAAAAGATAAGAAAGGAAAAAGGTGAGGAGAAAAAGAACTCAATGTTTTGCAGGAATTGCATAAAATAAAAGCAAAATCATTTAAAAAAATTCTTAAAAGTAACAGCAACGAGAGGAAAGTTTTTTCTATGGATTGTCAGAAGAACTTAGCTCTTCCGAAATTACCTGATCAGAAAGCTTATATCTCTTCTCAATATAATTTTTACAACTTTTCGATTGTAAATAGTACCTCAAATACGAAATTAAACTCTAACACAGTGACAGCGTATGTATGGACCGATGTGGAATTGCCAAAAAACTCAAGTGTTGTTGCTTCAGCGTTATTCCATAAATTATCAAAACAGATTCTCCAAAGATATTAAAGAAATTTTTATCTTTGCAGATGACTGCCCAGGCCAAAATAAGAATATTACTATGATAGGCATCCTTGCAAGATTTCTTCATAGAAAGGCATCTAATAATATACAGCGTATTAAACTAATATTTCCGATTGTAGGACATAGTTCTATACCGCCAGACCGTGTGTTTGGTTTTTCCGAAAAGAAAATTAGAAAAACAGAAATTATAACAAGTTCAGAGTATTATGTACAAATAATTAAAGAAAACGCAACAGTTTTTAAATTGACTGAAGATTGGGACGTGTTTGATTGGAAAACCGTATTATCGCAAGTTTTATGATTTTGTAAAGAAATGAAACAATTGAAGTTTAAGGTGAAGCTAATTACAATAGTGCTACTGGTGTTTCAAGGGGCATCTGTAAAAAACAAAAAAAAAATTATGATTAACCCTGACCAAATTGAACCTGGCAGAATAAGTAATAAAAAGAAAGCCCACAGTATTTTAAAGTTGTTAGAGACACACTATGGAATTGACTGGCAAGAAAATTCTGATCTGAAATTTTATAAGAATGCTATAAATTTCTCGCTGAATACTGATAAGAGTGATCCACAACTATTGACAAATAAGTTATGTGCAGAATTTTTTCCAGAAGAAGCAACTTGAATGTGAAGTTTTTTCTTTGCCAAAAAAGTTGTTTGTTTAGTTAGCTTTATTTTCAAAAAAAATTTAAATAATGTTATTTTCTATAACATGAACAAATAAAATATTTTTAATTTAATACTGGTCTGGTGTTACTATATACTCTATTGAGTAAAACATAAAAAACTAGTTTTTTTTGGAATCTGGAGTAAAATTAACTTTGAATTTAGCTGCAAATCTCACCATGTTCATAAATCAAAACGATTTTATGTGAAAACTGCAGCTAAATTTTTTTTATTGTGCTCTTCTAATAAAAGATAGTATTAGATTATAACTAAATTAAACCAATATGTAAAAATACGGCAGCAGTCGTCTATAACAGTTTTTGACGTCTCCTCTTGTTATAAATGTGACTTGGCGGCTTTTACATCTATACCCCTCAGTTAAATGTTATAGACAACAAGACGAAGTAGCCGAGTCAAGAACATCTAAACGAGTACTTTAATTATCACTTCCAGAAAAAATAAAGTTCTTGCAAAAAATATGTATTTTCTTAAACATATTTTCTTTAAATAAATACATAATTTTTTAATTAAAGATATTATTCTTACTTGGAAATTTGACACAGATTTTGGTGTGGACATAGTAATTCTTAAAATATGTTTTTGAACAAAGCAGATTCTTGTTAATTAAAAACATGAGAATGTTTAAATAAAAAATAATTATATGTAACTAATGGTTTCATGTTCTAATAAGGATTTATTCTTAAATGTTACTTCAATTGAGAAAAAAAAATGAAAAATTACTTCATTCAAGACAACCAAACAAAATATTATTGACTTGAAACTAATCCAGACTTTTAATTGACTAGCCGTCTATAAAGGTGGTTGTTCCGTGAATCCCGCAGGGTAAGCGATATGCATACCGCCCTAGAAAACGCAGTAGACTCCGTTTTACGAGACAAGAACCCAGCTAAAGTTGCAACAATGACAGTCGCAGAAACCAAATTATGTCTTGTTTACCTACATCGCTTAGTAACGACAGGATTACGCCACTGGCTTATAACGAACATTTTTATACCAAAAGCCATTTATTTATTTATTTATTTGTTAGCGGCGTTAGCGTTTGACATTTAAGGTTATGTTTTTGGAATTGCCCATTTTTTAAATATTTTTGATTTCAACTATTCTAAGACGTTTGTAAGTGAGTGTTGTAATTTATTATTCCTAACCAGATCAGTCAGGATTTACAAGTATTCTTTGACGAATTTAAGTACTTAGTAATAGACTGTCTTTGGACAAAAGAGATCAGTTGTTTCGTTAGGTTATTGTAGATTATAAATCGTGCCCTTATTGCAAATACCACCTAATTACATTTTTTGACGTAAACATACGAAGTTTGGGTATTGTTAGAGTCAGCGAATTAGGATATCGCCGCCACTGGGTCGACGATACCACGTCTGCTCGTTGCAGTGTCTGCTAGAGTCAGCGAATTAGGATGTCGCCGCCACTGGGGTCGACAATAATACGTCTTCCCTTCCTCCATGGTCTTTCCATTTCAGTGTCCAGGACCAGGAGGGAGCGCCGAGAGCGGGGATTTGACGTTCAACCAGCCGAATGCTATAAAGTGATAGGCCTTATGCCCTTTAAAGACATTCTTTCTGCAGTAAACAAGTGTGCTATGGAAATTAATTTAATTGATAATTTTATTGCCATGTCGACTTTTAGCAAAATTGTTTAATAGGGTTTGATTTATTTAGAGCAAGTTCTAGAAGCCTCAGAAACAGCAGGTTTTTTCCCAAATATTTGAAAATGTTTTCACAAACAAAAATTGATTTTCTTTGATGGACGATTTCCGCTGAAGATGGTAGATCGAAGTGGAGATAAATAGAGGCGTTAACAAAAATTTCGTCTCCGAAAAATGTTAAACAAGTCAGGCTTTGGCCGAGCGGGTGATCATTAGTGACTGATTTGCAAGACTTTATCAATTTTTTGAAACTGAAGGTAAAGTAAATGTTTTGTTTTGACAGCTTTGATTTTTATTGTTGCAGGGATGAAATAATAAGCCTAGAAACATGGAGTCAGCATACTTCCATGTTTTATGTTATGTTTTATATCTCAAGGATGAAGTAATAAGCCTTGAAAGGTGGGGTCAGCATACACCCGTCTTTATTGTTATATTTCATGTATTAAGGACGAATAATAAGCCTTGAAAGGTGGGGTCAGCATACACCTTTAATGTTATACTTTATGTATTAAGGACGAATAATAAGCCTTGAAAGGTAGGGTCAGTATACACCTATATTTAGTGTTATTTTTTATGTCTCAAGGGCGAATAATATGCCTTGAGAGATGGGGTCAGCATACTCCCATCTGTATTGTTATGTCTCAAGGGCGATTAATATGCCTTGAGAGATGGGGGCAGCATACTCCCATCTGTATTGTTATGTCTCAAGGGCGAATAATATGCCTTGAGAGATGGGGTCAGCATACTCCTATCTGTATTTTTTTGTCTCAAGGGCGAATAATATGCCTTGAGAGATGGGGTCAGCATACTCCCATCTGTATTGTTATGTCTTAAGGGCGAATAATATGCCTTGAGAGATGGGGTCAGCATACTCCCATCTGTATTGTTATGTCTCAAGGGCGAATAATATGCCTTGAGAGATGGGGTCAGCATACTCCCATCTGTATTGTTTTGTCTCAAGGGCGAATAATATGCCTTGAAAGATGGGGTCAGCATACTCCCATGTTTTGTCTCAAGGGCGAATAATATGCCTTGAAAGATGGGGTCAGCATACTCCCATGTTTATTGTTATATTTTGTTTCAAGGGCGAATATATGCCTTGAAAGATGGGGTCAGATATTCCCATGAAATTTTTATGAATTGTTTTTTTTAGGATTACAAATTAAAAGATGGAGTCAGCACACTCTCATAAAATATTTATGAATTGTTTTTAGGATTACAAATTCAAGAATGGGGTCAGCATACTCATGCATGGATTATTTTATTTATGAATTATTTTTCAAAATTACAACTTGAAAGATGGGGTACTCCCATGAAATGTTTTATTTATAAATTCCTTTTAGGATTACGAATTGAAAGATGGGGTCGGCATACTCCCATAAAATATTTATTGTTTTTCAGGATTACAAATTAAAGAATGGGGTTATCATAATCCCGTATGGATTATTTTATTTATGAATTATTTCTGAAAATTACAAATTGAAAGATGGGGTACTCCCATGAATTTTTTTTTAAGGATTATAAATTAAAGCATGGGGTCACCATCCCCTTATGAAATATTTTATTTATGATTTGTTTTTTAAGATTACAATATCTTGAAGCATCGGGTCATGAAAGTATATATTGGACCTTGGCATGTAGGTCACGTTTTACCTTTTTCCACAGAAAATAAGCACACCACAGTGGAAATGGATACATGTTTCGAGAACGAAACACCCGTCAGTCTGGCCGTCTTAGAGTCAGCGAATTAGGATATCGTCGCCACTATTATAGTTTTTTTAGTGAAGTTTCAATTTTATTGACTCTCATCTCATGGTTGGGTTCTATATGACATTGATATAAATAATATAAATTGATTTATAATAAAACTGATTGTTTTTATCAAACAATTTATTCTCGAAACTTTTATTTTACATAAACAAAACAAAATTAAGTAAATAAAAATTACTTGACAATGTAAAATGAGTTTTCTTTAAATAATTATAAGTCTTTATACCTAGTTAAAACAAGCTAACATTACTTATATTTATTAAAAATTGATGTTATAAATAATTCCTTAACCTGTATTCAAATAAAGAATAATTATTTTATATTAAAACATCAATTCTTCAAAATCATCGATGATCCTTTTCTTATAAAAATAACTTTAATCTAGAAAATACATTAATTTAAATTAAGACGTACCACTATCTTCATCTATCGAAGAATAGATAAAAATATTAGTCATTAAACAAAAAAGGGCCAAATATTTTTGTGCTGGACGATAAGAAACTACCTACGATTCCACAATATCAACAGTTTAAAAAAGTTACACTTCTGAATTTGTAGAATAATATTGTCTGTCAAAACTATAAAGAAAAATGTTCATTTTCACAATATTATACCTATTTCTTTGGATATTTTCAAAGCAAGTATTGCTAGTTTCAGATTAGCAGATAGGTATTCTTTTTCTTTCTGTAATACATTACATAATCATTACATTATTTTCCGTTTGCAGAGTCTACCATGCAAAATGAGATTTGTTTTGTATACAAATTCCGAAATATATCCTAGTACTTTATATGAATTTCAAGGCAAATTGGAAGCAATACCTTTTTGCAAGGTTCGCAAGAAAAAGTTCAATGCTACCAAGTAAGTATACTTAACATATATTATTTAATTATTTAAAACGAGATGCATTTGATTAATTTACTGTTTGTAAAATTCTCGTTCATCCATTTACAAAAATTTACTATAGAAAATTGTTTAATAATTTGTTTCTATTAAATCTTTTGGCTTTATTTTCCCCAAACCATTTTTTTTAATCCCTTTTTTCTTCATAATCTCAAGATGTCTACCCCTTTTATTTATTTTCCTTAGCAACCGTTCCTAATTTAAAAAAAAAATTAAATATTAGATTACCTTTTCTAGCTGTCACAAAAGATGATGGTTTGATGTTACAATTTGCTCACATTTTATATCATAAAGGGTGTGTTAAAAAAGTTTAACAACAAATTTAAACATTTAAAAACATATTTTTCTTTAAATTTGACAACTAAACTCACATATATCATACAGAGTGTATTATATAAATTTAACAACAAAGTAAACCTTTAACAATTTTTCTTTATATTTGACAACTAAACTCACATTTTATATAATACAGGGTGCGATAAACCTTTAACAATTTTTCTTTATATTTGACAACTAAACTCACATTTTATATAATACAGGGTGCGATAAAAATGTTTAACAAAAAAGTAATCCTTTAAAAACATATTTTTCTTTACATTTGACAACTAAATACCATTACAATATGTTTCGATCAATGTAAAAGAGAAAGAAACTCATATATGTAATTTAGATGGACTACCGAATAAATTTTCAGTTTTATAATTATTATTAATTACATTTTTTTGTAAATCACCAAATACATTTTTTAAAATTACCGCTAAACAATTTTCATTTCACTTCATACAATTTAATATGCCTGATGTAAATTTTGTGTTTGTTTACTTTTTATCAACTTTTTACATTTTAAATATTGTATTTATTAAATTTCTCATATTAGTATATTATCTTGTTTTATTTATATGGTTATTCATCTCAGAATAAGCATACAGGAAAGGATAATGTTGTGTCCTGTTTTCAGTTTTCCTATCAAGTAAACACACATCCAGCAATGTATTCCGCATATACAAAGGAGAAGGAGGAGTATTCCCCCTATTTACATCAATTTGAGGCACATAATAATTTCATTTACTCGTTCACTTTGATATCGCATGCCGGAATCTCTTTAGAACATAGTTGTCGGAGTTGTCATGTAGTGAGTTGAAGCTCATGTCTTATTAAGTAATTAGGGATGAGTATTATGGAGTACGAGTGCGGTGTATGTGAATACGTATATTAGCGTGTTTGCAAATATGATTGATTCATCTAACTTTCAGGTAACACGAGCATTAGTCGTACATTAAATGTTTAGTTTATGGTCGTTAGGCTAATTCTTTAAAACGATATAAACATCTGAAATAGTTACTTTAATGTATGCGGCTAAAGGTGAACCTAACTACAGCTTGCTGATAAAACAGTTTAATTTAACCATATAAAAAACTTTAACTTAAACCGTTAACAAAACCTTTGATAAAACTCTAAATAAAACTGTAAAGAAAACATTTGACAAAACCTCAATAAAGGCTTCAATAAAAGTTTAAATTAAATATTAACCCCAAATAAATGCTTTAATAAAGTGAAATATAACCATAAAAAATATTAATTCTTAAATAAAAGCTTTAATATAGCATTCAATAAAGTCCTCAATAAAACTTTCAATCAAACCGTCAAAAACATCGGAAACAAAACTTTAATATAATGTTAAATAAAACTTTAAAAATATGTAAAACTTTTATATAACTATACAAAACTTTATATAAAGCTTTAAATAAAACGTTATATAATACTTTATTTATATAACTTTGTATTAAATTTTAAACTAAAATTTATAATAATTAAACTTAATATTAAACTTTATATAAAACCTTCATTAAAACCTTTAATATACTCTTAAATAAAACGATCATAATAAAACATTGTTTTTAAATAAAACCTTAAATTAAATATTAAATAAAATCCTTCATCCTTCATCCTTTGTTAAAACTTTAAATAAACCGTAAACAAAACCTTTGATAGAAACTTAAAAATTAAAATTAATTAAAATTTTAAAAAAGCCGTAAAATTGTGAACAAAATCTTAACATATTATGTAAAACTTTTATATAACTATAAAAACTTGATATAAAACTTTTTTTATACCTTATTATAAAACTATAAAAAACTTTGTTTACCTTACACTTTATATTAAACTTTATATCAATTTTTTCTTACATAAAACACTTCAATATACTCTTTGTATAAAACTTTATATAAAACTTTATATAAAACTTTATATAAAACTTTATATAAAACTTTATATAAAACTTTATATAAAACTTTATATAAAACTTTATAACAAATTTTATATTATACTTTATAATAAACTTTATATTGATCTTTATAATAAACTTTATACTAACCTTTACATTAAATGTATTATAATATTGAACTTTATATCAAACTTTTAAAATAAACTCTATATAAAACCCTTAATGAAACCTTTAATACACTCCTAAATAAAACATTTAAAATATTATAACATTTTTAAGTATAACCTTAAATTAAATATGAAATAAAACCGTAAATAAAACCCTTGTTACGTGAAATTAATTTTACAATAATTTCAAATTTATTTTTAACAACTTCTCCATAATCACTCTCTATAGATTTACAATGTGAGCCTTGCGCGCATCGATTCTTCTACATTCACGCTGAGGAACTATAAAACCTGATAACGCTGATTTAAGAATCCTTTTTATTTATCGAACTCAAAGTTCCATGTGCTAGTGTTGTGTCGACAAATCTACTAGTTTGCAGTTATTATTAGTAGATTTAGATAATTATCGTGTGTCTTTTATATGTGCTTATGTGTTACCGTTGGAGTAATTGTCAGGTAATGTGTTTTTTTAACTTATATTTTAACTTTTTGCTAGATTTAGTTGGAAAGCCGAAGGATCGGCTATTTGCTTTTTTTATTATTACCACCATGTTGATGAATGCCGGTTAATATTATTATTGTTTTATTTTATTTTATATAGATTATAGCTACCCTACCTTATAATATTTTTAGGCTTTCTTTGATATATACGCGGGGAGGCAATTCAATAATTAAATTACAAGTAAGTCTGGAAATAAAGTTAGAACGGAAATCTATGGCTCTTAACTTATTTTGGCTTGTAAATAGTTTATATTTTTTTCAGATAACATAAAACTTCCGGTTATAACCTTTTCTTTGTTAACATCAAGTCAAAGAATCAACTTTCTCAATCTCCTATGTGTTGGAATTGTCATGGTACTGATCATAGATTCAAGAAATGTAAACAACCTAGAAAAATATTCTGTTTTAAATGTGGACAATCTAATGTGATTGCCTCTACCTGTCTTAGATGTTCAAAAAACTTGAATCGGGCTAAACAGTAGGTCGTCTGTTGGTGCCTCCTTCAGATGATAAAGCCCTTAAACTGAAGAAAAATAAAGCCATTTTAGACTCCGTGTTTGCTTATGCTAGGGATGATGAAAGACCCTATTTGAATGTTCAAATTGTAGGTCAATCTTTTAGGCGTTTGCTGGAGAGTGATGCTTCCAGAACAGTTCTTGGTGGACCTAGTTGGAACATTCTTTGTAAATATTGTAAATTAGATAGATCTGTGTTAAAAGTATTACAGTGGCAAATGGCCAATCATGCGAGTGTATATGTGCCTATTCAGCTCCAAAACCGCGTTTGTATTTTGGAATTGTTAGTTATTCCGTCACTTCCTCATCGATTGATTTTAGGTATCGATTTTTTGCTGATAATGGAGATTGTACTTGATCATTTTGCTGGTGAATGGAGTTTTAGATCCGGCGATAAGGCCGAGGAAGTCAAGTTAAATGGCATTCAAGATTTTGAAACCCTGTCTACCCACTAATGTCAGAGATTGAGCTCTGTAATCTACGAGGCATTTGCTTTAATGGAGAATATATTAGGGTGTACTCGTTTAGATAAACACGTGATTGGGACTAATTCTCCACCAATAAAGCAGATATACTATCCAATCTCACCAGCCTTACAAAAGATTGTGAATGAGAAACTAGATGATATGCTGGCAAAGAATATCATTGAGCCTAGCTCTTCCCCTTGGTCATTTCCTATTGTAATAGTAAAGAAGAGTGATGGCAAATGGCGATTTTGCGTCAACTATAAAAAGTTAAATGCAGTAAGAATTCCCGCCGCGTACCCCATTCCGTATGTAAGTGCTATCATAGATAAACTTAGAGATGCGCGTTATCTGACTACACTTGATATCAAGTCTGCATATTGGCAAATACCAGTTGCAAGAGAGTCGCGTAAGTTGACAGCGTTTACTGTTCCTAGCCGTGGACTATTCCAATTTATAAGGTTGTCTTTTGGCTTACATTCAGCCCCAGCTACTTGGCAAAGGTTACTTGACCGAGTCTTAGGTGTTGACCTTGAGGGTTATACTTTCGTGTATCTAGACGACGTTATAATTTGTACTTCAACTTTCGAAAAGCACTTAGAGGTGCTGAGTGAAGTTTTAAAACGAATTCGTGAAGCGGGTTTGACACTCATTCGGGATTAATGTAACTTTTGTTGTTCTGAGTTACGATATTCAGCCTATATTGTGAATGAACACGGTTTGGCTGTTGACCCTGGAAAAGACGAGGCAATTCCTAATATTTTAACACCTCGTACTCGAATAGAAGGTCTCGCATCATGGTACCGACGGTTTATACTATTTCACTCAGCTTACTCAGAAAATAAACCATTTGTCTGGGATGGGTTGTGAGAGGAATCCTTAAACAAGATTAAGGGAAACTTAGTTTCAGCTCCAATCTTAGTCTACCCAGATTTTGGTCAGCCATTCTTTGTCGAAACTGATGCTTCTAAGTCTGGTTTAGAAGCAGCCCTACTACAACGGTTGCCTGAAGATAAAAAAGTAATTTGTTACCTGAGCCGCTCACTGACTAAAAATGAACGCAAGTTCTCTACCACAGAAAAGGAGGGCCTAGCGGTACTGCTTGCAGTAGAAAAACTGTGTCCATATTTAGAAGCTGCCAACTTCACGGTAATAACAGACCATTTCTCATTAAAATTGGTTTTCAGCATCAAGGATCCAGTAGGAAGGATTGCTCGATGGGCATTACGACTGCAGCAATATGATTTCGACATCATCCATCGAAAGATAAGGATTATATTGTTCCAGATACCCTATCACGCTTGGTATATTTTATTTTAATACTTGCTGAGAAAGTAAATCAGTTTGTTCTTTATTTAACGGATATTTGTCTCCTCTAATTATATTATTATGATGTGGTTGTATAATTGATTCACGTCTCTGAAATACTACCATAGCCATGTTTTTGCCATCAATTGTTTCCTCGTTAAGATCAAAATTATCCATATTAGCATGAATGTAATTTTTTTTTATTTTCCTAATTTTTCCATTTATTTGTCTTATATATTATGACGGAATTTGGTTAACAAAAAAGAAACACTCTATGTGTGGTTTTGAAAATAGAAATGAAAATCAATGTCTCGGGGAAAAGTCAATTGGGAAGTTTTTTTAGAAATTAATTATGGATTGTCAGGGATAATTGTCAACGGGAATTTTGTAAGATTGCCAGGAAGGATTTTGTATAGGAGATTGTTGATTTATGTAATAGATAAGAGAAATGGAAATAGATTGTTAATGAAAAGAAGAATTAAATAAAGAACATAAAAAATAAGGTAAAAGAAAATTTTTATTTAAATTAAGAAGAGTAAACGAAAACTAGTAAAGCGAGATAGCAGTAATAAGGCAGGAGGCAGGATCAGCCTACAAAAATAAGTAACAGTTTGTGTGCTCTACATTTTGAAAAAAAAAATATTTTAAAAATTAGATGTACCAATAACGGTATTTAGGTATCATTTTTTGAAATTATACATTTTAAACTTGTTCAATATAATTTTTTACGCTTGTTTTCTTTTTAAATCAATTTGACTACCTATGTATAAATATTATAACCTCGGCTAATATCATCCTACTGACGAAATCTGGCAATAGCTGCGTAGTATTGATTTGATCTAAAAATGCTTACCTGTGAAAATGATTTTGCATCTATTAATCAAGATATAAATAAATGTAATACATTTGGAATTTGTTTGCAAATTCTGCTTTATTTATACCATCTGTTGTAGGAAACCCCGTAGGTTTTATATCAAATGAAGCCATTGCATCACGTAGTACACCGGCAGCTCAACAAGAATCTGAATATCTGTTGATAGTAGTTCGAATTTTTTTTATTTTAAAAACTTTTTTCTTATTTGCCTCGCTGCATGTACTGTAAAATTTTTACAAATAAAAATACGTGTGGCACTCGGGGACTGCCGCGGTAAAGCTATTGCATAGCATTTTTTATCAACTTATGCAATTATAATTATTTATTTATTGTATTTATAGAGTATTTTTTTTTCTTTGATATTAATTCAAGTTTTTTCTTTGATATTAAATCAAGTTACACTTTTTGAGTGTGGTGAGCGATAAGAAAACAATTTTTTTCTTTTATTGATTAAATGAGAAGTTATTAGGGTTTAAAATATTTTTATTATCTTACAATACATGTAGGTTATTCAGGAATTTTTATCATTGAAACTATAGGTTTATGGTAACTGAAATTAGAAACGTAAGTTTGAGACTTGATATCCTCTAAATATCTGGAAAATACTGCGTCAATGGTGGTCCCATATTTTGTTCTGGATTCTTGTGAATCATTATTCATTTTAAAATTCAATTTTTCCGAAATTGTGTCTAAAAGAGATAGAATCAGTTATGAGCAGTTAGCAGCTACTCTACACGCATACGTCTAGTCGCACGCACACAAATACCGTGCCAAAGTCTGCCGAACTGAAACGACGTAAGACGATGCACGGCTTTCAACGCCGCACCGCTGTGCCGGGGGGTGTTAGGTTTATTTTCGTTACGGAATTTCTTGAGTCGGTCACCGCGCTCAAAGCCCGAGATAAAAGCTATGCAATACCTTAAAAGTTTGTTCATTGTTGAAAATTTCCATATATTTTCACGGAATTTATATCTTGTTTATTATTTAAATAAATTTTATTAACCATATTTTACAATAAAATTAGCACTGTTAGAATAAGTTTTCTCTGTATGTACTTTAACCTAAAAAAAAAAAACTAAGTCAATATCTCAATTGGTTTTAGAATTATTACTATGTTAACTCAACAAAAGGAATCTTTTAAAATCGTCAATATTTCTTGTATTTTTTTGAAATAAAAAAATATGGAATGCAAAAAATGTCGTAAATTAAAATTTTATATGTAAAAATGTTTACTTTACAAAACTTCTTTTGTCGGGTGTAAATCCTTTACGGACACCAGGTATAGGTTCCTCCTTTCCCTGGTAGTATGGTGGACTCCTGGCTCAAGTGTGCAAGTCCAGTACACACCCACTAAAACCACCTCACGCTCCACAGGTACTGGAACTGTCCTCCAGAGGATATTACTTCATGTACCTGCTGCGGTCTTCAATTTTCAGTTCTGTCTTGTTTTGTACTCCCATTCTTCTTTCTCTTTCTCGGCCATTAACATCGCTATTATTTTAGAACCAGACTGCCATTTCTCCTTACTCTCTATAAGCTTTTCTATAATATTTTCCGGAGTTAACGGAGGTTCTAGAGTGGATACAAGTGCCCTTCTTTCCTGCTGCCATTTAATGCACTGAAAAAATGTGTGTTCCACCGAGTCTACTTCTTGACAGTATCTACACCGATTATTATTTGAGAGTTTAAACCCGAAAGTGTATTCGCTGAAAGAACCGTGTCCCGACACTGTTCAATATTAGGAATCAGTCTTTTTGTCCAGGATGCCTTCAGGTTATTTGCTTCCCATCTGTCCTGCCACATTCTTGTGCTTTATGTTCTTTCTGTGTTCCTTATCACACTTGTCGGTTCTCTGTTGTGTAGTCTTCCCCTTTCATTTACCAGAATATCAATAGGGATGCATCCTGTGATGGCCTGTAAAGCTTCTGCAGATACGGTGTGGTAAGCGGAAGCTACCCTTAGTAGCGTTTTCCGCTGTACTTTAAGAAGTGGGCCCCTGTACTTTTCTACGGACATTGCTCCTTTCCAAATCGATGCTGCGTACAGCACTGCAGATTGCATGACGCCATTTAACAACGCTCTCTTTAGTCCACTGGGTCCATCCACGTTAGGCATTATTTTAGATAGGACCGCTATCTGTTTTTCAGCTCTAATTGCCGCATTTTTGACATGTGTTCCAAAAGTCAGTCGTTCATCTAGCCACACTCCCAAATATTTGACTTCCTTGCTTGGGGTGATTGTTCTGCCTCCTAGTTGAAATCCTATTCCTGTCCTGTTGCTTTTTCCTCTGACTACGACCGCTTCTGTTTTCTCTGGGGCCAAAGTATGATTGTTATTGGTCGTCCATTCTTCAATACGTCTTAGCGCAGAGTTTACAATATGTTTGCGCCTACCACCAGAGCAAGGTCATCTGCATATGCCACTAGAGCTAGAGCTTTCCCCTAAATCCAGTCTAAGTACTTCATCGTAGAGAACATTCCACAAAGTTGGGCCCAAGACAGATCCCTGTGGGACTCCTTGTGTGGCTTGCAGCTGCTGCCGTCCTATTTTAAGAGTTCTATCACTTAGATAACTTGCTATGATATTGATGATGTACTGACTAATACCAATCTCTTGAAGCCTCTCGATTATCCTACTCCATACGGCTATGTTAAATGCGTTCTTACCATTAATTAGGATAATGGCGCTCCAGGAATAACTTAAATTTGCTGCATATGCAGTAACTTGGTTAATGGCGTCGACGGTCTACCTTTTTTTCCTAAAACCGAATCGGATACCTGAAAGCCCTTGTTTCTCTTCCAGTTCATCTTCCAGTCTCTTCCTAATGAGATGTTCAAATAACTTGCCAAATACATCCAAAAGGCAGATTGGCCTAAAGTTTCTCTGATCCACCCCATTGTTCCCCTTTGGAATTAATATAACTGATGCTTTTTTCCATTTATTTGGGAAACTCTGATTAGATAATAGTCCATTATATATATCCAAGATATTTAATGGTATCGCCATTTTAACCGATTCCACCACTATTCCTCTGGCCCTGGTACCTTACCAACTTTTAGTCTTTGCCCTGTTTCCTTTAGTTCCGTTATCGTAAAGCATGGTGCATTACATACCTTCTGCTTCGGGAAGTAGTCTTTGATTTTCGGGAAAAAACCTATGTGGTTTTACCCCAATTTTTTTTTATCACGAGAAATAAGCGACTTTTTGTACGAATTTCGCTCCACTAATTCTCATTTTTCGTTGGAAATAATTGGTAATTATTAGTTAAGTACCTGTAGAGTAAGAAAACAAAAAATAATAAGTTAAAAATACAAAAGTTATAGTTGATAAAATATACTTAATAATGATCAACTAAACGAAATTGATTGACTAAAATAAAAAATAATGAAGAAGGCAAAAAACAGAGGCTAAAAGCTTTGAAAATCATAATTTAAATCTGCAGTTTTATTTAAAATAAAAAACACCTACATCCCAAGGATATCAAAACAAAACAAAAAAAAACAGAAACGACAGAAATGTATTTAATTTATTTAGAAAAAGTTTTTATAAATTCACAAAATGTAAATGCAACATTTTTTTAAACATTAACAAGAGCACGTTCATCATCCACTTCGCCATAGCCCCTGACGAAAATTGCATCTCATTTCAGTTCCCAGCAGCGCGAAATTCGCTTCTTCAATCCGATTTAAATGGCGCTCGAAGCGAGCTGCAAATATAGAAGTGAAAATTCAGCTTTAATGTTTCTAATGTTGTGTTATTAGATTTGCCTCTTGATTTTCCAGAGATGCGAGTCGCTGCAGCGAATAAAGCGAGTCCGTTTCACTTGAGGAGTTTCTAGATTATGCAGTTTTGCATTCGAGATTTTTTCTTTTAATAAGTGTAATGTCGTTATAGTGCAATGGTGTTGCAATTTTCACGATTTTTAGTAGAGAATGGTCTGGAATTAACACGAACAAAACAGTTTGTTCAAAGAAGAATAGATATTGTAAACCTTACTGAACATATTTTTGTGAATCGCGTACGAGAGCTGTTTGGAGAAATTGATTGTTCATTTTTTACTTTCTATTTAATCGAAATGTATAGTAAAACCAGAGATCTAGTGACTCTCATAAATCATATTAGCTGACGACTCTCATTAGATAAGCGATAAAATTGTCTGTTGGTTAAAAGATTCCCAGGTCTGGATTAAAATATATATTCTCATGAAATAGTAAAGATAATGTTTTTTTTTTTAATAATATTATAATTGAGGGCTCTCTATTTTAATTGTTAACAATTTTAAATGTAAATAGTATATTGTTTTATTAGGAGTAAAAGTATAACTTTTTGTGGCGAGTCTGAATGTTTGATGGCCGAACGTTAGTGAGGCCGACAATTTCAGACGAGTCACAAAAAGTGCTTTTGCTCCGAATGAAACATGCTATTTTTTCCGCAAACGGCATCCAGACTATAGAACTAATTAATATTTAAATAAAAATTCAAAACGATTGCAACGGAGTTGATAAATTCAGAGAATAATAATTATAAAACTGCGCACTACATTTCCGTGGTTACTGGTTTTGTGATTGCCAAGTCAAAAACAAATTTGACAGTTCAATAATATTTTATAATGTCAGAAATAATGTAAGTGATTTAAAGCAACAATTGGACTGTGCATTTTTGGTAAGTACTTGAGCATCAAAATTTTGTTTGTTGTAGTAAAGTGTACTGAAATTTTCTTTTAGATTATATTATGTCGGATTCAGAACCCAACTGTACACCGCCCGACGTTGTTGACATTGCTAAGGCAGCTACGAATGATTTAATTCCAACTAAGTCAAGTAGAGTTTATAATCATGCTTACGAAAGATTTCTCACATGGTGCAATGATAAAAACATTTCAAACTATTCGGAAAATGTGCTACTAGCTTATTTTTTTGAAATGACAACTAAATTAAAAATGAAGAGTTCAACAATGTGGTCTCAGTATTCCATGATAAAATCATTACTGAATATTAAACATGGATTAGATATTAGCAAATATATGAAACTACGTGCTTATCTGAAGAAGCAGAATGAAGGGTATACTCCCAAAAAGTCAAAGGTATTCATAAAAGACCAGTTTGATGATTTTTTAAATAATGCACCTAATGAGCAATATCTTGGAATTAAGGTTAGTTATAATATTCTAACCTGCATAAACACAATCAAGTTTTTAAATACATACTACTTTTAGGTTGTTCTAATAATGGGCGTATCTGGAGCATGTAGATGCGATGAAATGGTGAACATGACAATAGACGATATAAAAGATTTAGGATCTGTTATTCATATAAAGATTCCTGATAGTAAATCTAAAAAGTCACGATCGTTCACAATTATTGGAGAAAGATATATAAATCTTTACAGAAAATATACTTCTTTACGTCCACAAGCTATGGAAAGCCGACGCTTTTTTTGAAATTTCAAAAGGGAAAATGTTATCGCATGGTCATGGGAATTCATACAATTAGTAACGTACCCAAAACAGTAGCAACTTATTTAAAACTACCGAATTCAAAAGATTACACCGGCCATGCGTTAAGAAGAACTTCAGCTACTTTGCGTGTGGATGGAGGAGCTGATATTACTGGTTTGAAACGGCATGGAGGTTGGAGGTCGAGCACTGTCGCTGAAGGATACATTGAAGACTCTTTGTCTAATAAAAAACAAACTGCAGAAAAAATCTTGATGTCGAATTCTTCTTCACTGTACCTGAATGCAGCTTCTCATGAGCGAAATTATGTCGACGTTGATGTAACAGAAGCAACAACAAGTAAGGAGTCACGGGAAATTTTGTCGATGAACTCTTTCAACTCTGCACAAAATTCGCTTGAATTGGAAGTGAATAAATCAGGTAGTGCATTAAATATGTGCGGTGCAACCTTAAATAACTGTAATTTTACTATTAATAATTATTATCGTTAATAAAGTTTAAAAGTTCAACTAATAATTATTTTTCCTGTTAAAAATTCTACTTTTTTGTACGGCCGTCAGCGTACAAAAAAGTACTTTTTTGTCCGCTCACGGCCGTACAAAAAAGTGGCGTCTGTGAAATCATACTTCAACATCATGAATTGACGTTAATAATGTCTACTTTTTTTGACGTTTGCGGAAAAAATATTTTTATAATAAAAAATTACCTAGAATTTAAAGTACTTGTAAATAAAATTTACTTGCCTGACCACCTGACTTTCTGTACTAAACGTCTATTAAGGAGATTAGCGATAATGAGTTAGGGTACATGTCTCAGTAATTGACAGTATAAGGACGTCAAATTAAAAAATATTTTTTATAAATATTTTTAAGGTACATTTTAAAGATTTTATTTTTATCAGTATTTCTATTAGACGTTAAACAGTACGTTCCTTTTAGTAGAAACGTTAGGTGTATCAAAAACATCACTTATAAACTGAAAAAATATATCCCTACCAACACCCCATTAATTGCCACTCCAAGTTTGATGATGTACTAGTAATTGTCAGAATGTGCACCAATAATTGCCATTGGTATTTTTACTTAGTTACTAAAATTTGTTTAGGTAAATACATATTAGAAACCCTGTTCTCATTACTTTAATAACTGGTAAACAACTAATTTCAGTAAATGTTTTTATTAAACTGTAAGGGGTTTTCTCGCCTCAGAGAAAACAATTACTTACAAATGACGCCTGTTGACGGGACGGCTCTCGGGCGCCAGATTTTGTGTGTGGTTTACTCCACAAACTTTCGAAACGGCGTCGAAAGTACTCGGGCAGCACAGATAGAGATGAAAAATTCCAGGGGTCGTTGGTCAGACACAGGTAATAAGTAACCACAAGTAACGGGCTTTAATCGTGACTTGTGGTGATAAAGAATTTCTCACTGCTGAAATAAAGGGGGAAGTAAATTAGGGATTAGTAACCTCAGTAACAGTCAAGGTAACGTTGACACATATATTGAATTTAACTATTTACAACAAAAAAAATAAATAAATATTTCAACGCCCACCCCCGCTCGTATTTTTAAAACCCTGAACAAAAAGAAAAACAAACAGATCGGCTTTGATTAGTCTCAATCAGACGGTATAATTAAAATTAAAAGAAAGATGTTCGGTAACTAATTAATAAATTGTCGGTTCGGTGGTTGAGCCAAAACGAAATCAAAAACAAAATTACTATTTTAGTTTAAGAAGAAAAATGGCAAATAATTGCGGTCGTAGCAAAAGTTAGCTAGTTAACTGTTAAATCGGTAAAAAGATTGAAGTTAAATATTTTGTTTCGTAAAAGTAGAAATAAAATCACGGTCGTAGAAAAAGTTATCTGGTTAACTATCTAGTCGGTATTGAATAGGGAATAGATAAATGATAAGAAAACGGGATAGTATCAATCCTATGAGAAGTGTACTCGCCAAAACCAGCCCGCTCAACATAAAAATGATACTATCATTTTAATCACGACGCGGAGGTAACAAAAAAAAATAATCAAAAACCGGGTTAACATTCAATCCTATGATGAGTGTACTCGCCAAAATCAGCCCACTCAAACATAAAACAAAATATTAAACCGGGTCAGTATTTATCCTATGATGAGTGTACTCGCCAAAACCAGCCCTCTCAAACATAAGAAAAATACTAATATTTTAATCACGGCTAGGGGTTAATCTAAAAAAAATCTAAAACCGGGATAGTATCTAATCCCATGTGAGCTTTCTCGCCAAAACCAGTCCACTCAACATGAAAAATGATACTATTTCAACTTTCAAACTAATTCTATTCCCAAGTAAAGAAACATAAACAATAAAAAAAAGTTAAACCAGATTGTGAACAAATAGAAACAAAATTTACGGTCGTAGTAAAAGTTAAGTAATTAACTATATACGGAATTTAATTTAAATTTATTATTACTTAAAAAAAATCCACGGTCGCAATGAAAATTAAGTAATTAACTGTATACGGAATTTAAATTGAAATTAGGTTTACTATTACTCTGAAATAGAAACACAATCCACGGTCGCAATAAAAATTAAGTAATTAATAAAATAGAAACAAAATTTTACTTCCCAATAACCAAAACTAATTTTCAATGTTTATAAAATCAAAACTAAATAATTTATCTGTAAATCAAAATATTTTTAACGAAAATCTAAAGTCAATTATTATTTCTATTAAATAAAATCGAAATCGGAATAATTTAGTCAAATAAAACTGGTATTCGAACGTTTAGCTCAAGAACCGACGACAGGAAAAAAAATCTGATGTGTCCAACACATGACTTTCCTATCTAGTTATTATAGGCTTTTTCCGGTTATTTTGTACAACCTATTACAGCATCTCTATAAATGTTTAGAGGATAAACTAAATATATACATTGTCCACATACATCTACCTCGAAACATTTTTCTATAGATATTCATGGAAAACGAAAATACTGAAAAATTTAAATTTCCTACAATTTTTTCATTACGGTCCATTTTAGAAAAATCATGCATAAACAAAAATTATAGAGATCGATATCGCAAACAACTTTTATTTTAAAAACTTTCATAAAAATCAGAATTTTGCACATTTTGTCAAATTTCTCGAATACGAACCATTTCAGGAAATTTTTACATAAAACAAAAATTATAGATAATAATATTAGAAGTAACTTTTATTTGAATAATTTTTTTCTCCAAACATTAATAACAGATATATTCCATAAAATATAAAAGTGGCCTCCCATAAAGTACCCCCCCAGATGTTCCGACTATGTCCAAAATCTAATCATTTCACGTCAGGCCGAAATAAACCTTAAGTTTAAAATTTAATGTTTTTTTCTTTATCCGTTTTTGAGTTTTCTTCAAAATTCGAAATTTACACATTTTCTCAAATATCTCGAATACGGTCCATTTTAGAGAAATTATCTATAGAATAAAAATTATAGAGAATTATATTACAAACAACTTTTATTTAAACAATTTTTATAAAAAATTATTTTTCTTTACATTTTGTCAAATTTCTCGAATACGGACCATTTTAGGAAAATTTTGTATAGAACAAAAATTATAGAAAATTATATTAGAAGTAACTTTTATTTATAGAATTTTCTTCTCCAAACGTAAATAACAGATATATTCCATAAAATATAAAAATGACCACCTATAAAGTACCCCCCCAGATGTTCTGACTCTGCCCAAAATCTAATCAGCTCATTTAACGCTGAAACAAAGCTTAAGTTTAAAATTTGGTGTTTTTCTGTGTATCGGTTCATGAGTTATGCGTTATACAGACACACACACACACAGACACACACACACACACACACACACAGACATCATCGCGAAAATAGTCAAAACGGATTCAGGGGACCTCAAAACGTAAAAATCTGTCGAAAACTCGAGGTCGAAAAAAATCATGATTCCTATACTTTCCTTATATCTGTATACAGATAGGAAAGTAAAAAACGTAAACAAATTCGGTGTACCTAACTACGGACTCGGCGATATTTTACAGCGGCGTATATCGAAGCAGAAGCAGCAGAAGCTAGTCGAATCGGTAAAGTCAATTGAATGAATGATTTTTAATAATACTGAATTCTGAATCCGAATCTCTATGCCCTAGCAGGCTGGTTCCCCACTCGATGTGCGCGGATCGCGCGCGCTATCGTTACTCAGGTATAATACGCGAATTTAAATGAAACAAAATTTGATATACCCATGAAGTTAAAATAAAATAAAAATTAAAATTTATATCCGGAATAGGCCGAAATATAGTAATGAAAATTGACTTCATTACATCACTTAAGAAACAATTTAAATCGACAGCGTATTCAACTAAAACTAAATTAAAAGTTCTTATTTAGGCTGGCTCAATATGGCTGAGAGACGAGCATTACATGCATGCTCGCTCTTTCAAAATATTTTAAATCCTGCAACACCTCCTTACTTATATAATAAAATATCTTTTCGATGTGATGTACATAATATAAATATACGGTTTAAATCCAAACTCACACCACCACTTCACAAAACTCGTCTATTTCAGGGATCTTTCACTTATTACGTATCTTGGCTTCTTAATTTAATTAATTAATTTAATTTAAACAATATTAGGTTAAAAAATTATGTAAAACGAGATTTAATGAATGGTACACTCTTCGTTGTTAAATAATTAAAAAATTTTAAGTATTGGGTTTTGGGTGTTGGCTGTTTCTGGTATATAATAGAATATTCATTTTACGGTTAATTAATATTATTAAAATAGGTTACCCTTCTTACGATTTATTAATATTATTTACTTTTTGGTATTTTTACTTTTTTTGAAATATTCTAGTTAGTTTTAGTTTTACCGGTTGAGTGGAAAAACAGGTTCTAGTATTGCTCCGGCATAATATAAACTGAACTCTGCCTTTTGGCTATAATTTTATTTTGTCCAAAATTATAAAAAAAATGTATAATTTGAGCCAATAAAAACATTATTATTATTTATTTTAAATGATCTGTAAGCAGTCCTAATTTTTCTCATAGTTGCATTCTCAATAGAAAATGGTCCATTTCCAATAAGTTCGATAGGGCCAAAAAAAATAATACGGATATCTACATCATCAATATCATTTTTAAGGGGCCATGTAAAACAGTTTTCCGTAATTTCTTTTAAAAATTTCATATGTGCTTTCTGATTGTTCATGGAAGTTATTCGCCCTATGAAAAATTGTAAATCATAAAGGGCTGCGTAATATTATTCAATATCTAGGTTTATATTGAAAGGGTTACTATTTTGGATGTTTTCATGTTCTTCAAAATCTTCAGTATCATCAGATGTATCGTCATATTCCACAGGGTCATTTGATTCAGTTGAAATGTCACTGTCAGTGTATTCTTGTTTTTTAGATTGTTTGTGCTTTGAACTTTTCTGTTTTTCTTTTTCAGACTTTTTTCTTTCCGCTTCTTCCATTTTTTCCGTTTATTTTCTTCTCGCACTATTTTTGTATCTGCTTTTTCTTTTTCTCTCTTTAATTTTACATCGTCTTTTTATTGTAAATACTTCTTCAATTCCTTAGAAGTCACGATGGATGGTATTTTTTTGACTTGTCTTTTTTTATTCGTGTTCTCTTTGATTTCTGGCCACCATAACGCACGTTTAAATGATATCCACACTCGAATTAGTATTTTCATCGACAACATTTATTTTCGATACACTTGTATTTTCATTCGCTTCTGTTGGAGTTTTATGCTGATTTTCTTCTTCTTCATTCATCTTATTTTCATCATTTCTGTTCACTTTTATTGTTGTCATGTGCTGAGCATTCTCGACATCCATAGTTTTTGCAGGTACGTTTTCAACTCCATTTAACTTATTGTCCTCGACGTCAATAATTTCTGTTGGTATGTTTTCAAGTCTATTCAACATATTGCCATCATTTTCAGTTTCTATATGATTGCTCTTATTCTTTGCACTACTTTGAATATCTACAGCACTGATATTTGCTTCTGTAGCTATTTTATGCCACAGTTCAAATAGGTCTATGGACTTTTCTGCTCCATTCCAGTTCCCTGTGTCAAAGCATTCTATAAATGCAGATAACTTGCTTTGGGGAATCATTTCTTCCAAATATGCCAAATATTTTTTGGCCTCTCTTGCGCCGGACACATTGGTCGTTTGTACAGCTGTACTCGGTTCTGCACATAACTTTCTACATTTGGAATAATCCACTGCTGTCGCATCCCACGAAACAATACCACATCGTTTGAACCCATTCACCACCCATGCTGGTTTTATTTGTTCAAAAACTTCTTTAAACAATAGGGGAAAATTGATTTTATTTAAGGTTTCGTGAAAGTTATCAATTTTCCATTTGTGTACTGTTTTCTTCCATGCCTCCTTCATAGGTTTGAATACACTAACATCACATGGTTGCATCAAATGGGTAGTGTTGGGATACATATACAACGCAACAACAATTATTTTATTTTCACAAAACTTGCTTAGATGCATGGTCAGGTGAGATTTATGGCCATCAAGGAAGAGAATTATTGAAAGCTTAACCTTTTCTTTTAACAGCCAGGGATACAGAACATTAGTAATGTACTCGTAAAATGCTTCGCCCGTCATCCACCCGCTTACGGTTTTTTCCACAGTCCAAGAATCAGGAACATTGCGAATAATTTCGCCAGGAATTCGAACACAACCATCAGCACGTATGTTTATTGTGACTGTTATGGATTCCTTGTCTGATCCTTTTACGACATCATAAATATTTTTTTCACCTCTGGGTCCCACAACTTTTCCTGTCTTGGGACATAACTGAAATGCTGACTCATCACAATTGAACACACGTTCGGGATCATTAAGAATGTCAAAACATCCTTGCTCTTTCATGTACGTTTCAATTTCCGAAAACCACTTTCTGATTTTTTTCTTCAGAAACAGCCGCTCTAACATTATTAGTCAATTGTTCTAGTACTCTTTGCGTTAATTGAGGATTACGATGCATAAACGCCTCAAACCAATGCTGGCCTCGTTTATTATTATTAAAGGAATTTTCTCTATCGGTATTTAGCATAATCTTCTGAACAGTGGTAAGAATGTCATCCTTTACATGGGGAAAGCCGGCTCGTCCAATGTCATTAATCCAGTTCTTTAAACATTTTTCTTCTTTCTCCGATAAAATCGTCTTAGGTCCCATCTTTCTACTTTCGGGTGTTTTCCCAGTGACTTTATTTCAAAGGGTACTTCTAGGGACGGAAAATTGTTTACTAGCAGTAGAATAGCCCATTTCATTCCGTACAGCCACAATTGCTTGCTTCATAGATTCTTCGAAAGAATGGTTTCCCAGTTGGTGCTGTTTTTCTTCATAATTGCCACTACCGAATCAGAAATTGACATAAGATGCCAATTACTAGGTAAGTTAAAGGGAGATTTAAAATATTATTCATAAACTACTATTGTGATGTAATTAGGCCATTTAAACCATAATAAATCAATAAATAGCTTTTTCTAAAAATACCCCAATAATTGCCACATAATATCAATTACTGATCATACTTCAGGACCAGTTATTGCCACCCTCCCACAAACATGGCACTTATGTTAAATATGAGAGAAATACCAATTATATGTATTTAATTAATTCCCAAAGAATTACATTTCTAAGTAAAACTTATAAAATTGTTTAAGATTGTAAAATCAAAAATAGATTATTACAAGACTTACCTTATTCAATTTCACAACGCTATAATAAAGAGAGACTAGATGACAAACACATGTACACACTAACGGCTCTCGACATCAAATGGTTGCTTAACAAAACGTTTCTCTTCTTAAATATGTTGTATGAATGTGCTATCAGACCAGAGATGGCGCTATTTAACTGACGATATTTGTTATTTCCTTATTTTAGAATTTTAAAGTAGAAAACGGCAATTCCCGGGACAGCGGCAATTACTGGGTCATCTACCCTATAAAGTTACAAATAAATTACCAGACTTTGAAGTTAAGAACACTATTGTTTAAGATATCGAGTCCTATAATTCCAGACAGTTTAGAGAAAGTTAAATAAATAATGGGAGTTAGTATGTAACTGTTTTGAGAACTGACCAATCACCGTTTTTAGAAACGAAAGGAGGAGAGTAGTTAAACTAAATTCAGTCAATAACGAATATTTTGTTGTGTCAATTGCGTTTATTTCGAAGTGTCTTAAAAATCTTATAAAGTGAAAAATGTTCCGTCCATGGATTGAAGCCAGTACTTCAATCCCACTAATCGACAGTTTTACACGTTGATGTAAAAAAAATACTAAGTGTTTATACCTTCTTTATGGAACGTGGAATGACCAAGACTAAAGCAGTGCGAGAAACTGCCTCTTTAACGAAAACGCCGTATTCTACAGTATTTAAAATAATAAGTAAACCTATTTTAAAAAGAAAGAAAAGAAAAGACTGGTACTTCTGTAAGGGGTTTTCTCGCCACAGAGAAAACGGTTCCTTACGAATGACGCTGGTTACGGGCGGTTCTCGAGCGCCAGATTTTTGATGATGGTTTACTCCACAAACTTTCGAAACGGCGTCGAAAGTACTCGGGTAGCGACAGATGGAGATGAACAATTCCAGGGGTCAAAGGTCACTTAGACACAGGTAATAGTAGGCCACAAATAAAGGGCTTTAATCGTTGCTTGGGCTCGTATAGAATTCATCACTAGCTGAAATATAAGGGGGAAATAAAGTAGGGAATTATTAACCAGTAATACGGCAGGTTAACATTGACACATATATTGTGATTAACTATTTGCAATAAAAAAAAAAAGAAAAAAATATTTCAACGCCCACCCCAGTTGTGGTGATATTCAATATAACCCTGAATATAAAAAAAAAGAAACAAAACGGACGGTATTGATTCGCGACTAGTTTAATTTAAACGTCTGATTGACGTTTAAATTAAATTAAAATAAAATGTATATTTCGGTCGCAGAGAAAAGAAAAAAAAATAAAAAATTAACTTGGCTATTCACTCGGTAAATAACTGTTTTACCGCGGTATCGGGAATTAAACTAAAACGTAGGTATTTTGCTATTTAGGTGAAGAAAAATTAACTAAACGGTCGAAGAGAGTGCGAGGAGACAGGGACACGAAAGAATTACTTATAGTAAATACACGAAAAGAAAATAAAAATAAATTTACACCCGGGGTAGCCTATTATCCCAGAATGAGCTGATCGTCATCACGAGCCCGCTCAGACAGGGTAGTGAAGCTATTTTTGCTTTCTACAACTTACAGTTTGCACGGAAAAAAATGAAGAATATACAGGGGAAAATAAAACTAACGCGGATAGCACCTAGTCCAAGAATGAACTGATCGTCATCACGAGCCCGTTCAGACAAGGACAGGACACTATTTAAAGTTATTTAAATTGTCGGAAAAAGAGAAAAACAAATTATTATCGGAGGGAAGAAAATTTACTAACGCGGATAGTACCTACTCCAAGAGTGAACTGATCGTCATCACGAGCCCGTGCAAACAGGACAGGACACTATTTAAAATTATTTAAAAATGGCGGTTTACAGATTAAATAAAAAAAAATATAACGCGGATAGCACCTACTCCAAGGGTGAACTGATCGTCATCACGAGCCCGTTCAGACAAGGACAGGATGCTATTTATAATTATTCAAATATACGGTAAAAGAATAAACAAACTATTAAAAAAAAACGGGAAACGTCTCCTCGAAAACTCCGTTTACAAATATTCCCAACTTAATTACAACGCGGTACTTACTTAACAAAAGTATTTATCAATTAAATCAAATTTAAATCCCGATTTAACCTATCAAAAGAAAATGAATAATTTCTTAATACCGACTAACAATCAAAAGTCTAAAATCCCCGGTTTTACAACATTACAGAATTAAATTCTATCATTTAATATTTAATTCAAATTCTATCCCTTTTTAAAGAAACGGTATATTTATCAAGAAATAAATTCAAATGTTTATTAAGGAAATCAAACAAAATCTTTTATCTAAACACTAACTATAAAAAAAAACGGTAATATTTTACCAAGAAACAATTTCTAATATTTATTAGTTAAATTAAATTAAATCTTTTAACTTAACCTTATTTTTAAAAACAAAAGAAACTGTATCATTTGCTAAGAAACAAATTCTATTATTTATTATTTAAATCAAATTAATTCTTTTAACTAAACTCTATTTATAAAAACAAAAGAAACGGTATCATTTGCCAAGAAAAAAATTCTATTATTTATTAAAGAAATCAAATTATTTCTTTTAATTAAACACTATCTATAAAAATATTCCCAATCCTACAAACTAATTTGCTATTTAAAATGAAATACGGTCTCAATTTCAAACGTAAAAAGCGGAACAAGGTTTTTTACTCAACGGATTTGTAAATACAAGAAAACGAAAAAAAAAATAATAATAATAATAATAATACTCTCCCTAATTCACCCCCTTACGAGTGAATTTTAACCCCAAAAGCTGAGCTTGTCCGGGGAAAGGGACGGCTATTATTATTATTTGCCGTGGCGCTCCGGGGCGACTTAAAGATGATTGATGGTGCCATTTGACTTACAGGTGAGGAAAACCCGGAAAACCTCACCCACCATCATCGAGACGGTAATGTATGGCGAATTTTTTTAATCTGCATGTCATATCAACAGAAATTGAATTTCTATTAATGCGCCACACATCAAATCCTAAACCGAACCATGCAATTTAATTAAAAATCCAAATGGTCTGGTCTGGGATTCGAAACCCAGCAGTCTCAGACTCATAAACTTGCCTATAAATGAATATAAGCGCGATAGACCGCTACACCACCGTGCCCGACTCAAATATCGGCGGTGATTTGATTTCTAGTGCAGCTTATTAGACTCGACTGGTGGCAACCAAAAATTATATCGAACTGATAATTTTAATAGCATCTCGGCTCTCGTTCAAAACAATTGACTCCCTCTCCTATCAGAAATCCCACTTAGACTCAGACCACCGCGCACGATTCTCGATCGGCGCTCGCGCTAGTAAATTAACTGAGGATCGACAGTTCATATCGCGTTAAATATTTATTAAAAATAAAAAATGAAAATAAATTGATTGAGGAAAATTGACTTCATTACACTTCAAAAAAACTAGATAGCTGTGACGTAGACCTAATTCGAAGGCAAATATATGACTTGTATAGGGAGCAAACTGTGCCTACACTAGATATATTCATACAGTGACTTGAAAAGGACCAAACTGGCATCCAGTGTAGCAAGGAGACTTTAGAGTGGTGTTAGTTTATTGTCTATTGTACTACGAACCATATCCTTATAAACCATATTTGCCCTCTGGTGTTACATACGCCACTGTATTTTATAGAACTAAATCCAGCCAGGCCTCTTATTTTCTTGCGAAGAAATAAGGAAGCCTATGAGGCAAGCATAGAAAGGAATAAAAGTCAGAAGCCGAGAAAGATGCCATACTGGTGGACGCTGGAGATAGAGGACAAAAGAAGGGCTTGCACCGTTTTAAGAAGACATGGGTAAGAAAAAACAGAGAGGACGGAATTGAAATAATAGAGGCTGAGCACAAGAAAACAAAAAGGGACCTAAAAAAGCTGATTAAAGACTTCAAAAGAAGACAGTGGCAAAAACTATGCGACAAACTAGAGAATTGGGAAAAGGGTACAATATTGTCACCGGTGGACTGAACATAACAACACCCGTAGAGCTACATAAGGCAGAAAATAGCCATGGACATCTAGACCAAGATGCTCGTGAAGCAAATATTAGGCGGTTCACGCTGTAGAAATTAAACGAAGCTAGAAAACAGGGAAGGCGTCAGGCCTGGACAACATATCGCCAGAAGTCATTAAAGAGGCGGGGAGGACATGCCCCAATATGGTAATTTCCCATCTTAACGGAATTTTAAGAGAGCATGAATTTCCACAGAACTGGAAGACGGCCAAACTGGTCCTAATCCCTAAGGCAAAAAAAGTGGCTGATGAGTTACCCAAATATAGGCCTCCTACAGCAAACTATATAAGGGGTTGGTAAGAAACCGACTGCTGAAGGAATTGAGAGCAGGGAGAATTTATCGAAGAACCAGTACGGATTTAGAATCTGGCGGTAAACGAAACAGGCAGTAGAGAGAGTAAACGATTTTAGAAAACATGAAAACCGGTGGATGATCTTTGTACTTTAGGCGTTAAAAACGCCTTCAATATAACCATCGGTGCCGATATTATCGGCGAAATGAGGAGAAGAGGAATTTCAACAAACCTGCTGAAGATAATATCGGAATATTTTAAGGACTTTAGTCGTAGAAACCCAACAAATAGAACTAACAGCGAGAGTACCACAAATATCGGTGCTCGGACTAACCCTGCGGAACGTCCTTTATGATGGCGTTCTGAAATGGGTACTACCAGAAGGGGCCGAGACGATCAGCTTCGCGGACGACTTGGCATTAATAGTGCGAGCCGAAAATACCAAGAGTGGGCAAACGTGGATATCGAAAGGATAGTCGATTGGATAAGAAAAAAAAAAAAAAAAAAACAAAATGGAGGTCTTCAGAGGATACTGGTGGAAATGAAAAAGGGAGGAATTTATGAGGCGGTTCAGCGTGCTAAAATAGTAAAAAAGAAACCTTAAAAAATATCACTCAAGACGACTTAATTAGATAGTTTTCCATAAAATATATGAAATAGCACTTTTTACCACCTCTTGCTCCAAATTTTGCAGGAATTTGGGAAAGATTATTTCAAACGGTAAAAACTACATTAAAAATCATTTTGAAAGATGCAGTTTCCAAAGACCCTTTTTTGTGAAATCGAGTTTAGCGTCTACAGTAGACCTCCTACATATGTACCCACAGACCCTGATGAACCTGCATGTTTGAGTCCAAACCATGTCTTAATTGGTAAAAATTGCGAGGAATTAGTTCTAGACATCAAAAATCTAGATTTAAGAAAACAATGGGAATTGGCACAAGACTTAGCAGACAGATTTTGGCAACGTTCGGTGAAAGAATACCTCCCAACACTAAACAGACGCCAAAAATGGTTCCAGCATATTCAAAATATAGACGTTGAAGATATTGTGGTTATCGCAGACCAAAATGGTCCCTGAAATACTTGGCTCGGGGGAAATATTTCCAAGACTTAACCTGGAAAGGATGGGGTAGTAAGGGTAGCTGAGGTCCAAACTGTTACTGGTATATTCCGTCAGCCAGTGAATAAGCTATGCAAGATCGCCACAATAGAAATATATGTTTTTTTTATTTCGGAGGGAAGAATGTAAAAATTATTATTTATTGTAATTATGTTCATATTTTATGACACCCGGTAAGTGATGATTTTATGTTGTTTTGGTTTTGATTTGATTAAAAAGTAATATATGATAGTTTTTTGATAGCCAGTATCATTTTTACTGTTATAATTTCCCAACAAAAGATCGTTTTTATGTAGGTGAATATAGAGAAGAATAAGAAGAAATATTTTACATTAAAACTATGGAAGATCGATATCAAGGACGATAGGATAGCCACATTATGGCCGACTACTGTTGGATCCTTCAGCGAGACTAGCCTATAGTCTATTTTTATGTATGAGAGAGTATTAAAATAATAAAGCGTTCGTAATCCATAGGCGTACCACTTCTTTTAGTAGACAGTTCAAATATTTTTTGAAGTTATTCCTCAAATATACACTTATATTTTCACCTAATTAACCTGCTTATAACTTCTAAACAGCTGAAGGTAAAAAAGTGCAATTTTTTTAAAATATTTTATTTTTCCACAAGGTATGTTAAGAACATTGTGTCAAACGCGTTATGTAGGTATAAGGGTTTAAACTTTGACTTTTAAACAATGTTACGTTCATAAATAATAATTTTAATACAAAAACTACTTCTTACCTACAAATCCAAATCAGAATCGAAATCAGAAGATGAACTGTCGCAACCAATATTTACAATGAGTGTCTCGATCATTTCATCAGTAATATTGTCCAACTTCCACATTTTCTATTCTTCTTTAATCGTATGATTTACTGCCTTTTCCCAGTTTTCAGGCTTCACATTATTTACAGCCTCCAAAAACAACTGTTTAACATCACTCATTTTAAAAGAATTATTTTTTCCTGAAACTTCTCCCTTTATCTGTGCCCATATTAGTTCAATCGGGTTTACTTCGCAATGATATGGTGGTGATCTAACCACCGTCATCCCACGATTTTTTGCAATTTCATCACTTTCATATTTTTGAATTTCTCTTTATGAAGGGAACACAAATGATACAGTTCTTTTCTCACAGAACCGGGATGGAACTTAATATTCTTTGAATTTAGCCAATTCTGTAATTCTTTTTTTAATCACTTGGTTGTGGGCATTTTTTTCTATAAGTCTCGAGTAATAACTTGCATTATCCATTACTATTATACAGTTCTAAGAAAGAAGATCTATAATTTGTTCGAACCACTCTTTAAAGACATCAGCATTCATGTCCTCATGGTAGTCACCGGTACGAGTAGATTCAAAAGTCAATAAACCACCTTTAACAAAACCGTTTGAACTACTGATGTGTACTATTATTAGTGCACCCCTTTCCTGATGGTGGATTTAAACCAGTAGATAAATTATTTAAAAAAGCCTGTCTTCGACTTGTAACAGTTTCATCTTGCCAAAATTTATTTGGTTTATGTCCCTCGTTGATCCATGTTTCATCTAAATAAAATATATTTCTTCTTTGGTTTCTCATTTCTTTTATAGTCCTTAGGTAATTTCTTCTCCATACTACAATATCGCTTCTTTTTATTAAAATAGACTTTCTGGAATGCTCTTTCCATAGAAAACCTATTTCTTTTAAAAGTTTCCATAGTGTGCTTCGGCTCATTTCAGGGTAATCCTTATCATCTCGAACCGTGGAAAGAACTTTGTCTACTGTCGGAAATTCTTTTCTAAAGAAAAACGCATGCACTTTTCTTCGAAGTCTTTCTTTCAAAAGATTTTCTATTTGAAATTTTGGTTTTCCTGGAGCTTTACGTGCTGTTTGAAACTCGCCACATTTCTCTTCTTTAACAACTCTGTAAATCGTAGATTTCCCAACACCAAGCGTACTACTAACTAATTCCACTGTGTCATCAACACTTTTACATAAATGTTTGTCTGTAAATGATTTAAAACAATTAAATATTAATGTTTTTTCATTAACTGTTAAAGGACCGATTTTTTGTCGTTTACGCGGCAATTCCAAATTTTCCATGATCACACTAGAATTCACACTGCACCTTGCAAGTTGCAACTAAACGATATTTAGTAAACTGTCAAGAATACACAACTTGGACCTCCTTATTAAATGGAAAATCTATAATCGTATTTTCGGTGAAATTTGTTGGGAAGGCATTTATCTACTTATAATTCGATAACTGTAAGAAATTCTTGGAATTAAAATAAAATTGGCAAATAGGTACTTATTGAAAATAATCTTAAGATACGGGTATGTAATCTTTAATACACAGGGCTTTTGGCTTGTCCAAACCTTGTTCTATTGTTCTGTACAGCCTATGTTTATAAAGGACCAATAAAAGACCCAAAACTTGTAACAGGTACATTTATTACAATTTTAGGAAATATTTAGATTATTCTGTAAAAATATTTAAAATGACCGTACTAAGTTTTGTATTAGAAATGCTGTTTTATTACTCTCTCATACATAAAAATAGACTATAGTAAACTCCATTCTAGAAAATCGTATAAAAGAAAATGTTTAGGTGATAAGTGACTAATGTGAGTATGACTGTAAGTAAGTGAATCTAGTTCTTGTAATAAATATTGATCTCTTTATTTTTTTGTTGCAACTGGCAATGGTAATAGTTTTTTGTTTTAATTAGTTGAATGGCTGTGGTAAAAACCAATTAGCCAGACTTTGATAGTAATAGTTATAACTTAAAATATATACAACTTAAAAAATATTAAATATTGCCTATCTTAAAAACTAGATCTGATAGATCGCTATTATCGATTCTGCACCCAAAAATTACCAGGAATGAGCTAAAAAACCGCAGGTACTAAAATGTCTGTTTGGTAATGTAACTGCATGACGCACTAAATTTGTAAAAAATTGTATACATTGTCAAAGATACACTTTAAACAAATTTAAACTATTTTTATTAGTAGTTTGTTGAAGTCAAAAAAATACTCCAATATTGTTTGATTACAAAATACAAAACAGTACCAACCGTCTTGTTAATTTCAAAGATCTATTTTGATTCTATTTTGATTAAAAATTTTCATTCAACAAACATATTGCTGATATATCTGCTGGGGCGTCAAAAATGTTAGGCTTTATTTACCGTTCTTTCAAAAATATTGATAACATCAAACTATTGTATTACAGCTATGTTAGATCAAAACTGGAATATTGTTCGATAATTTGGAATTCCTTTTATGCAGTTCAAATCCAGCAACTCGAAAATATACAACGGAAATTTGCAAAATATCTTATGTTAAAAAACGATGGATACAATAGCTCGCAGTTATTGAGTAAATTTGATTTACCAACGCTATTAGAGAGAAGATCTTATTTAATGTTAATAATTTTGTATAAGTTGCTAAATAATAGAATTGACTGCTCGGAAATACTAAATAAAATATGCTGGCGTATTCCGAACAAGAACACTAGATTAAGAATATTATTTTATCTCAACCAAAGTAATACCAATCTTATGTTAAAATCACCAATCTACAACATGTGTGAAACATATAATAATCTTGCCAGTTTCAATTATGATATTGATATATTAGTACAGGGTAATTAGCCAATTATTAGTGAAGATTTCTTAAAACATAATATAAAGCTAAAAATTTGTATAAGAGTTTATTTTAGTATAGCAATTCTTAATTTCTGTTGTTGCAGAGTGTGCCGTGTGGTGGGGACGCGGGAGGGATGAAAACAAGAGACGACAGACGGCTCGCGGCGCTTCTTATCAGTCAGTTTCTGAACGTGCAGTCTAGATGAGTCGCGTCTAGTTTTCGAATAACGCAGATTTTTTTTTTATTTTTTTTAGAAATAACTTTCTGTTTTTGATTTCCTAATATGGAAACTTCTGAAGTTTGTGTTTTGTGTGAGAAAATCAAAACAAGTTTGTTGAAAAATCTTTTAATAAAGCAACGTTCTTGCGCAAAGATAAGGTAAAAAACATGGCAGCTGTTATGAAAACAATAAACGTCGGCAATGAAGAAATTAATATCTATTCCAATCAACTCTTCCATCGAATACTTTGTACCGTAAAGTCTGACGAAGAACTGCAGTCATGTTTAAAGTATGAATTAGCTCCACGGCCAACATCTCTGTTTGATTCTATTTCACTGAGAAAAGGAAAAAAGTCATCTTTAATTGGTATCATAGAGGAATGTTGTCCAACAGCTGTGGAATTACCTTTAGAACCTTGTTTTGTGATAGACGGTGGTTACCTTTTGCATAGAGTAGTTTGGCGAAAACCTGCTTTATTTTCCCAAATATGTGACAGTTATATCGACTATATTAAAAGAATTATGGCCCTGAAAGTACTATTGTTTTTGATGGCTACAATGAAAGTGAGTACGGTACGAAGAATGCAGAACATATTAGAAGAACAAATAAAGCTAAGAAATCCGTGGATATTGTTGTAAGTGATTCAATTTTTCCTTCTTGTACGCAGTCAGAATTTCTGAAAAATACCTCCAACAAAACTAACTTTAAATTTCTCCTGGAGATGCCGATACCCACATCGTGAATACAGCTGTTACATTTTGTACTGAAAATAAGAAAGGAGTTATAGTCGGCGAAGACACTCATCTCCTGGTCATAATGATAACTGTAGTAAGAAGTAATAACGAATGTTTTATGTTAATTTCAGCAACAAAGTTTAGGCTACAAAAAGTAGTTAATAGCAACCTACTCCAAGAAGCCCTTGGGGATGTAAAAAATCACATTGCTTTTCTCCATGCAGTTACAGGTTGCGATACAACTTCTTCCCTTTTTAATAAAGGCAAAAAACAAGCTTTTAAACTTTTGCAATCGAACCAGTCATTAAATCAAAAGGTTTCGTCATTCAATGATATACATACAACTAAAGAAGATATTGCTCACGCCGAAGAGTATTTCTTAAAATTATTATATAACGGTCGCGTATCTTTAGATGACTTAATCAAAACCAGATTTAACTGTTATAAAAAGGTTATAGCTAAACAACTAGTTTATGGAAAATTTGATCTGTCAGTACTACCACCAACATCTGGAGCAGCATAACAACACAGCTACAGAGTGTTTCATCAAGTCCAGTCTTGGCGTGAGGAACAACTGTTGCCGGTTCCTACACTAGAACCTCTGGCCCACGAAACTATATTGAATTTGGTTTTTTGTAACTGTAAAACTGACTGTGCCCAAAGATTCGACTGTCGCCATGTACCCCAATGTGTGGAAAATGCAATGGTGAAGCATGCAGCAACAGACCTTCCATGGTAGTTGACGAGAAAGAACAGTCGGAGGTACAAGAATGCTCCTTAGAAGAGAATTATATTACTGATCCAAACGAACCTGGGCCATCCAGATTATTCAACCAAACTGTTCAGATTTCAAGCAGATCAACGAAGTTTTCGTTTGTTTTAGGTTAATTTGGTTCGATTTAAACCAAAAACATATGGTGGCGCTAGAAATAATTGGAACATAGTTCCTTCCTAGCATTTTTGCCACATTTTTAATAATTCGTTTCATTGTAATTTAATTTTAAAATAAAAAATGTTTGTGGAACAATTTTTTTTTATAACTTCCAATATGGCAGTCAATGGCAGCTGTCCACTATCACGCACAAGCTGCAAGGCTATAACATTTTATTAAGTTACCCCTAATGTACCTTAAAACAAATTTTTAGCTTTATATTTTGTTTTTAGTTTGAATAAGCTAATTACCTTGTACTATATTTGGTATGACCTTACCCAAATTTATTAATTGTACTCGTCAATCATTGTTTTAATCATTGTTTCAATTTCATTGTTTTATAAATCATTTTTTCAATCATTGTTTTAATTGTATTGAAACAACATTGTTTACTTTATTTATAATTTATATAGATACTTTAATTATATGTTAATTGTATTGTCTTGTAAATAGGACTACCTGTCAGACAATAAAGCTTATTATTATTATTATTATTAAGTCAAAATTGTTTTAACTGATCTAATTATTATTGGTCACTATTGACTCGGATTCCGACCACCGCACCGTGTCGGTCTGTCGGATATGGCCGAAACTCTCCCGGAAGTCAAACTGTTTTTTTTTTATTATTTTGGCACGCCGAACCGCCTCATAAATTTATAGACAACCTTTCGTGCACATAAAACAGTCCCCGCGCATTCAATTATCAATCGAATTTCGAGTCGGAAGTTTTTCTCGCACACCTCGAAAACGTATTCCGCCATTATTCGAATAAAAATTCAGCATTGCTCGGCAGGTCTAAAGTGACAAACATCCTTTTTACGTTCAATAACAATATGTAATTCGACTTCGGAAAACTATTCGACGTGAAAGTTCGTAGCGGCGATGCCATAGATGTTGATATTGACGATTTGAATTATGTAAATGTATAAAAATATTGCCGAATACATGAATAAAACCCTTGTAATCCGAAACCCAACGAATTTCAATTTTAAACGTCGCGCAAAAACAAGGGCGGCGCTTTTGAATTTTGTTTGGAACTCCGCGAGGGGACGGTTTTTCTCCATAGGCTACAAAGTCAGTTGATCATATATACAAAAAATACAGAAAAACTATAAACACCAGAGAATTACGTGAATAAATAACTTGTAAAAGATAGTCTCTTAAAATTAAAATTTAAAGTTATTTTGGATGCCAAAAATTTCTATTGCTTTTTCAATATTATGTACTATTATAGACAACAAAAAAGATAATCTATAGTTTAAAGTTATTAAAATGAGGTTAGAAATAAATATAAGAACAAAGATTATAATCAGGGGCGGTTTCTCCATTGGTTCATTTGTGCAGTGAAAACCCAGTTAAATTTCATGAAAACACATTATTTTAATATTACATAAATAACATAAAAATATAAATTTAATTTTAATATTTTTATTTTCATACGTGTTAATCTATATTTTTTATACATCATTGTCCTCTGGCTGATCGCGTCTCTGTGTCACAGTATATCTAAGAATACTTTGTATGTGGCGCATTATGATAAGTGAGCCTAACACGAGTGAGACGATATGCCGAATATATATAGCTAAAAATCTGATGTGTCCAACACATGACTTTCCTATCTAGTTATTACAGGCTTTTTCCGTTTATTGTGTACAACCTATTGCAGCATCTCTATAAATGTTTAGAGGATAAAATAAATATATACATTGTCCACATACATCTACCGCGAAACATTTTTCTATAGATATTCATTGAAAATGAAAATACTGAAAAATTTAAATTTAGCACTTTTCCTACAATTTTTCCATTACGGTCCATTTAAAAAAAATCATGTATGAACAAATATTATAGAGATCGATATCGCAAACAACTTTTATTTCAACAATTTTCATAAAAATCAGAATTTTGCACATTTTCTCGAATACGGACCATTTCAGGAAATTTTTACATAAGGCAAAAATTATAGATAATAATATTAGAAGTAACTTTTATTTGAACAATTTTCTTCTCCAAACATAAATAACAGATATATTCCATAAAATATATAAACGGCCTCCCATAAAGTACCCCCCCAGATGTTCCGACTTTGTCCAAAATCTAAACATTTCACGTCAGGCCGAAACAAAACTTAAGTTTAAAATTTATTGATTTTTTCTTTATCCGTTTTTGAGTTTTCTTCAAATTTCGAAATTTACACATTTTCTCAAATATCTCAAATACGGTCCATTTTAGAGAAATTATTTATGGGACAAAAATTATAAAGAATTATATTACAAACAACTTTTGTTTGAACAATTTTTATAAAAAAAAATATTTTTTTACATTTTGTCAAATTTCTCGAATACGGACCATTTTAGGAAAATTTTATAAATAACAAAAATTATAGATAATAAAATAAAAAGTAACTTTTATTTAAAAAATTTTCTTCCCCAAACGTAAATAACAGATATATTCCATAAAATATAAAAATGACCACCTATAAAGTACCCCCCCAGATGTTCCGACTCTACCCAAAATCTAATCAACTCATTAGACGCTGGAATTAAGCTTAAGTTTAAAATTTGGTGTTTTTCCGTGTATCGGTTCATGAGTTATGCGTTATACAGACACACACACACACACACAGACACACACACACACACACACACACACACACACACACACACACACACACACACACACACAGACACACACACACACACACACACACACACACACACACACACGCACACACACACACACACACACACACACAGACAGACATCATCGCGAAAATAGTCAAAACGGATTCAGGGGACCTCAAAACGTAAAAATCCGTCGAAAACTCGAGGTCGAAAAAAATCATGATTCCTATACTTTCCTTATATCTGTATACAGATAGGAAAGTAAAAAGAGAAGACAACACGCCAACAGATCCTTTAAACTGTCAAAGAACACATTAATTGGCGCGCCGCTCTCAAACAAGGTTGCCAAACCAGTGTTGACAGTCTAGTACAATTTACAATTGTACTAGATGTAGTACTTTCTGCGTGCATCAGTGTTCACTGTGCCAAATCAAGCAAACTGTACCTGCGTGAAGTTTGCCCTACCATGTTATGATAATTACACCAAAGTTGTACCAATATTTTGCAACTAATTTGCAACTTTAGACAAACGGTATAAAAAAATTTGCAACCTTACATTTTTGTTCTAATCGCAAAAACAAAATTGGTGGGGCCAAATTCACGCAGCCCCACCACATCGTCGTATTTACCTCGAACCTTTTTCATAATTTAGCAACTAATTTGAAACTTTAGGCAACCTTCGTGAAAAAATTTGCAACCTCGTGGTTACACCGAAAACGAATCCCTAAGTTGATGGTGACAAATTCACGCAGCCCCACCACATCGTCGTAGTGACCTCGAATTTTTTTTATAATTAAGCAACTAATTTGCAACTTTGGCTAACATTTGTGAAAAAATTTGCAACCTCGTGGTTACGACGGAAGCGAATTCCTAAGTTGTTGGGGCTTAATTCACGTGGCCCCGCCACATCCTCGTATTGCCCTCGAACTTTTTTTATAATTTAGCAACTAATATGCAACTTTAGCCAACCTTCGTAAAAAAATTTACAACCTCGTGGTTACGCCGGAAACGACTCCCTAAGTTGATGGGGCCAAATTCACGCAGCCCCACCACATAGTCGTATTGAACTCGAATCTTTTTCATAATTTACCAACTAATTTGCAACTTTAGGCAACCTTCGTGAAAACATTTGAAACCTCGTGGGTGGAAGGGGGGCCAAATTCACGCGGCCCCACCACATCGTCGTATAGACCTCGAATTTTTTGGGGCCAATATTTTTGCATCTGACACGCCAATCTTAATTAAACAAAACAAAACATTTTAAGGAGAGCATTTCTGTAAAACATAAAACAATTTTAATAAAACAAGACGTTGAGACTTAACAAATTGAATTCCGTAATACAAATTTTTAAAGTATTAAATTATAATTTAAAACAATGAAAATATTATTTTTATTAAATTACCTAGTTTCTGTGATAATAATAATCATTTCCAAATTCATTTTATCCTTTCTTTGTTCAAGTTTCTGGGTCATTAACACAAGCTACTGTATTGCAAACATTTTCAAAAATTGTTATAGACTTGTATACAAAATGCATTTTGAATATAATTTACATGTTTGCTGGATTTTGCATGTTTTCATCTCATAAATGTTTACTTCCTCAATAATATTTTTACCATAAATGTTTTGAGTTGTATCGTTATGCGATTGTTCTGTATGCGTGAACATTCTGTATAAATCGCATTTTTGAATATGTTTGTATCACGTATTCACACGAAGGTGGCCTAAAGTTGCTGCAAATTAGTTGCTAAATTATGAAAAAGATTCGAGGGCAATATGACGATGTGGTGGGGTTGCGTGAATTTGTCACCATCAACATAGGTATTCGTATTCGGTGTAACCACGAGGTTGCAAATTTTTTCACGAAGGTTGCCTAAAGTTGCAAATTAGTTGCTAAATTATGAAAAAGGTTCGAGGTCAATACGACGATGTGGTGGGGCTGCGTGAATTTGGCCCCAGCAATTTTGTTTTAGCGATTAGAACAAAAATGTAAGGTTGCAAATTTTTTTATACCGGTTGCCTAAAGTTGCAAATTAGTTGCAAAATATTGATACAACTTTGGTGTTATCATAACATGGTAGAGCCAACTTCACGCAGGTGCAAACTGTCCTCTCATTAGTGTCATTCCATTCACACTTTAAATGAAACCTAAAATTATTTTAACTGTGCTTATTTAAAAAAATGTGTTAAATTAAGAACTGTGTCTTCAATAAATTAAAAGTATTGTTCCGAAAAACTTCTATAAGGCAAGGAAAGTTAAAATGTTTAAGGTTGTGTTGATTTTTTTTTACTATCAAAGTTTTACAACTCTAATTTGTTCTATATTTTGTTTCAGTGTGCTACGTTGCCCCAAGGTTTCGGATTGTAATGCGGCTCTTATCACTTAAGATAAGGGTGACTAGCTCAATTAATTTTATTTACAATAATTACAATAGAGATAGGGTCCTGTAAAGATAAACAAAAGTATGGTTTAACCTTTTAAAACTCAAGCAACTTGTCAATCGTCTAATTAGCAAAGTCATGTTCTGTCTCAGTCTCACCCGTAATGATCATGTCATCATGACATATTTGTACGTTTTCTATTTGACCAAAATATTTGTACACTTGTTCTTGGAAAAGATCTTGTGAGTTAGATAGTCCATATGGTAATACTAAAAACCTATATATCCCAAATGGTGTTGAGAAACAACAGGTCAAAAACTGAAAAATACTTTTTCCTTAATAGTTTAGAACAAATTTCTTGTGCTGTATGGGAGATCATTGGTTTTCTAACAATTTGTTTGTTTAGGTCAGATGGGTCTAAACATAACCTTAACTTTTTATTTTGTTTTTCTACAATAACTAACCTGTTAATACTAGCATGGGATTCTATTTCCTCTACTTTTGTAATTGCTTTTCTCTTAACTAACCTATCTAGTTCAATTTTTAAGTTTTTTTGAATAGCGAAGGGGACTTTTGTGGAGGGGTGACTCACCGGTTCAAAATTTTCAACAGTTGTTATTTTTACTTCCCCTGGAAACTTACCATGACCTGAGAAAACATCTTTATTCTCTTTTAAGAATTGATTAATCTTATTTTGCACATTTATTTCGACATTTTGGACAGATTTTATTCTCTTTACTAAATTTAAGTTAACAGATGCTTTCCCTCTTAATAAAATTTGGTTTGCTTCATTAACTATCATGAAGTCTTCATACGTGTTTTTATTTTTATATTTGCAATATAGATTTACTACCCCGATTGGCTTTGATATTGACCCTTCGAATGCTTTCAAATTATATTCAGTTTTCCTAATTTTAAATTGTTTATTTACTTTTTTGAAAATATGGTATGGCATAATGCTTACATTGGCGCCTGTGTCAATTTTGACTTTTATTTTTATATTTTCTATTTCGATCAGCTGATCCCACATGCTTTTACATTTATTGTTACCTATTTTCACATTATTGACAAAAATGCTTTCAGAGCTATTACTACTTGAGTCGTATTCACTTTCACTATCATATTTGACATTTTTAATATTTTTTACTCTACAAGCAATGGCATAATGGTTGAATTTAGAACATTTCGCGCACTTTTGTCCAAAAGCGGGACATTCGCGGGGACCATGTACCTTGTGGCATCTTCTACAATTAAATGTTTCTGTACTGACCTTTTTTTCCTGTTCACTTTTTACCTTGCTATACTTGTTTCGGTTTCTATCTTTTTCTTGTGGTATTTCACTTCCATAATACTGCTACTTTCCTCTGATCTTTGTTTAAATTCTCTGTTTTGGTATCTGCATTGTTCACTTGTTATGCAGAATTGTATACACTTTTCAAGAGTTAACTTCTGCATTCTTAGTAGTGCTTTATCTTCTGCACTTTGGTCTGGGTCAGCAACATTGTAATTGCATGTTTTGACTAATTTTCGACACTCCGTGAGAAAACTTCTGAAGTTTTCGCCTTCTTTTTAATTTCTGTTTAGAAAGTTGTACCGTTCGTAACACTCGTTGCTTCTTGGATTTACATACTTATTTATTACTTCTATCACGTGTTGATAGTTATCTTTTTGTGCAGCGGGTATATTGAAAGTCAAAATTATTTTGGCTGCCTCTGTTCCCATGAGGTTCCTTAGCATTGATATTTTTACTTTATCATTCGATTCATGCTGTCCAGTCGCTATCAAGTAGTCATCGAATGATTGTTTCCAGAACATCCATTCGCTGGCTGCATTTTGACCCTGTAGGTGAAAGTCGGGAGGTAATTTGACTGCTCCTGCCCCAAAGTTTTCCATTTCACGTGTTCTAACCTCTAAATTTAGGTTATATTTATCGGTTTTTCCTATCTTACTTTTCTTCCCTCAATATTTAAACTGCAGGCTATTGCGCCATGTTTTAATACTATTATAAGTATTTTTAGAGGGTATTTATTAAGGATGCTTTATATTTATTTGAGATACTTTTATTAGATCGATAATAACTTTGGACCAGGTTGACATTTGGAATAATGTTGACAATATGACAATTGACATGAAGTATGACATTTTAGTAATAAGTACGTTCAACATCAAAAAGCGACATTATTTACTGTATTATATAATTTTAAATACTCAATTTACATGAGAATATTTGCAAATTTAAAGCATTTTGTTAATTGATTCACATAAATTAGCCCACGATGAGGTATTTGACAGACTAAGAAGCAAACTTTTGGAATTGTTGATTTGTAACTACCTAACAATATAGCCTGGCAATGGTCGCTGAGATTATATAGAAACCGTTACAGAAGGTTTCTGTCTACACCAACTTTAGTCAAATATTTTTAATAAACGTGTTGGTTAAATTAGTATAGATTGAATTCACCTGAAATTTTGTTTTTCTAAATTTTTTTTTTTTAGAAAAGATAACTGGCTAGTTAATAACAGAAGTGATCCAAGTAACATTTTTAGAAAAAGTGAGCTAGTTATGTAACTTTTTGAATTTCTTTGGCAAACAAATTAGTTAATCCAAAAGTAATCCAAGTGCTATTTAACATTTATGTTAACAAAGTCCTATTTTTTACAATTCTGCATTATCCTAGAAAAATAAAATTATGACTGCAGATGTAATCTAAGTTACTTGATTGTTACTTGGATTACTTCACTGTTGATTTTAACTTTGTGCATTGTTGTCACTTATGTGATATTAATTAATTAATATTGATTCTTTTTGTCAATTTGTGTTATTAATTATTTTGAAAATGTTTTCTTGGTCTAAAAAATTAGATAATTTAGCAAAACAAGCTGCTTTAGTTAAAACCTCAGATTGGACTACTACGAGTAATGATGCCCCACAAATCGGTGAGTATACCTTTAAGTACCTACAAGAGTTTTGTTTTTATTATGATCCTTGATAATGATAAGAACTTGTCCTGATTGTTTTTTGTAGGAACACTTGAACACCAATTATTTTCGGAATCAGAACCAGACCCTTGCAGTGAAAGTAGTGAATCATATCGTTCATCAAAAGAATCGGAATTAAAAATATTGAAAATATATCTATGTATACCCAGCTAGCACCAGACGTCGTTTCACGTCATAATCACGTTGAATTTTGGTCAAATACGTCGATGTGATTTTTTGACGCAAAAGTAACGTAATAATGACGTCATTTTTGGACCAATTTGACACGTAAATATAGTTGTTGCGAACAAAATAAACCTATTTATGTCATTAATGCACTTCGAGTTTTTGTTATTCATTATTAAATAAATAGAAGGTAATTTATACAACATCGTTTATTTAGCGGTCATTGTGACACCAAAATAAGACGTACTATGACGTTATTTAAAGACTAGTTTGTCACGTTCTGAAATGAGGCGTTAAACTGCGCACGTGTACACGTCGATTCTACCCCTTTATTGTTTTACATTCAATTTATTAATAAAAGGATCTTTAGTGTTTATAATAAATTTATGATTCTCATTTTAAATCTAGGGATTTTTGGGAATTTTCATTTTTAAATGAAATTTTATGTCAACACTGTTTAGAAATGTCAGCTGTCATGTCATTGTCCAGTGTTAGCGGTTCACGCCATTTTGTGTTATTTTTGTAACTTGTGTTTGCAACATTCTTTTATTGTATGATTTTGTATGTCTTTTGAAGGTAAGTAGTTAGGAAGTTTAGTGCGATATTATTGTTTATTTTTAGTATGTTTATAGGAATTCAATACGCCGACAAGCACTGCACCGGAGTATCATTAAACCACTTCAAGTTCCAAGTGGCCGACATCCTAGGAAATGAGGTTCTTATAAACAACAAGAACCTTTTAACAAGAACTTAAAAAAGGAGAAAATTGGACTCTTTCCTATTTATAGAACATATTTTACCGAAGGTGAGTGATTTTTATATTGTAAAGGTGCCTGTAGCTAGCCTAATTTTGTTTTAACTATTAACTAGACATTAATATAAACAAAAATTTAAGGATTTTAAAACAAAATCGTTCATAATAGTATATTATGCAACGATCATGTAATGATGGTTATTAATACACGAGCATTAACCGGGATACGAAACGAGCCAAAGGCGAGTTTCGTATGGTTTATGCGAGTGTATTAATAACCATTACATGAGAGTTGCATACGCTATTTTTTCTACACCCGATAAATAATCAAGAACTATAAATATTATATTCATATTGGTATTGAACACAATAACAATAATTACTCGTGTATTTCTATAAAAAATTCTACAAAATTGTAATTAATGGTATTACTTCGGGTATTGGTATTTCCCTAGATTTTTGCGGCAAAATATTTTGTACTGTATTTTCTGCTTTCTCCGATATGTGTGGAGGAGTCTTCTATATCGCTGATATCAGACATTTTAATATTATAATTAACGAAGTTTAGTTATCTACCAAAATTTAATACGTTTTGACAACTAAAACAAATACATAGGAACCTAGGACAAACGTCAAACAGCATGCTTGATTGAAAAATTGTAGGTTTCTATTGATTAAAAATCTGTATCGTAATGAAAAATCTGTATCGTAATGAAAAATCTGTATCGTAATGAAAAATCTGTATCGTAATGAAAAATCTGTATCGTAATGAAAAATCTGTATCATAATGGGTATCATTATGAAACGGATTATGGGCATATAAGTGCATTATTATAATACGGGTGTAGAAAAAGATAATTTAAACATACATATTCCTGACAGATCTGATTTTATTTATCTTGTTTAGCATATAATAATAAGTTGTGAACCATCAAATATATCACTTTTGTGACAGCTTAATGATATAAAACAATTTCTGTCTTTCTCGGTCATTGCTAACTCTATTTTTTGGCTCAAATTTTATTTAAATAATGTAAGTTTCTGGTAGTTATAACTATTATATTTTTGTTTTAGTGAAACGAAAATTTAATAAGGATACCATTGAAGCTGCTTCAAGCCTGATGTATATTCGGAATGATTTGTTGAATATCTGGACACTGCTATATAATCTTTTGTAATTTATACATTCTAAGTACATATTCTAAGAAGTAATGTTTATTTAGTAATAGTTCAGGTTAGTATACTATGATTCAATTCAGAAATTTTATGCAGTAACCTATCTTTTTTATATAAAACATATTTTTATTAAACATTTTTTGAATAAAACGTTTTTTATAAACATTTTTTTTACAAATTAAACATTTTTAAATGAATATTATGGTGTTTTTTTTGACGTCTAAACACGTTATCTAGTGACGTGTTTAACACGTCGCTGTATGACGTCTTTGATCTGTGACATATTGCCGTCATAATCACGTCACTAGCACGTCATAAATTGGTGATTTCGACGTAAAATGTGACGTGTATTTCACGTGAAAATCACGTGTCTGTGCTAGCTGGGTATTAATAACAGACCCAACACAAGTCGAACAGGATTTGATTGAGTTCACAAAATAGGGGGCAAACATAATAAGTAGTAAGAACTCGAAAACGCAGAGACAAGATGTTTAAAAGAAATGTTATGTAAGAAAAACGAAACAAAGGTGAACATTATAACAGTTATTCTGGAAAAGCTACAATATGGCTTTTACTTCTATTTTATGTATTTGCATAAGGAAGTATAGCGATCATGTTTCTACAAGTGTGGAAGAGAGTATTTACTCTAAGTTCTACAGCTTGGACTGGAATGAACAAACACATGGTTATGTGATACTGTAAAAATAAGTTTACCTATGAGACGAAAAAACGCGTCCTTAGAGTACCTAGTGATAAGCAACCTACTCGATGTTTCTTTTTCGGTAAGTTTTATTTAAACTTACCATACCTTAGTACGAGAAACAATGCAGTTGAAAAACAAGACGAGGATCTGCTCCCAATTGTAGATGGTGATGAATGTGAATTTTATGTTATTGCTCATTGTTAATAGAGGTATTTTCATATAAAAGCCTTTTTATTTTATTTCTGTAACATCATTCATTAAAAGGAGAACTGATTCAAGTTTAAATAACTATCATTTTACTTCTTCAATATTAGATTGGTCAAACAAATTTTCTAGTAAAGACTAAATTAATAAAATATTAGAATTTTTATAATAATTATGAAAACACGTTTTGGCGCAGTCAATAGGAATAAAAAAAATGAAGAACGGTATTAATCGCATTTAGCATTTTTATTATTATTAGCATACATTGTCTTTTTTCTTAAAAAAAAAACGAATAGCATTATATCATTCGGCGCCTGTGGCTACATAAAAAGGTTATGAGTGCCCGCCGAGCACATTAGAAGATTTATCATCGATTTTCAAATCATGATAGTATATTTTATTCTTAAATTTGCACTTTATGCGCGCAGTAAATGCCCGTGAATTTGAATAAAACTGATTTAATCATGTTTTCGAGCACACATACGAACGCTCTGTTAGTGAACTTTATGGGACGTGTGGAATATCAACCAATAGCTACGGTTACAGCTACAGCTATATTCGATTTGGATGTACTGGTAATGCATCTGATAAAGTGCTTACCAAGCTTGACAAATTTTATGATGATATTTATTTGTTGCCGGTGCATAAGATTGCTATCAAATGGATTTTAAAATACCACTTTGTTTATGACGATACGATATCAATTTATTGGAAAGCCTCGTCGGTTAAATGGTTTGGAAATTAATGGATGCTTTATGAAATTTGCTCGTGCTCTGTCAAAAGTAATTCTTTCATTTTATAAACTCGTCCATTGGCTGTACGGATATTGTGATAGATGCGTATTATTGAAATCAATATCAGATTTTCTATGTTTAAATGTTTGATAAATTTTACCAACTCTATTCAAACATTTTTTATTTAATGGAAATCAGATAAAAATTAAATAAATGTTCGGGCATAAAATTCTACAAATTTTTCAGTATTTTAACATTTAAAACACATTTTAGAACTAAGCATGATACTCTAAATTAATTTTCAATTACTTTTATTAAAAATTTATACCTTAGGTTTTATTATCCAACAAACATTGTCGTGGCTAGGTATTGGCCTTTTTTCGAATGGGATAGCAAAGTAACTTTCAATGGTATAATCATTATGGCCTTTCTGTTTATACTTTATCCCATTGTATATTTCTCATAGTTTTGTTATTAAATATAATTTTCACTAGTTATAAAATTCAGAAAAGGTAAATCAAACGAGGGTGGTCCTTAGGATCTCACAAGAGTATTTTATTACGACCGGTTTCGAGGATCAGATCCTCATCATCAGGTAAGGTCTAAAATAGAGAGGAAAAACGAATGAGCTCATAACTAATAAAGTGGGTTTAAACATTTTAATATGAAAGTTGTCAAATATCAAGAACTCACCCGTAATTACTCATCTATTTAAGACTAAGCTAAGAGAATTATCCCAGGGTCGGTGTAAAAACAAGTATGCGAGTATTTTTTAAAATACATAAAAAACAATTGTTGCAACAAAAAGTTGATGTCAAAACACATAAACAAAAGTAGGTCTAAAACTATTAATTAAAATTATTAAAATATTTCACGAACGGACGAACAATTAAGACAAACAAATTTAAAAACTTTTTAAACCCTACAAGCACTAAAATGGGTTCTTGGACAAGTGTTTATAATTCTACAGGAATTAAATTTTATTTAGATTAAATATACTGATTAACGCCCTCTAGGTATAAATAGACGAATTAACCATTCTAATATTTAAGATAACAGTTTAGAGGTTGTCAAATTTAAATATTTTGACCATCGGCTAATAGATGGCGTTGGCGAAAAAAATAAATGTTTCTTAATAATAATATAGGTTTATAAAATGAATTGTTTGAATGTGTACGTAATAATAAACAAAATGAAATAAATAAATTATTATTGTTAAAAGTAGAGTCTAGCATTAGCGTTGGAAAATAATTTTAGATGTACTAATATTCAAATTAAGAAGTTGGTAACAATCAACGGAAAAAGGAAATGGTGTTAAAATGAAAAGAAGAAAAAACTATTGATTTGGTTAGTTGTTTTTTGAAGTAATGTGCTAAAAAATGAAAATGGAAATGGAGACAGAATAAAAATATAAGATAAGTATAACTAATAATTAAAGTCAATAGAATTTCATAGGGAAATTTTAAAGTAAAAGGGGGGGGGGTAATTTAAGAGAAACGTAGATTTTTAAAAAAGAACTGAGAACGTGGGTGTGGATTCGGAAAAAACTTGTGAGTTTAGTGATAATGCATTGGTACTTTTTCTTAATCTAAATATTTCTAGGTTCTCCAAATTATTCAATATCAACTTGTTGTGGCAAATGTGGAGTACCCTAAAGCCATCCCCTGAGTCAAAATCGTGATTGGACTCTACTAGATGGGTGGCAAAATGTGAGAAGCCGGTTGTGGCAGTATTCAAACATCTTAAATGTTCTTTAAGTCTAGTCCTAAAATTACGAAAGGTTCTACCTACATATTTGGCTGGGCAAGACTTACAACTAAGTTCATATATGCCTGGTTGATCCATGATGTCCACTTTATCTTTATTCTTGATGAAAAAGTTACTAATTGAGTTGGAGGATTTAAAAGAAATTTTGAAGTGATTTTTGAGGATATTGGAGACTTTATAAGAAATATTTCCAATATAGGTAAGTGACATATACTTACTAATGCTAGCCTCTACAGGTATAGGGTTAGTTATAAATGTTGTATTTTGAATAATTCTATTTTGTTTTTTACTCAACATTTTATCGATTAAACTGTGATCATAATTGTGTAGATGAGCTATGTTTTTTATTGTGTTAAGTTCTCGATTGTAGTTTTCAATGGATAAAGGTACTCGTAATAGACGTTCTAAATAACAATTAAAGGAAGCTAATTTATGCGAGATGGGGTGATTAGACAAATTATCTATTACTACTCCTGTATGAGTGGGTTTTCTATAGATATCAAAACTTAATTTAGAGTCATTGTTATGGGATATTTTTAAATCTAAAAAGTTTATAGATTTATCTACTTCGGTTTCTAAAGTAAACTTAATGTTGGTATGTAGAGAGTTAACATGAGACAAGAAATCATACAATGAGTCCTTGCTACCAGTCCATAGTATTAGAATATCATCCATAAATCTATAGTAAAATTTGATTGATTGGCAAAAATTATTGTTATCTAAGATATTGTCTTTTTCAAAGTTATGCATAAATATGTCTGCTAAATTAATTAAGTTTTGATATCTATAGAAAACCCACTCATACAGGAGTAGTAATAGATAATTTGTCTAATCACCCCATCTCGCATAAATTAGCTTCCTTTAGTTGTTATTTAGAACGTCTATTACGAGTACTTTTATCCATTGAAAACTACAATAGAGAACTTAACACAATAAAAAACATAGCTCATCTACACAATTATGATCACAGTTTAATTGATAAAATGTTGAGTAAAAAACAAAATAGAATTATTGAAAATACAACATTTATAACTAACCCTATACCTGTAAAGGCTAGCATTAGTAAGTATATGTCACTTACCTATATTGGAAATATTTCTTATAAAGTCTCCAATATCTTCAAAAATCACTTCAAAATTTCTTTTAAATCCTCCAACTCAATTAGTAACTTTTTTATCAAGAATAAAGATAAAGTGGACATCATGGATCAACCAGGCATATATGAACTCAGTTGTAAGTCTTGCCCAGCCAAATATGTAGGTAGAACCTTTCGTAATTTTAGGACTAGACTTAAAGAACATTTAAGATGTTTGAATACTGCCACAACCGGCTTTTCACATTTCGCCAACGCCATCTATTAGCCGATGGTCAAAATATTTAAATTTGACAACCTCTAAACTGTTATCTTAAATATTAGAATGGTTAATTCGTCTATTTATACCTAGAGGGCGTTAATCAGTATATTTAATCTAAATAAAATTTAATTCCTGTAGAATTATAAACACTTGTCCAAGAACCCATTTTAGTGCTTGTAGCGTTTAAAAAGTTTTTAAATTTGTTTGTCTTAATTGTTCGTCCGTTCGTGAAATATTTTAATAATTTTAATTAATAGTTTTAGACCTACTTTTGTTTATGTGTTTTGACATCAACTTTTTGTTGCAACTATTGTTTTTTATGTATTTTAAAAAATACTCGCATACTTGTTTTTACACCGACCCTGGGATAATTCTCTTAACTTAGTCTTAAATAGATGAGTAATTACGGGTGAGTTCTTGATATTTGACAACTTTCATATTAAAATGTTTAAACCCACTTTATTAGTTATGAGCTCATTCGTTTTTCCTCTCTATTTTAGACCTCACCTGATGATGAGGATCTGATCCTCGAAACCGGTCGTAATAAAATACTCTTGTGAGATCCTAAGGACCACCCTCGTTTGATTTACCTTTTCTGAACTTATAACTCACACATGGCTACCACCTTCAACTTTAATAGTTATAAAATTAATTTATTATAACTATGAAAAAAAAAAGAAAAGAGTTTATCAAGCTCAGTCAGGAGAGGTCAGGTCATAATGAAAATAAAATGCCAGGCTATATGGAGTATTTGGCTCCTTTTATTCTATTTTCTTCTACAATCAATTTGCAATCTGGAAGTTGTAAGTCCTGATCAGACGTCAAATCATCAAATACGTATCACGTGCCTATTGTGAGGATAGAATGTCGCATATACAAGGTGTCTCGAAATTAGACGGTAATATTTTAACAGCGTAATCTACATCCTAAAATAGGAGTAAAAGTTCATGTAAACATAGGTCCGAAAACGAATCGGACACTAAATTTGCCTTACCACTCACATATCGAAGATCAGTAGAAAATTGTCCTATAAAATCAAGAGACCTAGATTGCCTAGGGTGTGCCTTTTCAGATTTCTGATTAAAAGCAAATGTTAGCGGTTTGTAAACTGTAAATATGATAAAATCCCGACATTTAAGGTAGTGGCGAAAATACTTAACAGATTCATATATAGCTAACAACTCTATATCGAATGTACTATATTTGATTTGAGCTGGAGATATGTTTTTGCTAAAAAATGCCAGAGGTTGTCACCTCTTATCTGTATATTGTTCTAGGGCATATTGAAAGTAAAGCAGTGGGCAATGTGGGATATACTCGCTAATATAATAAAATTTCAGATCCTTTCAATAAAATATATATTTGACAACTACAAAACTTCAATCTCATAAACATCAAGACAAAAACCAAAATATACAGAGTAATAAACAAAAAGTTCACGAATGCTTTAAACAGGGCAGAACCAATTGCACTGCTGGAAGCGTCACTTATTATAGCCAATTGAGCTTTATTATCCGGATGGGATAGAAAAACTGCTTGTGATAGGCTCTGTTTACACTTTTCAAAAGCAAGTGTAAGTTCGTCATTCCAGACGATCAAATCAACACCTTTTACCTTTCCACTTAGTAATTTGTTCAAGGGAATTTGGTCTAAAGCCGTGCTATCAAACAAACGATGATAAAAATTTAGCATACCCAAAAATCGACGAAGGTGTTTAATCGTTGTAGGCTTTGGAAACTGTTGCAATATATGAACTTTTTTTTTCCAATGGTTTAATTCCATTTGCTGATAAAGAATATCCTAGAAATTCAATTTCCGTAACACCAAATAAGCATTTATTGGCATCAATAACAATACCATAATCTCTTAATCTTTTAAAAATAATTTTTAAATAATGATTGTAGTGTTGTTCCTTTAAAGAGGAAGCTATAAGAATATCATCTAAATAAACATAACGTAAATCGAGATCTTTTAAAACTTTATCCATAAATTTCTGAAATGTTTGTGCTGCATTTCTTAAACCAAATGTCATGTGAGTGAATTTAAATAGACCAAAGGGAGTTATTATAGCAGTTTTGGGAATGTCTTCTGGAGCTACCTTGATCTGATTATAAGCTCTGACCAAATCTATCTTAAAAAATATAATTTTGCCACCAAAAAATCATGCAGGTGTCGAAAAGGATATCGGTCGGGGATTGTACGAGTATTAAGTGAGCGGTAATCCCCGCACGAACGCCATTCCCTATTTTTTTTGAAACCAAATGAAGGGGCGAAGCCCAAGAACTATCTGATCTTTGCGCAATTCCTAATTTAACCATTGCCTCAAATTCTTGCTTGGCTGCTTTAAATGTTTTTTCTAAAAGTCTCCGAGCTTTGTTAGCAACAATTGGTGCAGGTTTAGTGAGGATATAGTGTAAAGGGGTATGCTTAGTTTCTTTCAAGAATCCTTTCGACTTGGTTATTTCAGTAAATGCAGTAAGAAGTTTGTGATACTCAGTACCGCTTCTTATAGATTTAATTGTAATATCTTTATTCTGTTCGCAGTAGGTTCCTAAAGACAATAGACCTGTCAGCGAGTCAACAAGACGTTTATTGCGAATATCGACCAACTTCTATTATGGGTTTAGTAACATCAGCCAGGACAAATCTCCAAACAAATTCTCTGCGCAAACCAAAGTCTAAACAAATAGTAATAGTGCCATAAGTATTAATAATCGAACCGTTAGCAGGGAAAAGTTGATTGGACTTTTCTCGTCAAGTTTTAGGGTAATAATATGGAAAAACCGATAAATCCGAACCAGTGTCAACAATTTTGAATTTTATTTCAGTTTAGAGAAGGCGGCGTGAAAGGTTGAGACAGTCAGTTGCAGCCGTTAAGCGCAACTGCCTCATAAGTTTCCCGATTGAGATCGACAATGTGATGAGTGATAGAAGTTACAATAAGGTATACATTTTGTTGCTTTAGAAGTGAACCTTCTGTGATACCAACAAATAATAGCTACATCATCTCTACTGTTGCTTCTGATACGTATACTAGTCCATCTACTAGGGTCTCTAGTAAACTTTTCTGACATAAAATAATTGATCTTACTCGTTAATTCGCTCACTTGTTGTTTGAGCTCATTAATTTCATTTGGAGTATTAAATATAGAAGCTACCTGAGTAAATTGAGTAGTCTCATATATCTTGTCTAATAATTCAGCTACAACTTCTAGAGATTGCACACTTTGTGTTACGAGAATTGCTTTTATATTTGCTGGTAATCTACTGAACCATAACGTACGTAAAAATGCATTGGAAACAATATTACCTTCCAGGCTGCGCAAATGTCTGAGAAATTGTGAAGGTTTCCGATCGCCAAGCTCTTCTTGACCTAATAATCTTTGAATTTTCTCTTCTTCTGAAAGTGATAGCCTCTGTATCAATTTTTTCTTAAGCACGTCATATTTGTCTTTTTCTGGAGGATTAGTGATGATGTCCTCGACTTCTGCAGCGTACCTCCCTTCTAACTAAGATACTGCTTAATACGAAATGGCTTTCCAGTTCACAAAACCAAAAAGCTGGTTTTTCGGGCCAAAATGGTGGGGCACGGAAAGTTACTTTGGCTAATCTGCGTGTTCGGTCATTTTTCGTTATAAATTAGATGACATATCATGTGTATACCAAACTCTGATAGCTTTTCCAAAAAGTGGCGGCACCATTACATCAAAGCTACCTATCCCAATGTTCAGGTAATAAGGTTGATACAAAGGTGACGTCATAATGTCAGGAGTTTTACAAAGTGTATCTTGTTAAGGTATAGATTAAAATTAAGATATTTCCAAAATATTTGTGTTTTCACTTTAATGTTAAAAGTATTCACGCATTTTAATCAATAAAGTTGTTTAAAAGTAAGTAACAGATGCGTTTTTTTATTTTGATTTGAAGAACTGTCATTTTATCTAGGAGTTTGGCTAACTCTTCTTCACTAGTTATGTAAAAAAAAGTTACCTCACCCACTACGGGTTTAAATCTAGCGTCTTATTTGATCTTGCCTAATTGCATCCCAAACTTAACATACTTTCTAATTTATTGTCATAAGTCATGAGAGACAAGCGGTGAGTATCAGATCCTGAGCTGACGATCATTAATGCCTCACTGATTCAGATCAGAGTTGCACAGTGGTTAGTTCATAGTATCTACACCAACTTTATTCAAATAATCACGGACCCTAAGTGCAGTCAATATAACATTTGTTTGGTACTTAATCTAATTGAAGGTAGAAATAATAGACTTTTAACTATTATTACTAAAAAAATTGGGTTAAATAAGATATTAATTTAATAAATATCTTGACTGGATGCTTGACAATCCTAAAATCAAATATTTTCAATACAAAAATAATAACTCACAACAATGTATAATAGGCACGTCTTAAATCAGACAGACATGTAGTGGGGTGAGCAAAACTCGAATACGTGGGAATAGAGTTTCCTGATATCTCGTTATATTATTAGGTTATTTATTTGATATCTACCTCATCATTATTCCCAACTTTAAATAAAAATACTTTTAACTCCATGCACTCGAGTCATTAACATTCTCGAAAATAAGAATGTTATGATGGGAAAAACTTGAGCTATAAATTTTTAGTACGCACATTACAACCAAAATTTATGACATTATGAGATTAAAGAAGAAATAAAATTTCATTACTTGTGTTTCTTTGGAAATGAAATAAAAAATAAAAGAGGTTTGCATAATGCATATATAACGTTTTAAATTGCAACGAAACTCTATTAAAAGTTTTATGTTTAACTTTCCGTACAATGTATGAAGCCGAGGTTCGAGGAATTTTCATCGTACTTTTAATTTGGTTACTAGACCTTAGACTGCAAAATATACGGGTATTCTACCTCATTAGTTATGTGTGTTACCTATTATCACATCCTCAACTAGTCTTTGATAAAAGTGCATTTGTTGTGTGAATCTAAAACCTAAATCATTCTATCTCTAAATCGGAGTGAAAAAACCGATTATATTGACGAAACATAATAGACCACTCGCCATCATCTGCTGCTATATTGACAACATTCACGGGCGTATCAGTCTTAAAAGGGAAATATTTAATATCAATTAATTTTTTTGTTAATTAATTTTTATTCTTATTTATTATTTCAGTAGATATTCATTGTTTTCTAAAAATACCGAGTGTACAAATGTGAAAGGACTTTGGTGGTTGTTGTTGGCTCTAAAATAACGCCGGTATCTCAGAAATTATGAGCCGTAGTAATTAGTAAAATATGGTCAACGTACAAGTGGAAATTATTTTCAACTTGCTAAATTCATCGCTACATTGCGAAATGCGTACTTGTTACTAATAGTAAAAAAAAAAAATAAAAAATTTTTAAACGAGTTTTTTTCATTGATAATGAGCATTACATCATTAAATTCAAAATAAACAAGGTGTCCCGCAAGGAAGTGTGTTAGGACCATTATTTTTCCTCTTGTACATTGATGATATCGCACGTGTCGCAGGAAACTGTTAAATTATCTTATTTGCGGATGACACTTTAATCTATTTAGCTTTAGACAAGTTACATGAAATAATTAAAAAATATAAATAACACATTAAAAGAAATATTTCAAAAGTGCTGCTTTAGTTCTTTACAAATTAATAACAATAATACTAAGTTCATGATTATAGGAAATGACAAAAACTATCAAGAATATATTATTAGTAACCTAAAAATAAATATAGAAAATAGTAATATTGAAGTTGTTTAACAATGTAAATATCTGAGTGTCATAGTTGACTATGTTACTATTTAAAGAACATGTTAATTATGTTATTAAAACAATATCATTTAAAATCAGCTATTTAAATAGATGCTCAAAACATCTTAACCAATGGTCTGTAAAGCTTCTTTGTAATAGTTTAATTCTGCCCCAGTTTACGTATTTTGCCACAATTTAATATTTCCTAAACCAAAATGAAATGAACAGGAAACAGAAACTTCAAAACAGGGCAGTGAGGATAATACTTTCTTGTGATAAAAAAAACTCATATAAAAACAATGTTACAGGATCTTGAGTGGATGTCAGTTAAAAATTACATTCTATACCCAGGGTGCAATGTGTGCAATGCACACGGGCGTCCAAAATTTAGGGCGGCCGTAGGCCGCCACAGCAATGGTCCCTTCTTGCCGAAAGCGCGCACCGACTAGACTGGCAAAAAAGTAAGGCGGTAGCTTTATTGTAATAAAAATGTCTACTGTTTTAAAATGTGGCACGTGGACCTTAACAAACAAGGGGCGGCAGCCGGCCGCGGCAAGATATGACGATTTAATTACCCAATTCACTTATCCATAAACCACAAACGACCGGCGGCGGTAGTCGGTAGTAATGTTAAAAATCAAAAACGGGCGATTGCCGAGTACCGACGCTTTGATAGCGTTCGTTAGGCGGCCACATCAAATGGTGCGGTGGACAAAATATGAGAAAATTATTATTTTTTATTATTTCAAAATGGTAATGTTTACTTTGTCGGCTACCCCTACCTACATTAAAAATATTAAAAAAGAAAAGGTTCATCAAAATGCATCTGCATTACTATTGTTTTCTTCATCTCAATAACATAAATAATATTTATTTACTTAACTGATTTGATTTCTATTTCTGATTTAATTGATAATTGATAACTGATATTGTATTTGTATTGTATCTTATGTAATGCGATCGTGAAAAGTGTGCCTATGAAAGATGGTAAGTAATTGTTAGTTGTAAGTAATTGTAATTAATTAGTATAATTAGCAATTTTATTTATATTCTATTTTCATTTTTGTTATTATTCAGTGAAATTTAATATAATAACTAACCATTCTTAAAAATTTTTATTTTTGATTTTTGGCATAATAAATATTATTGAAAATTGAAATTTAATTTAATTCCAAACAAATTAATAATCAATTTAGTGTAAGTAGGTATATTAATTCTTATTTTAACCTATATAAATTTTTATTTTGACTGAGGAATACAGGAATAATAGATTAATAGATCCTAATTTTTCAAGGGCTACTCGATGGTTCTAAAGAAAAATTAATACAATGTGATCAAAAAATCAGAATGTGGTAAATTTTTGACCACCCTGTATTAATTTTTCTTTAGCACCATCGAGTAGCCTTAGAAGAGTTAGGATAGGGAGATGTAAGCCGTTTTGCCAAATATTCAGCAGTTTTCACAAAACATTGGCCTAAAGTTAAAAAATAGGTGATTTTAACACCCTATCTCTGTAAATATTTAATTTAGACCATAAGTATGTGGTATCTGCGAAATCAGCTGTTCAAGGAGAATTTAAAATTACGAAAATATATAGGGTGTTCCATTTAAAAAATAGTAACTTTGATATGGCACACTTTTCTGGAACACCCCGTATATTTCAAAGTAATTTTAAAACGTAGTGTTAAATGACTGTATATACCATATTAAGATAGATATGTTATATCTTAAGGCGTTTGCCGTACAGAGACCGTGTCGTATGTGGTGCCCCACCCTGTGTAATGAAAAAATTGTAAAATTTAAATTTGAAATACCTTTTCTTATAGATTTTGAATTTTAGGACAGAAAAACGAAACGATTATCTGGTTATCAATATCGGAAACACAAACCACAGAAGAAGGAAAAATCCCTAAAACTGGCAGATTCTTTAAAAAAATATCTACAAGGACAGGGACAGGGGGATATTTCACAATGTACTGCTGGGACGAGTTCTGAAGCTATTATTTCTAATGAAGCTGGAAGCAGTGGAACCTCAGTACTAAACAAAAGATCTGGTTTTACGTCAACGTGTTTTACGGAGGAGATTGAAGATGAAACTCAAATGACCAAAACTGCTGACTCTGCAAGAACTTTAGTTGAAAAAGGACCCTCTAAAGTAAATCTTGAGAACTTTCCAATAAGTGAAGTTTTCTAAAAATTATTATTACCGTCAACTTCCAAACGGCGAAAAAACTAAAAGGAGGTGGTTAATCTATTCTGAATCTAAAAATTCGATTTACTGCTTTTGCTGTAAAATCTTTGGCAAAATCTCTAGTTCTAGTTCAACAACAAATTTATCTTGTAAACAGGGATGTTCTGATTGGCCACATTTGACACAAATTTTATCAAGAAACGAGAAAGGTGTCTTCAATTTGCGTTTGCTTTCTTCTTATTTTCTAAAATATGTATTTCCAGAACTATTTCCTGGCTTTTTCAGTCGTCCTTCAACAATACTTCTTATATCACTCGTCATTTTATACCTCTTTATTACTCTTCCTGAAATTATTTTCTTAAATATTTGCTTTTCGTTATGAAACTTCCACTCTTTGTAGTTAATTTTTAACTGATTCTTGCTAGCTTCTACAAAGAGAACCTTTTTAACAATATTAGAGTCTCGATCAGAGTACGCAGTGTTTTGGATTATTTCATTTGCCCTAGTCACTGGAGAAATATTTTCTTTCAATGATTGAGTACGTTTTTTATCTTTTTCTTTTTTTTTAAGTCTGTCATATCTCACTTTACATTTGTTTAACTTATTTTTAGTTAGCTTATTTTTCTTCAAAAATTCTCGACTCGAATTTAGCAAAAAGGACACGATATAGAATGATCAGGAACGGAGTAATCAGACAAAAGTCTACTTGCTTCAGGACTAAAGATACCTGGGACATGCCCCAGCATGAAATGCAAAAGATGTGCAGAGAGAAACTATCATAGACAAGAGATTATCATCATGTCCGATAGTGAAGCAGCTATCAAAGCGCTGAGTTCTTACGTAATCAGCTCAAAAATGGTATGGAGATGCCTAGAACAATTGAATGAGCTAGGCGAGAAAAATAGAGTTACTCTCACTTGGGTCCCGGGACATAACGCGGTACAGGGTAACGAGATTGCAGATAGTCTTGCAAGGAAAGGGGCTCAAACACCCTTTGTAGGACCTGAGCCGTTCTGCGGTATCAGCAGTAACATAATATTAGAAGAGATTAAAAAAGAATTGGGTAGTAGAAGAACCGATAATTGGAACAATCTCTTGGGGCTGAGACAGGCCAAGATACTTCTGGGTGAATATAACCAAAAAAGATTGGAAGCATGCATCTGCCTGAGCAAGAACAGGCTACGTATTGTAACAGGGATCCTTACCGGGCACTGCCGACTAAAAGGACACCTAAGTAAACTGAGAGTAGTAGAGGATAGTGAGTGCAGATTCTGTGAGAAGGAGGACTGAATGTGTAGCACTCCAGAATCCAAGGGCACTATATCTAGGAGGATATCAAATAGAAGAGGGAGACTTACCTAACTTGAAGCCACTTCAAATCCTACACTTCCTTGAGAAAATAGGATTGGAAGGGTCGCTATAGGCATTGAGACATTTCCTTAGTGCAGTGGCGACAGAAGGGGGCACAATAGATCTTTTAGGTCGCAGTGTATTAACACCCCATTATCAACATAACATAACATAACATAACATTACGGAGGAGATTAACGAGAACGTCAAATCTTGGTTTAATTTGTTAAATATGTTATCCAAACAATGTACGATAAATCAAAAAGAGTTACGTTTAAGTGAAGTAGAAAAAAAATATTGGTATGGTGTTATTGAAATAATTATTTGTGTTATACAGTTTTCATCTAGGCAATGCCTTGCTTTACGTGGTCCGTGTAATAAATTATATGAAAATAATAATGGTAACTTCCTTAAAGCTATTGAAATGATTGCAAAATTTGACTCTGTAATGCAAGAACATGTTAGCCGAACACAAAAAACCCAAAAAAGTGGCAAGGCAATGCCTAACTATTTAGGAAATAAAATTCAAAATAAACTTCTAGGTTTAATTAGTTCTAAAATTCGAAAAAATATTTTGGATTTAGTTAGAAAAAATAAATACTATTCAATTATGCTTGATTGTACGCCGGATGTAAACCATGTTGAACAAATGAGTCTCATTATTAGATTTGTAAATTTAAACGAATCAACAAGAAAAGTTGAATTGCGTGAGCATTTTATATAATTTTGTCCTATAACATATTCAACCGGAGAAGGTTTGAGTAAATATTTAATAAACTTATTACAGAAATTAAATTAAAATTTTTATGACATGCGTGGACAAGGTTATGATACCAGTGCAAATATGCGGGGAATTCATAATGGATTGCAAAAAAAATATTAAACTTGAATCCTTGAGCGTTTTTCGTACCTTGTTCAGCACATACCGATGCTGCAAAGATTTCTTTTGAAATATCAGGTTTTTTTGATATCGTTCAAGAACTTTATGAATTTTTTTCAGCATCGACAGAAATCGCAGAAATCGCATATATCGGGAACGGGAATAAATTTAAAGCCATTAAGTGAAACACGTTGGTCAAGTAGAATTGATGCGATAAAACCTTTACGTTATCAAATTGGTCAGATTTATGATGCATTAATACAAATAATGGAAAACAGCTCTTCCTCAAACGATTTAAATAGTTCACATCAAGCACGTTCGTTAGCTTCAAAAATTAAAAATTTCACATTTTTATGTTCAATAATTATTTGGTATAACATTTTGTTTAAAATAGATTCGATTAGCAAAACTTTGCAAAATCCGGAAATAAATATAAAAATTACTGTAGATTATTTAAATAATTTAATAAATAATTTTTCGAAATTGAGATCAGATGAAGGATTTAATAAACTTCTTGTTGACGTTCACGAACTTGCTGAAGATCTAGAAGTTGAATCAAACTTTCCACTTTCTCAGACTGTTCGACATATAAAAAAAAACGACACAATTTGATTATGAACATGATGATGAGCCTATAACCGATGCAGAAACTGATTTCAAAGTGAATATTTTTTTCTCTGTTTTGGACCGCATACTGTCATCTTTACAAGAGCGATTCAAAGGATTGCAAAGTTTTAACGACATGTTTGGATTTATGTATAATATGTTCACCTTAACAAATGAGATATTTTTAAAATCATGTAAACATTTGAATTCTCTTTTGACGGATGATTCTCGTAACGAATTTGATATTGATGCATCTGATTTATATGAAGAAATTAAAACACTCAAGAATTACTTTGAATCAGCTTCAACTTCAGAAGGTTCTCAACAGGATCCTAAGTTCATTTTGGAGTTTATATTTCAAAATCAATTATTGTCAACTTTTCCAAATATTTCAATAGCCCTTAGACTTTTACTCACTTTGCCCGTATCAGTAGCCTAGGGAGAAAGATCGTTTTCTAAGCTAAAAATTATTAAAAATTATTTGAGATCTACCATGTTACAAGATAGACTCAATGATTTATCTATAATTGCCATAGAAAATGATATTATGGATTCCCTGAATTTGGAAGAATTGATTACGGATTTTTCCGGAAAGAAAGCAAGAAAAACGATTTTTCTATGATTTCTCACAGTAGGGACAATGATAATCCATTTTTAAACTAGTAAAAACATGTCATTCATGTCATGTAAACTTATTATTCAGCTAGTAAATTTGCAGCAACAATGCAACAAAAAATAAATATAATTTTGTAGTATATTCATTAATGTTAAACTAACTGATCCGATTGTATTAGATCAATTAGATGTTACTTTGTAATGTTATAACATTTTTATTTTTGTTATACCTATTATAAATAGAATATTTTATGTTTTAGTTTTATTCAGTTAATTAAAAAATTACTGTTAAAATTTTAGTTTTTATTAGTGAGATGCAAACTTTCACCTAAATATTTTTGCTAATACTCAAAAATATTTAAATGAAAACAATATTAACTAACTTTATGTCATGTCTTGAATTAAGTTTTTGACGAAAGTATTTTGAAATAGGGGCGGCTAAATTTAAGTTTTGCACACAGGCGGCCAAATGTCACGGCACGCCCCTGTCTATACCTAACATTAATTTTTAGTTTTAAAATTTAATTACAAATGATGCCTTTATACTTACTTGAAAAAATAGATTACAATTTTCAATTTCACAATTATAATACAAGAAATCGGAATAATTTTCATATTCGACATGCATTACGAAGCTACTGACTGGAATAACTTGAAAACATTGGTAGAGAAGGATTTCCCCAAAATAAAAACATGGTTTGACTACCGATTACTATCTATAAATTTAAAAAAAACAGTGTACCTACCTTTTTGCAGTTTAGCCTCTGGTCTTCCTCAATTTCAAAATATCGCTATCGAGAACGACACATATATACTACCTGAAAATAAAACTAAATATTTAGGGATAATAGTAGATAGCCACTTGCGCTGGGACAAACATACTCAATACTTACTAAACAAATTACGTAGTGTCTTATTTAAATTCATACAAATATCACCAATGCTAGAATTACCACAGAAGAGAATTTTGTATCATAGCCTTTTCGAATCTCATCTCAACTATGAAATAATTGGTTGGGGTGGAGTCACTAAAACGCACTTAAAGCCAATCGAGATCATTCAAAAAAGTTTTTTAAAAATATTGCTAAACAAAAATAGAAGATATCCTACTGAAAATGTGTATCAAGAAACCCAGATATTTGACTTAAGACAGTTATTCTGTCAAGCAGCACTCACCCATCAATTTCAAAATCAAGATGATCTGCAAACACCGTTGCATCAATATGATACAAGAAATAGAGACAATTATTTGCTACCACGAACGAATAAATCAATTGGACAAAATAGCTATCGGTTTTTGGGACCAAAAATCTTTAATAACATTCCAACGGAGCTTCGAGAAATAAAAACAGTAAAAAAATTTAAAAGATGTGTAAAAGAATTTATAACAAAAACACCGCGAACTTTTTTCCGTAATATAATCGAATAAAAAAAAAATAGAAATTAAATAATTAGAAAGTATATTATAAACGTTAAAGAATCTGAATATTTTAAAAATGTTCTTTGTCTATGTAGAAGTTATGTTCGTTGTATGAGATACTTATGACGAGGTATATTGGAAATAAATTTTACTTATTATCATAGTGTAAAGATTGTACTTATATAACTTTTATTTATATTAATAATTTGTATTTTAATTGCTTCATATTTTTAAATTTTTACTATTTTATTGTTATAAGTTTTATTTATTTTATTTTGTCGTATTTTTTGTCACACACAATCTGTCATTGTACTTTGTACAGTGAGCAGATTCAGTGACACATTTCTTGTTTATTTACATTTTATCTTCTATTGGATTTTATTTTATTGTATCTGAATGTATATATTGCTGGTAAATAAACATTAATATTATTATTATTATATAAGCAGGAGTGCCGAAAATTCGGTCTTTGTCAAGGGTCTGCAGGCTTACAATGAGTTGCCAGTTTAAATTAAAAATGCTACCTCATTAAATAATTTTAAATATAAACTTAAGAACTATATTATGATGACACAAAGGGAATAAATAAAAAAAAAGATTTTAATTGTAGATATAGAGAGATTTTAATCGTAGATATAAATTTCATTTTATATTTTACATGTATATATATTTTTTATTCATAGTTAGACACTAATTTATTTGTTTATTTTTTTTCTATTCATATTTAAATACTATACATGTTATAAACTATACTTATTGTTATAAAAACTGTACTATTTTTGTATTAGCAAAGCTAAATAAAGAATTTAATAATATTAAAGTGAAACAAAAGTTAGATGAAATGGTAGCTCAAAAAATATTATTGTTCCAGTTACTGAACCTAGAGATTGGGTTCACCATTTAATAATAGCACCCAAAGCAAATGGTGATATTCGTCTTTGTTTGGACCCAAGAAAGTTAAATAAATATGTGAAACGGGAATTTTTCCAAATCCCAACTCTCTGGGTCTCAATATTTTTGCATTCTGCATTCCTTCAAATACCAATTGATCATGAAAGTTCTTTTCTTTGTACAATGACAACTCCATTTGGCAGATAACGGTATTTGAAGCTTCCTTATGGACTTTCTTCATCACCCGAAATTTTCCAAAGGTGTATTCTTGAAATATTGTCTGGGTTATCAGGAGTTGTTGCTTATTTTAATAATATTCTGGTATTTGGTAGTACCTTAGATGAACACAATAGGAACCTAGAGAACGTATTAAAACAGATAACAAATTCCGGTCTTACATTAAATTTAGAAAAATCAAAAATTTGTGTAAGGGAGTCAAAATTTCTAGGCCACATTATGAATTAAAAGGGTGTAGGCCCTGATCCCAATAAGGTAAAAGCAATCGTCGATCTAAAAATCTCAAAAATAAGATTGATTTACAGCGTTTTTGAGGTATGATAGGATACTTATCAAAATTTATTGCAAATTTATCTGAAAAAACTTTTTATCAATAAATGTGGTCTCAAAATATAGAAAACTTGTTAAAGAATTGAAATATCTAGTTTCCAGTTTACCACTGTTAGCTTACTTTAACCATAAAAGACCGATTATTATATCGGTTGATGCCAGTCCTTTCGGTTTGGGGGCAGTAATTCTACAATAGAGTTTGCGTCAGTTTCTTTGACGCAAACGCAGCAAAATTATAATCACAGTTAAAAGGAACTGTTGGCCTTAGTTTTCGGACGTTTGGTAACAACATTACTATTCAAACAGACCATCGTCCATTATTGGGCTTGCTAAAAAAACTTTTAAAGATCTGTCTTCTAGAATTCAACGCCTTAGCTATCGACTATTGAGATACCAGTTTAAGTTAGTTTACGTTCCTGGGAATAATCAACAACTATCTGATACCCTCAGTAAAGTTCCTATTAATATTTTCATCGATATATCCTATATTGATACAAATCTAAAGATTTACTTAATCCATTCAACCTCAGAAGAGATTAAATTGTTTAACAACCTTTTAAGAAAATTTACCATGTGGCTTTTGCTGAATTCATAAACTAACATAGCTAAATATGGTAAGAAAAAAAAATAAATTAAATGTCATATATGTATTATGAATGAACCCAAAAAAAATTATATTCATCAACAGATGGCACAGTCGGTCGTTTGCTTGGTACCAGGTGCGTTTGCGCAAGATGATATGCAAATATAGTGAAATTTTAATTTCTACCTTTTACACAAATTATTTATTCAAAAATATAAATAATCATATGCATATTCGCACCTATCAACGTTTAATTAATTAATTAATTAATTAAACCTATCAACGTTTAATGTTTAAACACAATACACTCAAATTGGAAGAAGTAAACTGCTTAACTTATAGTTAAGACCAAATTATTTATAAGAAAAATATTAACCCATGAAATTTTATAATTAAATATAGGTAATTCATAAAACAAAATAAATAAAAAATGTAATAAACACATAAAAGGACTTTAGACACAAAGGTTATTTGCTATAACTCCCAGGTTGGAAGAGGTTAATCCAGAGATAACAGAGATATAAGCAGTCATTGATATAATATTCACGGTGCCAACAATAGTTCGCACTGGATACATTCTATTTCTAGACGCGGGGCGAGGCGACGAAAGGTGAGAAGTAAGAGAAGGGATAGAGAGAAGGATTTTACGTAATTTTATCAATGAATAACTGCGCGAGCTTATACTACATAACGTAAATGTCCATGCCGGTGTAAGCCCTGTTGCCACTTCCAATCTAACTTCACTAGGTTTTGGAATTTGTTGAAAATTATTACATCTAATTTAGTGAAATTACATCTAATTTAGTTAAATTTAATATAACTAATATTCAAAAATTTTTGGGGTCAGTTGCAATAAATTATTTTAGCGTTTTAAATATATGTAAATAATTTTGTAAACAAAACGAGAATAATGAAATGGTATGGTGTAGATTAAAACTTATTTTAACTTTGCCTCCCACTTCGGTTTCAGAAGCTGAGTTTTTCAGGGAAGAAAGTACATGATAAGCTAACCCTCCGGAGGTAATACAAAATTACACTGTGCAAAAGACCATTATCATAAAAAATCGAGTTATTGATACCACCGTATTGTTCTAATGCTCAATTAGGTCTTTGTAGGAAGTATTTTTTTATTATTATTTAAAAAAAATCATTAACATTAGTCCTTATAGTCGAAAAAAAATTTAAACGTCAATATCTCGGTTTCAACTGTCTATAAATATGTATAAAAAATCTTCTTTTAGAAATGTACCTCTCATTTGACGAAAAATGAAGGCCTAAATAAAAAAAAACTATTCTTTATAAAAGGTTCGCCTATGTATTGACAAGGTAAAAGTACTTTCCTCATATTTTTTGCTTTTAAATTAACAACAATATAGCAATAAACAATTAGTGATGTCATGGTTTTACCACAGCTTATACAATACAGCTCCACAACTCCGTGTCGGCGTCTTTGATCTGGCGGTCGAGAATCAAGCAAGACGGAATGGTGCTATCTCTGTTAGATTCGAGGGAAAAGTCGGGCCCGGATTAAACAATTTTTTTATTATTGAAAAAATTGAAATCCTTGGCATAATAAGGTTGGTTACATGCCATATTAAGTAAGTTTTGGGAAATAAAATTTTTAATTTGTTTTAAATCTGTCAAATATAATTAGAAACATTATTTAAATATAAATATTACGAAAAATAGCACATCTTTCGGATTAGAGGTAAAATAATTTGTATGTGGCCTAGTAAAATCCTCGTTAACAAATGTTTTGAGCTAAAACAGTCACTTCACGACAAATTGTGGCTTGGATCCTTTTTACACCAAGGGCTTCAATTGTTAAAGAATTGTGTCACGCTCGTGGATGCAAATCAAGTGGTACCCCATGTCTCTGGCAAGTGTTACTCTTCGCGCAAAGGGTTTATACCTATATAAACGAATGCTTCGACTGAGGTCTGGGAACTCTATGGTATTTTGGAATTATAAAGAATTTGTGCTTTTATTTTAACAATATTGGTTATATTTAGATGTATTCTTATTAATTGAAATACAGATTTGTAGAAGCAATACTTTGACAGTTTTTATTAATATAATATATTCAATTTTTATCTGACCATACCGAAGTAGGGAATTTTGAAACTTTATAGTAATGTGAAATTTGAATTACAATATTACACGATATTACATAATTAGTACTTATTTTAGGTAGGTACTAAATTTGTACTTGGAGAAAGTAATATCGATTTTTACAAGAAAACTTGAAAAGTAAATTAATTTAGTTCCTATTTCTGATGTAAAACTTAAGTTTTGGTTTAAACCAAGAAAACAAATAAATTATAGTTTGTTCAACAAGGGTGGATATGATAGCAATATCACACAAAGACGAAGTTTGAGCACGACGTCGTATGCGGAGTACTCAATCGTCTGATTGTGATATGAACAATCCAATCGATATGGTCAGTATATTTTTTCTACGACCCACTAACGAAAATCTACAAATTTAAAAAATTATTTTAGGTTATTTAGACAAAATAACTAATTTTAAAATAATTTACGAAGTTGACTAATTTATAAAATAAAATTAACATGAAAAATTAATTAGTCCTCGGCCTAGATTCGATCCCGGGCTTTTCGCGTGGAAGGCAGATGCTCTGTCCTCATCTTCACCGAAACTTTCAGGACTTTAGTTTTAATACTCGTAATTAAATTAGTATCATGTAGTTTGATTAAAATTTATTTTTTTTTTAAATGTGGACACAATAAAAACAAAAATGCTATTATTTATCGAGTCTACACAAAAATTTTAATGTATATTTAATATCAATAACTAAAATATATATTGACAATTAGTTTAACAGAATTGTCACTTATTTAAAAAAATTTAAATAATAGGAGTTGGGTGACCAAAATATGAACTGTGATTTGTAGATTTAATTTTGTTAAAGTGTTCTCACTACCTAAAATGGATATGAAATATATTCGTAGTTGAACGCAATAACATACTTTTTCGTTTTGTAGTATGTGCATAGATTGGCTAATATCCATGCACAGATTACAAATCGAAAAAGTATGCTATTGCCTTCAATTGAACGAATATATTTCATATCCATTCTAGGTAGTGAGAACACTGCAAAAAAAAAATAAATTCGCCAATCACCGTTCATATTTTGATCAACCGACTGCTATTATTTTTAAAATTTTAAATAAATGACAATTCTATTTTTTAGTTATTGAGATTAAACATACAATAAAATAAGTTATTCTTTTGGAAAACGTTAACATGGATGACTAAAGGGTATTGGGTTAATTAATTCTAAAAGTGTGGTACAAATGTTATTTTTTGTAGCCAATTCTTCAAAATTATTTTGAAATATCTTTTCAATATTGAATATTAGTTCTACAAATTCATCATTTGACAGTTGCAGATTTCCAAATGTATCTGGATTGGAGTTATCATATGCCTTTAAAAAGCAATAAAAAGAAAAATCATCTAATTCAACGTGATCTTTGTTATATTTAAGACAGGTATCGCAGAGGAGTGGATCCGCAAGGCTTTTATTAAAAGGTAACCACACACATACCTGATAAAATTTTTCTGTATCAATTCGTCTTTACAATAATTTAGGGTGTTAATAATTTTATCATAAAATAAAATACAAGGTGTTCCATTTAAAAAACATACATTTTAATTTGCCAGGCAAAAACGTGACACCCTGTATATCCAAAGATATTTTTAAAATATGTAGGTATTTTTCAAATCCATATAACTTTTATTTAAAACTTTCTTGCGTGTCTACAACAAAATAATGAACAATAACGCACTAATGGGATACCCTGTATAAATTATATTTTTAACAATGAAAATTTCTTATAATGTGGTACTTATCGGTTTGGGTCCTTGGGAAAACTAAAGAATGTTTTCTTGCAGGTATAACCCTTATTAAAACAGCTTTTGACTGCACAAACAGAATGATGTCTTTTTTTTTCACTCATTCTACTCACAGCTAAAGAGTCACCAAAATAATAACAGTACCTTTAACTCAAACAAAATCAACGAAATTATAGGCTCCACGAAATTATACAATCAACGAAATTATAGGCTCCACGAAATTATACAATCAACGAAATTATACGCACGACTCAACACCTTACCTAAGTACGCTTCTGAACACCAAAACCGTCTTTTCCCTTCGAAGGCGGAGCTTAAGCGATGCGCGACGAAATCGACGCAAACCGTTGCCGCCAAGAGAGTGTTTTAGCTGTATTGTATAAGCTGTGGTTTTACTAGAAAGCAAACATTAAAGGCAGAGCCTCTCGACTTTTTATGCATCTCTCTCAGTATTGAAATGTATGCAATCATTTTGACTCTCTTATATTATTTTATACAGGGATTTTTTTTTATTTTTGGTGGAAAATGAAAAATAAGAAAATATAAACTATTTATTGAAGGTATTTATTGAAGTATCAATTATAAACAGTAAGGTTATTGCTTTGCAAAATACAATAAATCCCCAATATAAATAAATTATTATAATAATAATAATAATAATAATAATAATAATTGGAAGGAAGTATATAAAGCATAAATTAATAATATTAAAATTTATAATTACAAGACTTTTAAACTAATCAGATTCACCACACGAATCAACATTTTCCAAAACATTAGCGGCTGTGGTCAAACTATTTCTGCAGTTTTTCTGAGCCATACAGGTGCAGAAACCGATACAGCAAATATTTTTTTGCAAATTTGCAAATTTTGCTTCCACAGTCTAGAACAGAATATTATTGTTAGTATCTTTTTTGCATTTGCATGATGTCAGTTCTGTTATGTCTGGTGGCAGGTCGGGCAGAGTCTTAAAAGTGGGTATTAAGCTTCCATCTTGATCTACTTTCCATCAATACTCTTCAACATTAGGAAGCTGCATCTGGGTTTAAAGAGCTTAGCCAAATATTTAGCTGGTAAAAACATCTTAAACAATGTAGTCTTAGGGCGTCTTCAGTCGGTGGCAATTTAGCGATGGTTTTTGAATAGGCCAATAATCCCCTCAAGATGTTAATGGAAGTAACATTGGCAGTTTTGAATAAAGTTTTATGAAAATTCTTTCAAGATTAGAGAATATGTTTTCAGAGTATTGATCAGTGCCAAATACATCCGAATGGTGTTCAAAGTAGGTTTTCCAACAGGTTCTTTTCCCAATGCCGGACAATTGGCTGGTTGTATCATAACCGGTCAGAGAATGAAAAGCAGGCACATTTTTTAGAAGTATTTCATCCAAATTTAAATAATGTACTGCTAGAAATCGTCTTGAGTTTCCTCGCCCTGTTCTGAACCATATACCTTTAGTTAAAAACTTCTTAAAATAAATTAATAAGACATAAGTATCGTTGCAATAAATAATGCAGCGTGAATGCCCCGAATTTTTGGCTGACAATATGTGCAATAAGATACGATTTCGTGATTTGAATTTAAAAAATCGTCTTTTGATGGTTCAAAATTCTTCCCATATTTATTGATTTTCGCGAATCCACCACTAGTTAGAAATTGAATTTGCTTTTGCTGAATGGAGTTTTAAAGAAGTTGGTCTGGCAAAAAATTTGTTAAACGTCTTTTGTTAAATATCGAAAGATTAAACAAGTTCTATTGTTGCGGAAGTGGAATATTAGGTTGGTCAATTTCTATATCAATTGATTTCTGAAATCCTCTCTTTTGACGTGTTGTATTTTTGATAGAATGTCCTTTATAATGATCAAATACCTCATCTATCATTTGAGCATTAAATTTATTTCTAAAAATAATCTTTACTTCTTTAAATGATATGCAACTTTGAGTATGAGTATTTTTTCTTTATTTGGTGGTATCAATATCTGGATTTTTGATGATAGTGCCCTTCTGCACAGTCTAATTTTGTATTACCTCCGGAATAAGGGCTACCTTATCATGACCTTTCATCTGTAAAAAATTCAGCTTGTGACAAAAGAGTGGGAGGTAAATCGTTTTCTTGAGCGAATATTTTAATACACACACTTTACTAATGACAACAGCAGATAATGGGGTCTATTCTGTAACAATTCCTTTATATTTAACGGCCTTTAAAAATATTTTCTTCATACTTCTGTCATTATTTAAACGGATCTTTAAAATACATTAAAGAACTATCTTAAAGAAATCTGTTTAAGTAATGACAGAAGTAAATTAACGAATACGAAAATATTTTAAAGGCCGCCAATATTTTTAAAGGCCGTTAAATATAAAGGAATTGTTACAGAATGGACCCCATTATACTCTACTGTGTCCCTTAGAATATGTCTTATTCACGGCCGCACGATATTTGTTAGTAGTTACATCTCCTGGTTATCTCTGGGTTAATCTCATGGGTCTTATGAGACTGCTTGACTCAAAGTTCCTACTTTTTTTATTAACTATTAAGAAAAAAAAAAAGAAATCTAAAGAGTTAAATGTTGACCGTACTTCTTAGGTCCTGAAGTATTTATGATCAATACCCAGACCGAGACGCTGTATGCCTAATTCACTAAATTTTAAAATAAGTTATCATAATATAATAAACACACAAAAATATTAATAACACAAAAAAGACTTAAGTCTCATCAGTATTTAGTAAAGCTCCCAGATTGGAAGAGGTTATTTACTTAATCTCTGCCCCTCATGAGATTGCTTAACTTTTAGTTAAGTCTTAGGTTTTTTATAAAGAAAAAATCTAAAGATTGAAATGTTGAGCGTAGCCATTAAGTCACGAGGTATTTATTGTCAATTCATTGAACCTAAACGTGGACTGTCAATCTTTAATAACCAGTTCCCAAAACCATTCAATTAGGTTACTAAGGATTTATTTTTTGTTTTATTGTTTTTTTTGCCAGGAGTGAACGTAAGTTCTTTAAAGACCCAGGCACCTGGGGCTAATGTCAGCGCTAATCCCAAACATTACAAGTGCCTCAAATATCCAATGTTCTAAACCAACTCCTAATAAAAGAGTATTCTCTTCGGGCATTTTATTCACATTCAGTCGGCGTTTAAATCGTTAAAATTAAAAAAACAACACGTGCAAACTAAACATGATTAAAAAAAAACACGAAACCAATGCAGAGTGCAACTATTATAAATTTAAACAACCGAACGCCGCAAAACTGTAGCCCGGTTCACGTAAAATTGCAGGTCCATTTATATAGATATTGTGCTCCGCGGTTTCATGATTAAATATCATCAGAGTATCAATCCCATTTGCTAATTAATGTTAAATAATACTATTCGATACAATGTGCGGAGAGGGGTTGCGAATTTATATAACATAATAGCCGTTCGTTTTGTGAACATCAATCAGTTAATTTGGATGAGGGCTGATTCGAATCCCAAAAAAAAGGATTTGATATATTATGTTGTTATCCAGATGGAATCGAAAATTTATGTAGAAGTGAGTTTCCAATTAGAGGTATATTATTTTATTGATTTGAAATTGAGTGCTTTGCATCTTTGTCAATTTTAGGTAATATTTTTATGATCACACCTGATGGAGATTCTGTATCATGAGATCTATAACACGGACTATCAAAACAAATTGCAATTTCAAAATTTGAAGGGTCTCATTACAAAATATTTATTCTACAAATTGTGCAGTGCCGAAGCGTATGCAGTGCCACTATAACGAGAAACCAAGTTGAAATGCCCGGATATCAATTTTTAATACATACTCCATTTTTTCTGAAAATTCGGTCTTCCTTAAGGGTGAACAGGGTGTCAAAACAAAGCTTAATACTCACATGAAAGTAAAAGTATGGTAAAACTTTAAATTGATACATTTTTAATTTCTATTTAGGAGTTTGTATTATTATAAACATTTCTGGCTGGAAAAAGTATACGTCTTTTTTGACAAAATTATATTTTGTATTACTGGTGGTGGTTCAATTCCACAAAAAAAGAGTTTTCAAATAAAAAATCAGATTGATTGCGAAGAAAATGATACGAGAGGTTTTGGAATTGTTAGAGGAAAATAAAGATTAATTAATTAAAGAACGATACACAAAGTGGCCCAACGAAAACATAGGAGTTTGAGCACCCAGAGATTTTGTATTAATTATATTTGTTTTAATCCCGCTATATTCTTAGTATCATCCCTCGCCGTAACCTTCAACTTCAAGAGGATCTTCTGCTAATTAGGGACCTTAGTTTCCTTCATTAGCTTTAGCGTACGATCGTACTGGGGTATCAGATGGCTCAGCTATATCAATTTTCAGCACTTTGTTTGAAAACGTTTGGTTGGAAGGCAAAAATAACTCTCAAATGTAGTGGATCAAATGATTGTAAGAAGAACAAGAAAAAAATGTTGATTTGAATTAAACAAAGTTGTACTAGCAAAAGACGAAATCCATTTTGGTTTATATTTTAATGGTAGGAAGGATAAAATCATGAAGCAAGTATTGGTTGATGGCAAGTATTATCTAATAAAGGAACCAGGGTCAGTTTATTTTGACCATGTCATGCCAGCCACCGGATCAGCATCAAACATCAAATTTAGTATTCCTAAATGAACATCAAAAAAATTATTCAAGAATTGTTGTAGTTAGCTGTTATGGGACTGTAGTTAATTAAATGCAAAAATCTGAGTAATTAAGTTGTTAGAAGTGGGACTGGGAAGACCATTATAATGGTTCATATATCAGCTACTTCGATACTTATTGTAACATTTGGATGAAAAAACTAGAAGACAACTGGGGGTTTCAGAACAAATTGATAAGCAGTTGGAAAATTGTGAGAATCTTTAAATTGCCTTATTTATTAAAATTACGTTTAAATCTTTTATAAATCTGATTTAAGCACCAATCAAAACTATCCTCTTATTAAACGTAATGGGTATTTCGGCTACCCTTTAAATATCCTTATTGCTATGGTATGTAATGACATGCCAGCAATTTGAAAATTGGCTTACAGACTTTTCATACCTAAGCTTAACTATGACGCAACTGATTACATTGAGTTGATTTCCTGCGAATCAGCTGCATTAGCTAAACCTCCTCTAACTTTTTATATCCAAAATATAGAAGACATTGTAAAAACGAAACTGTGGATGAGAAGAAATTTGATCGGTTCCACTGTCACACACAGGCAGTGAAACAAACAGTTCAGTTATTTACTGAAACATCTTGCTCAATCTGCGGATGAGATTCAAGAAATGGATGTGTCAGAACACCCTCAAATCAAGAGTTGCGAAGCCAGCCAGCTTTCTAAACAAAATCTCAATATCATCCAAAATAACTTTTTTTATGTCTGCTTAGCTTAGTTTTGTTGCGTTGTAGTTTTGCATAAATACATTTAAAAAATATTTGAATTTTATAAAAAAAAAGTTTCTTAATTTGGATAGCCTGTGGAAAAAAATAATTTCTCTTTTTTGTAAAATAGATGAAAATTAAGCCATTAGGTCAATATTTTAATTTTGCGCAAGTCATTTTTTAAAATTATGGTGTCATCGTGCTTGCGCAACATTAAGACTTTTTTTTAATTTTTGTTTGTTCCATTCTTTTTTACTTTATTAGGCACATTTTAAGCACTCTGGACACGCGTTACTTTTGTTAAAAAATCAATACGTATGGTAAAGTGTGATACTTTATTTGAAAGCTAAAGTAACTATTAATTAATTGCATTTGCATTATTGCTAACTTTATTTTAAGAATGTTTTTTAGATACATGTTATGTGGCGCATTCAATTATTAATAAAATTACTTTTTAAATGATGTGTCACACTTTACAATACATAATAGCTTTTTATAAAGCCAGACGATGTTAAAATCAAAAGTAACACAATAAATAGTCTTATTACCGACTTTTCCATCAAATTACTGATTCAATAATGTATTTCCATGGCACTTTCCCCATTTAAATTATACAGGTTGTTCACACCACTGCTTGAGGATTAAAGTGACGAAGCTGCAATAATAAAAAACCTGTAGCTCTCTAAACTAAAATTGACCTGTCCGAGTGTTTTTAAACATCCACGATATTAATACAAACCCCTCATGTCAAGGTTTTGTTGAGCTACCTTGTATCTAAAGGGTTAGGTTTAATAAAATATAGATTACAAATTAACGAAAACGGGTTAAAAGAGTTAAAAATGAGGACAGGAGCAATTTGGAAAAAAGCAGAGATATAACAAAAGAAAATGGCAAGCAGATGATTTGCAGATAGTAGTTCAGAGTTCAGAAAAGGTGCAACTGCACAAAAAGATAGAAGAAACCAAAGCTTGTAAGTATAGAAGATGGCAAATGGGAGAACAATAGATAGTTTGTCAAGATTAGAAAATATGTACAATCTGAATGTGTAACATTTTTGTGTTTCGCGGGATGTTATTCCATAAACATATAATATTGAAGTACTAAATTTAAACTAATCGAGTACAGTTCTATTGTTTTGATCGAAACAGTCAAATAGCTACATTCGTTTGATCTGCCTACAGGCACAGCATAATTTTGTAAATAACCATAGTAATACAGTAAGGATTATATTTTAATATTTTTATATTTCCTTTCCTTTTATTTTGCATAATAATTATTTTTCTTTAATTATATTTGATAATAAATATGAGACACAAGAAACTGATTGAACACTAGTTCTTTTTGGTTGGCAACATTTTTCGTTAGAAATTTGTCAGTTTAATGATCAAACTGTTACTTGTTGTTTTTTAAGGTAACTTGGTTTTTTCGACCATTTTCGATTTGATTTTCGGAAGAAGATTGCGTTTTTTAAAATAACTTTTAATTTAATTTATATTTTATTTTATATTTCATCAAAATTAAGTGAATAAATCATTGTTTCACATATTTTTTATAGTATAGAAATGCAATAATTAAACTAAAATAAAAATATATAATGCTTGGCATTCTATATATTAGTCATCACAGTTTGACAAATCCTCTTAAACCCCCATTTAAACCAGATTTTTATTTATTTACTTATTCCCTCATAGAGCTTGATTTTTAATGTTGTTGATATCGCTTTTTGTTTTTTAATTTTAATCCAATATTGTTAAAGCATGATCAATGATTCACCAATTTATTATCATCCCATGAATCTAACAACTAGATGATATGATTATGTAAAACGTGTTGTTGACATAAATGTTTTATCAGATTGAATATACATAAAATATATGTTGTCATAAACCTTCTGAGTTAGTTATTCTTCTTCACTCCAATTTCACTGCTAGACAATTAACTGCTACAACAGGTTATGGGCCCAGCGATACCAAGAAAAATCTAAAAATATTTTTCTGGTAAGTGAAGATTTACTATGGCGGATGAACTAATGATCCCAGTTTCAACGTCTTTCCCTAATATAGAAAAGCTAGAGGGTCTAGCAAATTATGCTTCTTAGTAGTATGCCATGAAGATGAGTTTGAAACTTGATAGACTGGAGGATGTGATTATTGAAGGGGTCAATCAAAGCGACAAGTTGTGTATAAAGAAAGATAGTATAGCTCTAGTCAAGATATGTCTAAGTATAAAGCCTACATGTTATGTTCACATCCACAATGCTAAATGTGTCAAAAATGCTTGGACAAACTTTCAGACAGTATTTGAAGCAGAAGGTATGAGTCGTCGGTTCGAACTTCAAAGAGATTTGTTCGGAACCATGGAAGATTCCTTAAATGATATTTTTAGTACAATTCATAAACTAACCGATATTGGAGTGTCGATAAAGGGGCATTTGTAATGTTGAATGGGTTAAGTTCACATTTCGATTCTCTATCGTAACTTTCACTCACACTGAAAGTAAACATAACCTAGAAGAAGTTAAAACGAAACTCATAGAAGAAGATACACGACGTAGAAGTCATTCTAGCGACTCGTATGATTCTGGGGCAGCATTACATTCAAAGATGATATCGAGAAAGAAAATGAACATGGCAAGAAATAACAAGAAGATAATTTGTTATTCTTGTGGTGAATTAGGTCATAAAAAGATCCATTATCCGAAAAGATCAGAAAAACTAGTGAATTCCAATACCACTTTGCTGACAATGACAATACTGAGTCAAGCATCTTCGTCGGATTGGATTATTGATTTGGACACAACGTCTCATATGTCAAATTATGGAGAACGGATGTCCAATTTCAACGAGAATTCAGCTGGTGAAATTGTGATTTTAAGCAATCAGAAGATTAAGTCAACAGGTGTAGGAGATATCAAAATAAATTTTCTACAAGGTGAAGAGCAATATCCATCAAGGATGTGATCCTGGTTCCTGAGCTTTCAAAAAGTCTTTGATCTGTTAGTAGGATAACTGAAAAATATTATATTGTAGTTTTAATAAATTAGAATGTAAAGTTAATCATGTAAATAGTTTTTACATTTCAAGAAATGTAGAATTTACTGGTACAATATGTAACGGCTTTTACAAAGTGAACAAGTTTATTACAGCATCAGCAAGAGCAATGTCCGCAGATGTGTCGGATCACGAATTATGGCATAAACGGCTAGATCACCTCAACAGAAGATCTATGAAAGAGTTGAAAGATGGCTTAGTCACTGGTGTAAATTTTAAGGATTGGGCCAACAAACTTGTATGTTTGACAGGAAAGCAGACTATGTAAAAGTTTTCTAAGGGTAAAGCAAAACGGGCAAAGAATTTGCTAAAAACTAATACAATTAGACGTGGCGGGACCCATGGAAGAAGCCAGATACTGTGTAACTTTTATAGACAACTTTAGCAGGAAAGTAGTTGGTTACATGCTCAAACACAAAAATGAGGTGTTTGATAAATTAAAAAATAAATATAAATCATGTGCAGAAAATCAACTAGGTAAGCGAATAAAATGTTCACGTAGCGAACAATTAATTTGAGAATTTCTTTAAAAAGTATGTAATTCGCCATTAAACTTCTTGTCCTTATACTCCGCAAAAAATGGCATTTTTAAGAGAATGAATAGAAATTTAGTAAAGAAAACTAGATGTTTATTATTTGATGCTAATTTAGGTAAGAAATACTGGGCGGAGGCCATCAACACTGACATCTACTTGAAAAATAAAGGTCCTACTGCATCAGTAAAAGGATCAATGCCAAAGAAAGTATGGACAGGTGATAAAATATAAGAATATTTGAGAGTAAGGCATATGTACATATTCCAAAGCAACCTAGAAAGAAACTTGATCCTAAATCGGAAGAGTACATTATGGCAGAATATTGAGAAAATACAAAAGGATACTGCTTGCTAAATATAAGCAATCCGATAAAATATATCAAATTCGGAAATGTTATCTTCGTAGAAAATATGTAATCAAATCTGAAACCATTAACACGATTCAAAGAGAGTCAAAATCAGAATGAGGTAAATGAAAATGAGGAAATTCAAAGCTGGGTACTTCCTCAGAGATGCAAATTATAAAATAATTTAGATCTGACAGATTACAATGTCACACCTCAGGAAAACCAATTTGAAGAAGCTGATAGTCAGCATGAAAATATAACAAATGTTAAATATTTCGAAAAACATTATGATTTGAGGAAGTTATGGCCGAAAAGGTATGTTTTTAGTACTTCAATAAACATGAATTCAGATCCAGAAGATGTTAATGATGTCCTATCAAGGTGTGACAGAGAATTGTGGCAATCAGCGATAGATGAAGAACTGAATGCAATGAAGTATAATGAAACATGGAGACTTATGCACCGTCTGGAAGATAAAAAAATTGTGAAATGTAAGTGGATTTTTTTTGGTATGTCATCGGCTTCAACTGCAAAGGTTATTTCGCCGCCTGTTCTGTATAGACTTTGTTACTGTTTTCCAGCGCCACTTTAGGAACAGTACTGTTAATTAGAACCCAACAGTGAATGGTTGAGTGGGGAATCCTACCAAGGCATCAGAATTAATTTAACATAATTCAATTAAATGAAAACATTCCGGCCAACAGTGGGATTCGAACCTGGGACCCTTGGATCCACAGGCAGAGACTCTACCTCTAAGCCCCCCACCCCTAAGTGGCTAGTAGCCAAAGGATTCTCACAGAATTATGAAGAGGATTATAATAAAACATTTGCACCTGTTGTTAGACTTTCAACGATTCGTTTACTTTTTGGATTGGCAACTGAATTAAATTTAGAGTTTGACCATATTGATATAACAACAGTCTTCCTAAATAGAGATCTGGACAAAGAGTTGTATATGAAGCAACCTCCAGGATTTGCAACATCTGAAAATAAGGTATATAAATTAAAGAAAGCAATATATAGTCTGAAGCAATCTGCTCGTTCATGGAACAAGAAAATCCACCCTTACCTTCTAAAAATCCAATTTGACAGATTACAGTATGATCCGTGTATGTACTACAAGAAGAGGAATGGTAAAATTATTATAGGTCTTCATGTAGATAATTTTTACATTTTTTCTAATGATAAAGAAGAAACTGATGAATTGAAGAAAAATATTGGTAAGAAATTTAAAATGAAGGATTTAGGTGAAGTCAAGGAATGTTTAAGGATGTAAATACCAGAAATTAGGCAAAAAATTGCTTTGTATTGACCAAGAACCGTATATAGATGTTATACTGAATTGGTTTGAAATGTAAAATTGGAAATCAATAGTTGCTCCGTTGGAACCGAAGTTTAAGCTTGAAAAATCTGAAAAAATAAACAATTAGAACACTTGTCAAGAATCAGTTGTATCCCTGATGTATATGGCAAATTCTGCGAGGCCTAAGATAACTTTTTCTGTCCGCCAATTTAACACTTCCTACAATGAGCAGCACTGGAATGCAGCAAAGCGGATACTGAGGTACCTAAAAGTAACTTATAATTAGACCTAAGAATATATGCACCCAAAAAGTAGTTAAATATGCGCATATATATGCCGGAAAATACTTCAATATATGCGTAAAAAATTGAAAAATCTGCAGAGCATATGCAATAAGAGTAATTTGTTATTTGATCAAAATAGTTTATTAATATTTATTATTTGTTTGATTTTACAATACCTAATATAATACTTAATAATTATTTAATTATTAACTAATTTTATTTACAAATCAACATTATTATAAAAAAAATGAACAATTAGATGTTTTTCTAAATTATCTGTATTAAATGATTGTCTCCTATCAGTAAGTATGTACTTGTACAAAGAAAAACTACTTTCGACATGTACAGAAGTAATAAGTGCAAACTTAAATTTTTCTGAAATATCTGGATGAATAGTATTAATATCTTCAAAGTTACCAGAATAAATATTAGCAAGGTTTCTTATAACAATAAATCCTTCATTTTTTAAAATTACATTTAAAATTTTATGAAAAATCGTCTTTCCAATATCGCCCTGGACATTTTTACACTCTGATTCAAACGTCTTAATTAAATTTACGGAAGTCACCAAAGGTAAATTTTTTTGTTCTAAATCTAATATAATTTTGGGTATAAATGCATAATTTTTAAAAAACACTAATTGCTTTGGTAATATGTGATTTTGTAATAACTTCTTTGTATTAGATATTCCCTTAGATGAACCATCAAAATAAAATATGATTTCTTTAATTTTTTCATAATTACCTGCGTAAAAAAGGCAGCTTTAAGCCAGGTACCCCACCGAGTAATCACAGGTTCCGGTGGCATCTGTAATTCAGGAAATTTTTCTTTGTACAGTTGAGTTCTTAGAGGAAGGAGCTTTAAGAAATATTTTTTTTACATTACCAATTAAATCATATATTAAAGGAAAGTTAGACCTAATTTCTTCTGCAACTCTGTTATGGCCATGAGCCAAACGTGTAACATGGATTAAGTTTTCATAAAACATTTTTAAATTATGTGCGGCTTTTACCATGTACGGGGCAGCATCGGATAACAGCAATAAACATTTTTCTGTTGGAACGGCTTCCGGAAGAAAAAAGGAGTTATTGTCAAGTTATTTGTTTTATCTAATTGCTTTGAAGCGATTATATATGGATCAATTTGCATTTCTTCGCGTAACGAACCTATCATTAAGCCCATTTAATCGACTACAAGAATCTGTTGTTTCATCCACAATAATGTAGAAATGGTTTCCAACGGTAATCTCACGAACTTTTTCACGAGTCTCAATGTACAAACTGTCAACACCACGTTTGCGTAATATACTTTGCTCTGGAATATTAAATTTACAGTATTTTTGCAAAAATGATCGGATATTTGGATTATTTAATCGTATTAAAGGGATATACGAAGTCACTAAAGCTTTGCATACATCTTCATTAAAAATAGCTTGTTCACTTCTAGACGATCCAAATTCTAAATATTGTTTCAAGAGAAGTTGACTTTGTCTGCGAGTGTCTATAGATTTCTGCTTTGCTATATGTGAGGGTGTTTTAGCGTTTTGGTCGATTTGAAACTTTTTTTACATGGAATCTAAAACAAATAAATTCCTGCAGATGTAGAAGTTTTAATTAAAATAAATAAATGCGTACGTTGTAAAGTTGCCCTACTTTTCTTTTAACTACGAGTTGAAATAATATTTTACTGTCGTTTGATTTACCATTGCGAAAGGTCAAAATAAAATATAAAATAAAAAAGTACTTACAATTTTAGAACATGTTTTACAAAACACCTGGTTATCACCTTCTACAACAAAATCAATTAATTTTGTCATTTTTCCCACTGGTTAACACAACACAACAATAAAGACTGAAATGAAGTTGAAAGTAAACTGAATCATTTAGAAATTTGAAGATATTAATACAACTACCTGAAAAGATATTTAGCAAAATTTGTTGGTTTAAGGAGGGTCTTTATAATTTAATCCTCTCAAGTACCTACACCATTAACCGTAATTTGTTACAGGGAAAAGTTAATCCATCAAAATTTTAGGAAATCGACCTGTAAAAGCATTTCACAAAATATTATTTTGGTCCAAAACTCAAAATTTTAATATGTCCAGCCAATTAGTACGTCAGATATATGCCAAAAAATTAACAAAATGTCAATATAAGCATTCAAAATCAAAAATTGTATATATATGCAACATATGCAAAATATGGCGTTTTGTATATATACCTAGCTCTACTTATAATTATTGTCTATGTTTCAAATAAAGCTCTACCAAAGTAACTGCATATGCTGATGCTGATTGGGGGAATTGCGTGGATGATCGTCATTCATATACAGGGTATGTGCTAAAGTTGGCCATCCAAAAAACAGAAAAATTTAGCACTTAGCGCAACAAAAGCTGCGTACATGGCTTTGTGTGAGGCTGCAAAACAATGTGTTTTTATTCGAGGATTGTATATGGAGATGTATGGAAATTGTAAACCGGTCATTATTTATAATGACAATCAGTAGCAAATATGCTGGTATATAATCCTGTTTTTTACAAGAGTACTAAACACATATCTATAAAGTACCATTATGTAAGGGAGTTAGCTGAACATAATCAAATTTCTGTAAAGTATTTGTGCATAGAAGAAATGACCGCAGACGTACTAACGAAGACGTTGTACAAGCCAAACCATATTTACTGTACAGAACAATTAGTTGATCTATGATTCACTAATTTATTATTATCCTGTGAATCTAATAACTAGATGATATGATTATGTAAAACGTGTTGTTGACATAAATAATTTGTCACATTCAATATACATAAAATATATGTTTGTTTACTGCTTTACAATTAACTGCTACAACAAATATCGTTATCCCTTATCCCAACAATTTACTTTTCTTATTGTATTTTTTTTAAATATTTTATTACGCTATGTTGAAAATTATAAAACAAAAAAGTGTAAAATGTGTAAAGTGTAAAAAAAAATACTACACTAACTTTACCTTTATTAAACTGATTTGATTTGCATAATATCAATCATAATAAGACAAAAATATATTTTAATTTTTGTTCTTAACAAAAAGTGGAGGTTCTCAATTCGTCGGAATATTTTTTCTCTTACTCGTATATGTTTAGCGATAATTTTTTTCCACATTGTCCGCAATTTTCTACTCTTTTTTTGTTTGAAAGAGGATACCTCAGGGATGTTAAAATCAGTAAACTTATTGTGTAATGGTATCTGCATGATTTCAAGGTCGATTTTTAAAATTACTTTTCTAACTTGTTAAATTATTGTTCTTACCTTCTTAGCATTGTAGAACCATGTAATATTCATTCTGGGATAAGATCCAGGTGTCGTACAATTCGCCTTGATCGTCTCACCCGGAGCTACTTTTTGAGCTTCTGTTCTTAAAACCGGTCCATCTTCAGGAACATCTGCAATAAAAATACTTGTATGCTTTATTTATTTAAACACGAACTATTACAGTTTAGATCCCTACGAGGTGTAGCGTATATATTATAATACCGAATTTCGAAGACATTCAATCACAATATTATATTATTTTTATTCTCAAATTGATTATTAGAGTACTTATTTAAAAAGATGAGATATAGCTACTTTGTAGTTTGTGCAACAAGAGTGAATATGTTGTCAATATGTTTAACATCTTGCAGATAATACCGCTATTCTAGCAACAGAAACAAATGTGGAAAAAGTACCCAAAAATTACAAAGTGCTTCTAGTAGAGGAAAAACGGAGACAGAAGAATGTGAAATAGAGAAGAAAAGAACAAGATGTACAATATAAAAAAGTTTTATATGCTCATAGGCAGAAAGTCACAGTACTTCTCGTATACAAGTAGATTCTGGAACCAATATAGTTTCCAGCTCTGAGGCTGCTAGAGTACAACCAAGGTACAACAAAAACCTGCTCAGAGAACATAGTAACATATAAAGAAGAAATTAGGATATTTGCTCGAAAGCAAGAAGCGAAGCATCACAATCACATGTTTCAGCTACTACAATGTATAAAAAGAAGACTAAAGAAAAGGAAACTTTCAAATCCAGTGAACTAGTTAAGTGAAGTAGAGCATATTGTCAAGATAAGTTTCACAGTCATGGCCAGTGAAGCATAAAAGAGCGCAATACCGTTTAACTTATGTTGAAGATTGTAAGGAAAAAATTGGGATCTACAACCTAAAATGTCTCTATTGCTATATACCAGAATCATATGGCCTATGATATTCTACGAGTCAGTGATATGATGACCAAAGAATCTGCAAGCTCAAGCTATTTGACAGCTTAACGGCATTCAAAGGCAAGTGGACCTAAGTACTGCAGGAGCCATGAGAATGATTTAAACAGGAGCTCTGGAAGTCATGCTGATCCTAACACCACTACATATATTTATATATTACCTAAAGGTCCACCAATCATGAGCAGTTTGCATGGACGTAACTATAGTGAGCTACATAAAGAGTTGGAGAACGATCAAATAATGGGAATGACTTCAGACGAAATGCTCCCAAAGTATAGCTTTCAAAAGCAATATAAAGTAAGTAAAATACTAAAAAAAGGTTGACGGCTGTGTGCACGTAGTTTAGATTAAAAAGTAAAGACTTGTATTTCGTGCAAAATTTTTAATTATTAAATGCAAAAGACCAAAAAAAAACTAGGTATTAATAAAGCCAACCGTTATTTATACCATTCATAAAAAATTACCATTAGTGAAATAGTATGGTTCAAGATATTATAAATTGTTTTGCAGTTGCATTTGAAAATAGGTCAATTCTTAAGGGCCCTACTTACCTCGTTCTTCTTCGCCGTTTTTAACCGACGGTTAAAAACGTTGAAAGGAAAAACGTTGACTGATATGTCCACAGCCAACATTTTTTTCGCGCCAGTTTATCACGATGGACCGTACGTGCTTGTTAGCAGTAGCAGCAGTTTTGGCAGTGGAAAAAATCGCGAAAAAAGAAAATCTCGAAGAAAATGGACTAAAGACTGGCTATTTAAACGCACTACACTGTCACAAACAAATTTACTGGAGGAGCTAAGATTGGAGCCTGGTGATTGGCACAATTACTTGAGGATGGACGAGGATACGTATCGGAAACTGTTAAAACTAATAACACCGTTAATTGAGAGACATAATACCCATTTACAGGAATGCATCAGTCCTCACGAACGCCTAACAGCTACTCTGCGGTTTCTGGCCACTGGCCACAGCTACGAGGATCTAAAGTTTTCCGTTATTATTTCACCGCAGGCACTAAGACGCATAATACCCGAAACCTGCCAAGCTCGATAAACTCTAATAAAAAATCTCTGTCCCACTGCCTAATATCCGACATTTTTATTATAACCAGTTGTAAATAATAATAAACAACAAAAACAGTCAAACTGTTGAGAACACACACCTCGTGTTTACTCGAACGGTTGGCACGATAACCGTCAAAAATCAAGACTCGCCTGAAATTTTGGAACGACGCACAGTGGGCCAGATTCACCTTAAAATGTTGAAAAACTATTACAGGCAATTTTAAGTTTATTTCTTCTCGCTAATATTTCCATTTAAGCCTAAGCAAGCTATTTTGATAGATATTTTTCGTGCGAACCTTCGAACTTGACAGTTTGTGTGAAGAAGGAAACATTTTTATTAAGTATTTTAGTTAAACAGAAGATCACAAAAATCGTAACTTACAGAACTGAAGTAAAAAGGGCCTGATGAGACTTAAAAAACTCGGACTAGTGTCATCGATTACCATTTGCGTTTAAAGGGTTGCTTTCAGTAGTTCGTGAACAAATACTCACTGTTAATCCCTTTCCACAGGTACTATGCAATAATGAACATTTTGTCAAATGAACAATATAATGAATTTTAATACATTCATGAAAATTACAAAACTTTATTTAACTTTATGACACCTTGAGAAAAAAACTAATCAGAATCACTCTCAGATGAAGAATCTAAAAGCGTATTTGGCGAATGTGCCTCTAAAAGACCAAGGACTTCTGGGGAAAAACGCTTCTTCATAATTACAGTTTTTCTTCTTAGACTGGTTATAACTGGATCGGATGAAATACATAGACTGTTAAACACATCTATGTTTGTTAACGTTCTGTTGCATTTTCGTGAATTATGCTCCCTGTACCTCCGATATTCCTTATTGCGCGCCTCTTGTGCTTGTTCAGATAGCTGGCCAATGGGAACAGGTGGAGCATTTATAATTGCAGGCCCATGCAAAAGAATTTTATGGACGCTCACAGGCATTCTATACCAAGGGTAAAGAAATATGCACATCTTAGCGGTATCTAAACAGTAAGTTTTGAATTTTTCCGAATTAATGTTGAAACCTCTTGCAATCACCTGAAGGATCACGTAAAATCTATATATTAAGTTTTCATCCAATCCAGTAATTTTTGAGGATTTTTAATTCTGATGCCTTGGTAGGATTCCCCACTCGACCATTCACTGTTGGGTTCTAATTAACAGTGCTGTTCCTAAAGTGGCGCTGGGAAACAGTAACAAAGCCTACACAGAACACGAGGCTAATGGCCGTAGTAGTCGACGCCGATGACACCAAATTAAAAAAAAAACACATAGTTTCGGAAAAAAGTCCTGGCACAATTACCATCATTCGAACTACCAGCTCCTTGCTTTGGTTAGTCCACTATAATCCCCAGTTGCTTTCTATATTCAGATTGAACATGTTGTTTTTGATTTTTTAGAACAGATTTTTCGTTATCACCACGAGCCTGCCATTTTTTTATTGGTAGTCGGTAGCAAACTTTTAGAAGGAATTAAAACGATCTAAAAATAAGAAAATACTATGATCATTAAAAAAAAACAGGAAACTATTTTTTTTTAAAAACAGTTTGTGTTGATACCTTTTTTTACTATAAGAGGTTTAATCAAAAAACAACTTTATTACAATAAAAATCAGGACAAATAATTAGTGGCTCAAAGCCTCTAAAACTAAGCTGACATTTTTGTTAGCAATACATAAAATTAAAACACCCACAAGTTTCATAAAATTGATATCCAGATAAGATAGGTAAATTAACAAACCTGATCCAAGCGTGCAGTGATGTTATGCCATATTGTAAGTAGTCTTCTATTATAGGTTTTTGTAGAATTTTTTCCAAGTTATTCATCTCTATAGGGGAGGCTCCACACAAGTAACACTTTTGTGAGGATGTATTGGTAAGAGAGTTTATCATTTTCATGTCTATCATTGTCATATACAGATCGTGTTTTATCAGTAACATTTGTAAAGAGTATGTTGTAAATGTAGTTTCAGATAATGTTTGAATTTGATCCTTAACTAATTGAGTTTCCCGTTTTGAAATGTCTACAGTTTCTTTTGGGAACTGCATTTTTAAAGGATGACATAGTTTTGTTGATGAAGGAGTTGGATTACTCCAAATAATAACTTTTTGTTTCGTGTTGTTTTCCATATAAAGCTGAATTGGAACTATACAGGTTAGCAGTAAGTTAGAGTCGCAATAGCTATCATCCGCAAAAGATTGTTTGTATAGTGCTTGACCAGAACTTCCATCCATTCTCCATTTAGAAATTAATACATGCCTTGGGTTTTTCATCTTAAAATTTTTCAATTCTAAAGTTGATAGGAGCCTGCATGTAGCGAGGTCCAATAGCGACTGTAGGTTAACTGTAACTGAATGCTCTGAGGATAAAATATTTTTGGGATAACATCGATTTTTTGCTTCCCTTATGTTATTGTAAGGCGGATAAATATCCGTTTGGTTTTCAATTGCGGACTCACGAACATTCTGATATTGTCTTTTGGATAACTTTGCATCTATAACCATTGCCAAAGCACTGTCACTGCGATTTACTTTAGTTGCATTGGGTGTTTCTTCTTTGATATTTTGTAAATTTTTTGCTGCTTGTGATTTTCCAGCCGATCTTAAACCCATTTTAGAGGCAAATAAAAGCTCATTCATATCAAACGTTCTTAATTGTCTGCTTCTTTTATATTTTGCGGAATAACCTAAATTTTCAAAGTTTTCTTTGGGCCTTCCTCCTTTATGTAAAGCACATGGTAAAACGACGTAATTTTCTAGCCAGAGTCTATTACTTTCACAAAATTTTTGTTTTATTCGGCAAGCTTTAGCCCACCTTCTCTTAAACTGAATACTAAAATTTCTTGCTATATGTTTTATATTTTGTTTATTTTGTTCTTGGCAGTGTTGACAACTTAAGGTCAATAATGTTTCATAAATCTTTTTCATCTCTTTTCCCTTTTTAAAAATTTCTCGTACCCGCATTTGATGATTTCTTGGCTCTAGAAGTACACATAGAAAAGGTTTAATAGATAAAATTTGCATATGCTTTAGTTTTCAAGATAATGTGTTTTATTTGTTTCTGTAAATATGCAAAAAAATCAGTAAAATTAACGGAGTACTTTGTTCTGTAAGTACCAAAGTCTTTCGCAACACTTTTCGTAGCCCGTAAAAGTGTACTGTACTACTAATACTTATATGGATTTTACCAAGAAGGTAGCAAAAAGTAGCAGCTAATTTGAAGTTTGGTACAAAGTAGTATACTAAAAGATAAAAGGTATATATAGTAAATAGTGTAACTTTATGTAACTCATTAGGATATCCTTATATGTTGTTATGTTGATAATGGGGTGTTAATACACTGCTACCTAACAGATCTATTGTGCCCCCTGCTGTCTCCACTGCACTAAGGAAATGTCTCAATGCCTATAGCGACCCTTCCAATCCTATTTTCTCAAGGAAGTGTAGGATTTGAAGTGGCTTCAAGTTAGGTAAGTCTCCCTCTTCTATTTGATATCCTCCTAGATATAGTGCCCTTGGATTCTGGAGTGCTACACATTCAGTTAGGATGTGAATGGAGGTTTCGTCCTCCTCCTCACAGAATCTGCACTCACTATCACTAGGATATCCTTACCAAAACTTGAAAAATAATATTTAAATGTAATGAAAAAAACCCTTTTTCTAATATTGCCAATATTTCCATACATAAACAAAAACTAAGAGTTTGCTAAAAAAATATAAACTGCATAATTGTCACCCATCTTAAAACTTTCAAAATGAAGCACTGCTTTAAATATTGAGCGAAACTTGAAGACACTCTTAGAAAAAAAACAACTGAAGATAACTCAACAAAAAACATGTCAAAGTTTGCGGTATACTAGCGTGTATCCAAGACAACCGATGAAAGTGATTCTACTGTATTAGAATGCTCCAGAGTCTACTTAGTTGTGATCTATAAAAATTTATTGATATTTCAGTAGTTTGTTATTTTTGAATTTTTCAACATTTTAGGGAAATTCTGACCCACTGTGCGACGTTCATAATCGAAGTTCTTGCCCATACACCTCGTTTTTGTGACATTTTTACCCTGACGTTTTTAACCGTCGGTTAAAAATGGTGGAGAAAAACGAGGTGAGTGGGGCCCTTTACGGGTAATGAAGTTCGTACAATAATTATAGCAACAATTTATAATTTTGGCTTTATTAATAATTGTAAAAGGTGTTTTCCCTCTAAACAAACACGTAGAAATCAAATGACGGAGGAACGAGAAATTAGGGAAACGCAAGTCTGTGAATTGGCTAAAGCTACACCGTCTTCGAGTAGACAAATTACCGCTGAAGTTGGCTTGAGGGAGACACAGGTACAAAATATTTTAAAAAGAAACATATTTTCCTGTTTTAAAGTACAGAGTATTCTAGAAATTTTATTTAACGATAATTTAAAACGAATGGATGTTGATGGATAAAAAAAGTCAAAATATAAATTTTTTTAAAAATATTTTATTTACCGATAAATCTTCTTTCACTTTTTATAAGAAAGATAATCCATTTTTGTTTTACGCTATTGGTTGCACAATATTGGCGGTAATTGAATATCTATAGGCGGCAATTGTGGAGTATAATGTCTTCGGGTCTGTTTTTATTCAGGATAACCTGAATGCTGAGAAATATTTAAAAATTACATTTTCCTGTAATCAGAAACCTTCAGGTCAATTCCAGTGACATTTGGTTTCAACAGGACAAATGTACATTACTTAATGCACAGACAATCGAGTAAGTGATACCAGAGGCACTTAAAATAGCCAGACCTAGCGCCACTTGAATTACGTCACAAAAAATTATACAGTTCAGTGCTTAAATCACACCCGAGTAATTTAATTCCATGATAATAATATTGTACGAGAGGTTTGATTTTTATTTAGCCCAATCTATTGGTTTGTTCAAACCAATCATGCACTAATTGTTTTTATTTGATAAAAATGTTCATTTTTTGTATTTCAACCAGAATTATTGTTTTAATTTTCTTGTGTGATATAAGCACAAAAGGAATCAAATAAATAAGTTGGGAGATAAGATACTATTATACCCCAGACTTCTCCATTTTCCAAATAATCTTTTTCAGCTTTCTTTATCTTGGCCTTTGGTAATCTTTGAGCTGATTGACGAATAGGCCTGGCGTCATCAGAGCTAATTTTATGTTTTACAACAAAAGTTATTTCTGGTTTTCCTCCTTTTGGTACAAAAATGTCAAGATATCATCGAAGAAATTCCTTTAATGTCTTTTTATCAAATGGATTCAAAGATTCACCAGTAACTGCAATCATTTGCTTGATTTTTTTATCGGAATTGTCAGAAGTTGTAGTCTGACGAATTATGGAAGTTACTGGTGTACATATTCCGATTCTGGTCGCTTTCTTAATAGTATTTAAGTAATCATTAACGTTTATAAGACGTACTGGAAATTCTTTATCATTCGTGACCAACCCCTTTCCGATTAGAATTCCATATTCACCCTCTTCATTGTGGTTCCAAGGTTCCCTCATGACAGTTTTTCCTTCTTCGTTCCGTGCTACTATAAATATTTCACTTTTGCTGGTTCCATCGTATCCACCTGAACAGCAACTGGCACGGTACTGCCCCCATATGGAAATAGAAATACCCCTTTGGCACCAACTTTAATTACTCTGTTCTTAAAATCCCACTGGAAGCCATGCAAATTCATTACTTCCATTCCTAGTTTAACCTATTCCTGGATATCAGTGTTAATAACAGTATGAGTGAATTTTTCCGTACTAATTCATAATTGGAGCTAGATTTCCCTATAGATGTTGGCACTTTCACCTGTGGCAGTCCGCAATCGCAACCTTGATAGTAAAAGTCTCTTGCGGTTTTTTATGGTTGTTGATCGTATAATAGTCTTGGGTGTTCCAGTGTCCACCAACAGTGTATAATTTCTATAATTTTTTTGCCGACTATGTATACACTATCATCGTGACATTTTAAAAAGGCTATCAATATGAGAAAGTTTTTGAAATGATGTAGGGTCGAAGCTGTCCCTTCTAGGACGACCCGCTCTAGTTTTTCTGCGGCGTGTTGTCTTCATTTGTTGTAACCCTAGAGCGTTTGTACATGTCGCAGTTCATCGTAATTCCAGCACCTGATGGTCTTCGTCTTCGTCTTCATCTTATCGGATTACCAAATATTTCATCATGTTTTTCGAAACTGATAAGTAGGTAAATCGCATCAACCTGGCAATATTTACTTCATATTCTTAAAAGATCTCGTTACGTTTCTGTTTGTGATTCTTTAGCTGTGATTGATACAAATGCTCCAAGTATTCGTGGTAATATCGCATGTTTAGTCTCTTTTTAACCGACTTCAAAAAAGGAGGAGGTTCTCAATTCGTCGTAATATTTTTTTTATGTGTATTTAGCGATAATTCTTTAACACGGTGTCCGATTTTAATGATTTTTTTTTATAAAGGAGGTACTTTAGGGGTGGTCCCATATTAATTTGGTCAAAATTTAATACTTGGGTCTATTAGAAAATCCTTAAAATCTTCACTTTTAATGTATGTTTAGCGGTAATTCTTTACCACCTCTTCCAATTTCTATGATTCTTTTTATGTTAGTAAGAAGGTACCGCTCGGGTGGTTCCATATAAATTTGGTTAAGATGTGGTGACGGCATCTGCACGATTTTGAAGTCGGTTTTTCAAAATTACTTTTAATACTTGTTAAGTTGTTTAAAATAATCTTTCTCTTTTAAAGGTATAGTCTGAAGGACATCTAAAGCGTCTCCTCGAAGGGCGAAGGTCAAATTTACTGCAGCTGATTTAGGGGTCTATTCTGTAACAATTCCTTCATATTTAACGGCCTTTAAAAATATTTTCTTCTTTACTTCTGTCATTATTTAAACGGATCTTTAAAATACATTAGAGGACTATTTTAAAGAAATCTGTTTAAATAATGACAGAAGTAAATTAATGAATACGAACATATTTTTATAGGCCGCCAATATTTTTAAAGGCCGTTAAATATAAAGGAATTGTTACAGAATAGACCCCTTAAACTGTTTAAATTAATCCTTAGGTATTAACACGTTAAATTAGTTACACCTACAATAATAGACCGTACGAGAGACCGAGATTAGGGTTTTTTTAAGCAAACTAGTTGTTTTTTCAAGAAACGATTCATTACTGTTAAAACTATAGGTAAAATAATGTATAATGCTTATTTTTGTAAAAGTATTTGAAATTCAAGCTCTATTTCTCGTTTTTTTTTTAACGTATGTATTTGTGGTTGACGCAGAACAAAAAACAAAAAGAGAATTAAAAAAAATATACTTTAGAATGAAAGATATAAAAAATTATGTACTCAGCAAAAAAAAACTAAAAATAAGCAAACGTTTACAAAAATTACAAAGCCTAAAGTTGGGCTTTTTCGGCGCACATTTTTTTTAGTACACTCCATATTGGCCTTTGGCAATGGTAGCAAACATAGGCCGTCCTTCATCTCTTCTTGAGATGGTAAAGTAAGCAGTCATTTCTTTTTTCTAACTTTTCTACTCGCATTTCTAAGGGTTGGTTTACTTCTTCAATGCCCAAGATTTCACATATGCTCAATTTTAGTTTTCTGAGTAGATTCTAGCTCGCCATTCTTCTTTTGAGATGTGTTTCCACGAGATAAAATATTAATTTTTGAATACATTTTGATCGTTCTAGATGAGTATTATTTCTGTAAGATATACTGTGTTAGTGTCAAAGAGTCTGAAAGACAGTGCCATAGATCAGCGACGTGTTCGACGACTACAACTAAATTTTTTGCCTAACGTGTTGACACCACCTTTGGTGCTGTTGTAATCAGCAATAATTTCAGGCTTGTTGGTTAGTGGGTCTACACTGGCATGATGGTGGAAAGATGAGAGCAATAGGATAGCCCTATTGATTTTTGTTGTATACGAAACCAAATCGTGATATCCTGTTTAGAGCCGTATAGGGTTGTTCCTACTACACGTTTTCTTCTTGGTAGGAAAACAACATATATCTTTTTTTGTTATTCTTCAGCGTATCAATATAACTAAATACCCATTGTTTCATGACTCCGAGATATTTGGAAGACCTCAAAAGTATGTCCAGTTTTCAAAAAGGGGGATAAAAGAGATATAACCAATTACAGACCAATATCCATAATAGTCAATCAACATGGGTTTATGAAAGATCGCTCAACAGTCACCAACCTGGTTACCGTCACACAATACATTGCTGAATCTATTGATGAGCGCACCCAGACTAATGCCATCTACACAGATTTCTCAAAGGCATTTGACAGACTTGACCACGGTATTCTTCTTGGAAAACTTACAGGGTTTGGGTTGTCCCCTTCTTTGATAAATCTCTTTTAGTGCTATTAAGTAAATCGTACTCAGTTTGTACAGCTTAATGGGTTTAAGTCTGTCAAATTTGCAACATCTAAAGTTCCTCAGGGTTCCATTCTGGGCCCGTTACTATTTAATATTTTCATCAATGATATTTCGAGTGTAATTAAAGAGCAGTTTTTACTGTATGCAGATGATTTAAAATTATACCAGCGTGTGACAAGTATTGGCGACTGTGAAGAGCTTCACATTAACTTAAATCTAGTGGTTGAATGGTGTAATAATAATAAACTTGAACTTAACCCAATTAAATGTAAAGTTAGGTCTTTTACTTTAAAAACCGACCAAATAAAATATAATTATTTAATAGATAATATCTCACTTCAGCGAGCAGATACTTTTACAGATCTTGGGGTAATTTTTGATCCCGGATTGACCTTTATATGTCACATAGATAAAATGATTGAAACATCGTATCGTATATATGGTTTTATAACTCGCTGTACCAGGGATTTCAAAGATACCTGCATTACGAGAGTATCCTTTAGAAATTCTGACATATTTCACATATCTGTACCTCGCACAGATGTTCTGAAAAATTTCCCATCTCATACTATTGTGTTGTGAATAGTGGCATTGATATTTCTAATGCAAACTTAGGAAAATAAAATGTAATTTCCTTACTTAAAAAAAAATTGAATTGTATTGTATTTTACCTACTAGCTGTTTACAAATTTTTGTATATTTTGTACCACTTACCCAGCAAACATTTTCTATAACATTGGTTATAACTCGACTTTGTTAAAGACGAATTTACTTATTGAGGTAATTATTACGTAAAATTGACTAGAAAAATATACCTACCTCTAATGTAAATTTACCAAACGGTTTTAATTTATATTTAAATTTACGTAAATTATACCAAGAAATCTACCTTTTACACAAATCTGCTTAAAAGTAACTTTAACCATATCAGTAAGGGAAAAACTACTAAAAAAAATAACCAACAATTACTTCAAAGTTAAATTTCCTTTGTAGTAAAATTAGGTGCCATATTTAGGTAATATCTACCTGTTTGGCAACTAAAAATCGACTTTATATTAGAATATCCAACTAGGTAGATTTGGTTAAAAATTCTACGTAATTTTATGCCTCCATAGTAACCTATTTGGCCCCTTTTATTTACTCTCTTTTAAAGTAATATTAGGTCGAGATCGTAGCAAAATTGTACCTGTTTATTAACCTAATTTCAACCAAATAGTCGAATACTCATTTAGTTGACCTATAAGTCATCTTGAAGAAATATTTATTAACTTTGTTGTAGCAATTACCTGAAAAATCTACCACAAAGTAAATTCGACTAAAAACCACCAATTTAAAAATAGTCATATATGACCTATTTGTAAAATTTATATTTTAGGTTATTTTAACAATTAGGTTGTTCAGTTACTGTCTTCGTCATTATTCTTAAGAATTTCGGCCATTTTAAAAAAACCATTACAGTCGTAATCTTAATTTACGTGTGGTGTAGATAGAGCCTTAAATGAGTGCGAAAAATAATTAATAAAATGAGTTCGAAAAATAATAAATCATATCGTTATACTTCTTTTTTTATAAAACCTATAAAGTTATTATTTCTTTAAATAGGTAAAGTTAACTAATATGTCGTGAAATTAAAGTTAATTCAACTTAGTAAAAAGGTATTTGTAAAATACGTAGATTTCGTTAGTCATAATAACTTTTAGGTCGAGTTCGCAGAATACGCCATATCTTCTTAACGTAATTGAAGTACGATTCCAAATTTTAAATTTTTAAAATGACTATAACTAAAACATACGAATGAAAATATCGAAAAACGAAACATTATTGATTTTCTAAAGTGATACACAACAAACGTAACAGTTTTAGCTCATAATATTATTATTATTTTTTTACACGATCATATTTTTTTCTTATATTTTTTAAATTAGAGAGTTTTTTTGGAAGGGCATTGTTATTTTTCTAAGTAGAACTGTTAACATGCACGACAAAATTTTCTTCGCATTAATTTCAACAAGCGTGAACTGTATATTCACTGCAATTACATTACATATATTTTTGTCACCGACATTTAATTCTTTTCAATCTTTCATGTGAATTAGGTATATGTTTTAGTTGTGTTCTTACAATATTTCTACTTATATATATAGATAAAAATACCAAATAAGTATAAAATTTCTTTTTGTACACTTGGAGGCATACGTCATCTGCAAATATTTTGGTAGTTTCTACCTAAACTTAGTTAAATCAACGTCGAATTAACGTTATTCTGACGTCAAATTTCCCTAGAAAGGTATTACTAACCAAACGTACTGGGCTACTACAATGTGGATTTAGATGTAATTCTACCTATTTTGGTAAATAACACCAAATTTCGACGTCGTCTTATTCTCCACTTATGTCGAATCCACGTAGAGCCAACGAAAATTTTACTTAATTATGGTTAAATCTAATTTTGCGACCAAATTTATTATATATAATTTAGTATCGACGTCAAATTACACCAAAATATTTGCTGGGTTAGTCTACATAATATATGTGTTTTTTTATTCCTGCTCTGTAATTGGGATTGCCTGTAGAGCATTGTAACAAATAAATAAAAAAAAAAATAAATCAAATAAATAAAAAATGACTTGTACTAGCTCTACCGAAGTGAACCAGTTGTCAAAAGTTACTGACCTATTTAAACCAAAAAGTTGATTTGTTAGTCGTAATACGGCCTGTGTAGGAATATTAAAGTTTATTTTGTCATCAAATATCATCAGTAAACAGAATCTTTCAAACTAAAAAGGGATTAACAGGAACTTCAATTATTTTTGCTGTTTCTCGTGAAATAGATAACTGCAAAACTATATTGTGCTGTGGATGCCGTCTTCTGTTTGAAGTCAAAGGTTTCTTGGTCCGTTTAAACCAGTTTTATCCAAAATTAAAATTTGACTTTCGATCAAGTACATTCTCTTCTTTTTCATCTGTACAGCTAAATTCTCATCACATTTTTATATGTCACTATTATCGCTGCCAATTTCTTCGGACCAAAAGTATCTTCATGATTTGGGTCGCCATACCTGATTCGTTTTGAGCTAGTGGGCTTTTGATCCATTGTAGACAAATAAAAAATACTAACGATAACACTAACACTCCGTCTATGAGACGGCTTCAACAGTTTAAATTAAAATATTTCGAGAAACTCACACTTCTAAAAATCACCTTACTGGCCTCTGTTCTGTATCCAGAGGTACTGAGAGACGATGTGTTAGTACTTAAGGGTTAATTGGTCCATGACATCTTTACGTCGAAAGTTGGGGCTTTAACACGACCAGAGTTTAAAGTTCCTTTCAATTTTAACTTCTAACTCCACCTCATGGCACTTTATTTCACCGTCTTTGATCTGTTCTGTATGTTCCATTTCTTTCCATTATTTTTCATCAACGGAAAACAAAACTTCCCTTTCCAAAGAAGTTATATCATTTTCCATAGAAGAAACATCAGAAGAAACTTTAATTTCCATGGAAGAAATATCAGAAAAAAATTTATTTTCCAAGCAAAAAACTTTACTATCTAATGAAGAGATGTTAGGAGAATTATCGGTTTTTATAGAGATTATATTAGAAGACATTTCGGTTTTTAAGGAAGATATCTTACTTTCCAGAGAAGAAATTATAGAAGATACATTATCAGAAAATAAATACTAGTGTGTTTTCGAGTCCAAATCTTTAAGTTCTAATGCTTATTTGAGCCGTTCTCTCAATTTCAAATTCAAATAGTAATAAAGTACAAATAATAATAATAATATTTTAAGATTAATATAGATTACAAAAAATCTAGAATTAGCAACAAGCCTAAGCAAAAGCTGCCTGTGTTGCTTGTGCTGATTTTAAAAGATTTGAAATAAAACGTACATTTTATATTTTAGTGCCTAAGTAGGTATAAAAATAAGTAGGATACCAATTTTTTTTAGATTGAGTACATATGCAGAGCGAAGCAGACGAGGGTTATCCAGGAGTTATTCCAACATTTAATACAAATAGTTAACAACAAATTTCAATTTTAAATCAGGTATAGCTTACAACATAATAGCAGTAAATGTGATTTGGTTATCTATTATATATTTTTTAATATTTTTTTTGAATATAGATAGTTTACTTTTTTGTTTGAGATGTATGGGGATTAGATTGTAGAACTTGGGACCAAAGTAAAAGGAGGATCTTTGTGTTAGAGATTTTTTAAAAAGTTGAGTAGAAAGGTCCATATTTGTAGTAGAGCGAGTCAATCGAGTTTGTTTATATTAAAATAGTTCAGGGCTATTATATACTTTTATGATACATTGGTAGATAAAGAGTGATTTAATGTTGAGGATTTCGTTTTCATTATATAATCGTATGGTAGTGAATAATTTATCTTTTTTTAATATTATTTTCAAAATTGTGTTTTGTGTTACTTGCAGAGTATTAAGTGTAGTGTTAAAAGCCCCTCCCCATGCCGTAATACAGTATCTTAAAACAGATTCCACTAATGAAGAATATGTCATGATTATTTTTGTCTTAGAGAGAATATCGCGAAGTACATAAAATGTATGCATTAGAGCCCTTATTCGATTACTAACATGAGTGATATGCTCTGTCCAACGTATATATTGGTCTAGTATAACACCTAAATATTTTATGAAAGCGACTTTTTCAATAGTGGGACATATGCAATTGTTTAGCTCGCAGTTTGGGCTGTGTAGTTTAATCGGTAAGTTAATTGGCTGATTTGTAGTAGTCGGGCTGAAAGCAATAAATTTTGTTTTTTTAATATTTAATGTTAGTTTGTTATAGTTTAACCATAGTGCCACCTTAGTTAATGTAGCTTCTGTTTTGCGATGTACGTCTTTCCACGTTTTTCCGGTGAAAATTATGGCTGTATCATCGGCATAACACACAAGATGACCTGGAAAATTATTAATTTTTGTTATACTATTCATGTAAACAAGAAACAACAAGGGACCCAAGACTGTTCCCTGTGGAACACCCACTTTAATAATTGATTCGCAGCTAAATTCAGAACCAATCCTTACTCTTTGAACACGATTATATAAGTATTCAGATATAAGTTTAAGCGCCACGCCCCGAATTCCATAGTCTTCTAGTTTGTTTAGAAGTATTTCATGAGAGACTGTATCAAATGCCTTGGCTAAATCAAGGAATACAGCAGTGCATGCCAATGATTCATCCAGGGCACCGACTACTTTTCTCATAAGATCTATAATTGCAGTTTCAGTACTTGAATTTTCTATAAAACCATGTTGATAGCTGGAGATAATGCCGTGAGTTTGAAAGAAAGCAGTTAGCCTCTCCTTCAGTGCCTTTTCAAATATTTTTGCTATATTGTTTATTAATGAAATAGGTCTATAATTATTTACTCTGCTGGAATCCCCTGATTTAAATATAGGGGTAACAATAACTGAAAACATAGGTTAATAATATGTGTTAGAGAAGAAACAATATATTCATGGATGCTTTTTATTGTTTTTACTTCTAATTTGTCTGGACCTGGTGCACAATTATTTTTTAAATTCGAAATAAAAATAGTTACTTCATTTTTTGATATTGGCCGTAGAAATATACTCGAATTGATTTGATCATTACTAATAAAATTATCAGGTAAGTTTGTTGTGGGTATTTTATTTGCCATTTCGTTTCCGAGGTTTGAAAAAAATCTATTAAACTCGTTTGCTTTTTCTTTATTACCATTTAGTATTACATTATTTTTATTAGTGATCGGTATTATATCTATTTTATTAGTATTTTTTGCACGTCCTAAGATGTTATTAATAACTTTCCAAATTTTTTTTGAGTCGTTACCGGCTTCATCCATTTGTTTTTGATAGTATTCTTTTTTTGTTTTTTTGAATAATGCGTTTATTTTATTTCTATATTTTTTATACTCACTTTCAAATTCAGGACAAAAGTTTTTTATTAATTTTTTTTTTAACAATCTCTATGTTTAATTGAAGATATTAGCTCTAAGGTAATCCACGGTTTAATTATTGTTATTTTATTTTTTACTATTTTTGTATCAGTTGAGGTTGTAATGTGATTATCTAATTTGTTTCGGAATATATTATATGCTAATTGTGAGACTGTATTATTTTTATACAATTCATCCCAATTTTCTTTACTTAAAAGATTTTTTAGTTTATAAAAATTTATTATGTTTATTTTATTTACAGGAGCGTGAATAGTATGTGTTTGCGTTAAAAAAGATATAAATACAGCGGGTGAATAATGATCTGTCATATCAGTACGAAAAATAACAGGTTTAATATCAATAAAGTTTCTGATATTGTTGTGGATTCTTATGAAAATATGGTCAATTGTAGTTTTAGTGTTATTTGTTACTCGCGTAGGTTTGTTTATATAGGAAATAAAATCATTTGAGTTTAGTATATTAAGATATTTATTAGTTTCATGAGTATCTTTTTTTAATAAATTAATATTTATGTCTCCTACATACACTTCTAAATTTTGTTTTTGTATTGTACTTAAATATATTTCTAAATCCTCTAAATATTTTTTTGAGTCTGTTCCTGGTAGTCTATAAAATGCTGTTAGCCCAATTTTATTATTCTTTGGTAAATAATTTGTTGTAAAAGTTACTCTTAGAAAATTACTTTCGTTTATTGGAACTATATTAGCTGATGCTGTTATATTATTTTTTATATAAATTACAACTCTGTCACATTTATTAAATAGCGACTCATTGTAATAAATTAAATAGTTTGGAATCGAGAAATCATTTAAATTGTTTATTTTTCTTGTTTCAGATAAGATGATGACATCAAATCTGTTTTTTGACATTTCTATGTATTCTAGTAATTGGTCGTAATGTTTCTGTAAGCTCCTTATATTAAAATGAACTATCCCTAGTGAGCCATTATCTGCTTCTCTCTGCACATAATCCCCGATGTCATCAAATATTTGTGTATCAATCTCTGAATTATCTAAAATATCCAAAAAATCTATCATTTTATGTAGATACCTTTATAATACAATTGATTTGAGCTCGCTAAAAAAAAAATTTAACACATAATACAATTCAGAAAACCAATAATAACTTTAAATTTAAAAGAAATGCAAAGATAATCCTATACTTAACATATGCAAACGATTTATTTACAAGACCTAAAGAAATATAACAAAATTACAAAATAACATGTAATTTGTAGACTACCTATCAATTTTCAGTATTTACAAAATTTGTATAATCATTTTTATTTTTTATTATAGTCAGTTTATTTTCTTTTATAACGTATATTTTACCATTTTCAGTCCAGACATTTTTTAAACCAAATTTATCAATCGCGTTGTTTAACATATTAACTCTGTGACTGGTAAGATCTTCTCGTATAACAATGCCTGTGCCTTTCAGAAATTTTTTCTTCCCGTAAATCGCTTGCTTAGTGTCAATGTCTTTGAATTTTAAATAAATACCTCTGCTTTTGTTGATCTGTCTCAGTTCTGATTTTTTCCCTGTCGTCTCCATTTCACGTTCTTCTGTCTACGCAATTTAGTCACATTTCAATCACACAGTTTTTTAGCCATTTTTGTCCACTTTTTATTTAAACTTACGCTTCTGACACCAATGCAACGATTGTTTGATTAAAAAAATAGTTCATTTATTTAAAACAGTTTATTAATTTACACTACGTACTATAATTAATTAATTTAAGTTTAAATCACGTTAAAGTTTCTTCTCGGGCCGTGAGTTTTGATCTAGTATGCTCTAGAATAATCTAATCTGCATGGCATAAGTAAATAGTAATAGCTAAAGCAATTCTCGGTTTGTTTGTTTTTTCATGACGGTGCAACTACTTTTCGTTAAACGACACCTACAGTTTTATTTAGTCACGAATTGCTACCCACGTCCCTTCATCTAACACCATTCGCAGAATTAACCAAACAAAGTCGCAACCCGTCGCACAAACACTTCAACTTGGACAACGATCCCAGAACGTCTTACCTTCGCGCTTTAGGCGAAAGGGTCTTGTACGTTTCAGCACGTGTCAGAATGATAGTTTTACCTTGTAATACTATAATCGTTAAAGCCCTTTAACTCATTTACCCCATAATGGTGAGAAGCAGCCACTCGGATTAACCGTCAGAGAAACAGAGCCCTAATTTGGGGAGTGAGAGTCTCGTTGCTTTATATATATACGCCGTATTTCGCAGCGGCTCACAATTTATTGGGGTCTAATCCCTCTAGCAGTTCGAAACACACACACACACATCGTTTATTATAAGTTAGAGGGCGCTTCTTAGCGCGGTTATAGATAAATTGGCGAGTGTCGGATACTCATATATTACAATTGGGAAGTTTCGAGACGATTCCGTCGAATTTGGGAACGGAGGGAGATAGAGAGGATTTAACTGGAAATAATGGGCTGGATATTTTTTATTGAGTGTATTGCCAGTTACAATGTTATGGAAAAATTTATGGTTTAATTGTTTTATTGCACAGGGCTTTCGGTCTCAAGGATTTGCTTTAACCTTTAACTATGATATTTTTATTAGAATTGTATTTAATTTGACCCACTCACCCCCTTCCTAAGTAATTTTGTTAATTTTTTTTTGGTTGTATTTTATAGTTTTAAAGAGTTTGGCACTGACTTTATTTTAATATCGGAATGTATTCTTAGGCAAATTAATTTTTAAATATATTTTTAATGGAAATTTGTTTAATTTGACCTCCTCATCATCTTCCTAAGTGATTTTGTTAACTTTTTTAGGTTGTATTTTATAGTTTTTAACAATTTGGCCTTAACTATATTTTAATATCGGATTGTTTTCTCAGGCAAATTAATTTTTAAATAGATTTTAAATAAAATTTTATTTAATTTGACCCACTAACCCCCTTTCTAAGTGATTTTGTTAATTTTTTTGGTTGTATTTTATAGTTTTAAAGAGTTTGGCACTGACTTTATTTTAATATCGGATTGTATTCTTAGGAAAATTAATTTTTAAATATATTTTTAATGGAATTTTGTTTAATTTGACCTCCTCATCATCTTCCTAATTGATTTTGTTAACTTTTTTAGGTTGTATTTTATAGTTTTTAGCAATTTGGCCTTAACTATATTTTAATACCGGATTGTTTTCTCAGGCAAATTAATTTTTAAATAGATTTTTAATAAAATTTTATTTAATTTGACCCTCTCATCCCCTTTCTAAGTGATTTTGTTAATTTTTGTAGGTTGTATTTTATAGTTTTAAACAATTTGGCACACACTTTATTTCAATACCGGCAATAGCCAATTAAATTTTAAATATATTTTTATTGGAATTTTATTTAATTTAACCCCCTCATCCCCTACCTAAATGATTTTGTTAATTCATTTAGGTTGTATTTAATAGTTTTTAACAGTTTGACACTAACTTTATTTTAATACCGCATTGTCTTCTTAGGCAAATTAATTTTTAAATAGATTTTTAACGAAATTTTATTTAAGTTGACCCCCTCATCTCCTTGCTAAGTGATTTTGTTAATTTTTTTAGGGTTGTATTTTATAGTTTTAAACAATTTGACATTAGCTTTATTTTAATACCGAATTGTCTTCTTAGACAATTAATTTTTAAATAGATTTTTAATGGAATTGTATTTAATTTGATCCCCTTATCATCTTCCTAAGTGATTTTGTTAACTTTTTTAGGTTGTATTTTATAGTTTTAAATAATTTGGCACTAACTTTATTTCAATAACGGATTGTCTTCGTAGGCAAATTGATTTTTAAATAGATTTTTATAGGAATTTTATTTAATTTGACCTTTCATCCCCTTTCTAAAGGATTTGGTTAATTTTTTAGATTGTATTTTATAGTTTTCAACAATTTGACACTATTTTGATTTCAATATTCTGTTATCTTTATAAAAAAATTTATTTTTTAATGAATTTTTATTGAATTTTTAATTAATTTTTGAAGAATTTTTATTTCAGTTTACCCCTTCATCCTCTCTCTAAACACTTTTTATTTGTTTCTTAAAAATTTAGTAGTAAATTTATTTCAATGCATTGTTTTCTTTACAGAAAAATGTATTTCGACGGCACTGGTAATTCGAGTGTTTCCAGTAAACGGGCTGCTGGAAAGTGCTGGAACTTTACAGAGGTGTATAATTCCACATTTTCAAACAATTTGAAAAATTATCTAGCCGTTATTGATTTATTAAATATTTTGAAGTAAGATTTTATAATTTCAACAATCTTTTTATTGAAACTAAGCCCATAAAGATTTTATATGTTCCTAAATCAAATTGTATCAATTAAATTTATCTCGCTGCTATAGAGCAATTCAGATAAAATGTTTTTAAAGTAGATCCTGGAAAAATTCTAGTATGTCGGAGCTTCCAAATCTTCTTATTTTTACGAGTCAGTTTGGATTTATCTTGTAGAACCGTCAGTAATTGTCACGGACTTGACTCGTATCTCTGTGTTTATTTAAAAATAGTCGAAAACAACAAGTTTCTATAAACTGTTTTTAAAATATTCAGCTAGAGTTAAGTGACGGGAATAATATTTTTTTAAGGGAGGAACTTGAATATACGTTATATATTTTTTAAACTGGCCACCCTGTATATTTCGATTCTTTAAGTTTCTATTTCAAATTCTCCTTTAGCAGATATAAGTATATGATTCTAAAAGATACCCACAAAAGTGTGCTCCTAGCTCAAAAAAGAGATGGTCTATTTATATTGTCACTATGAGCCAGAGAGTGGCATGGATTCTTAAAGAGAATATTTATCCGCTAGCAAAATAAACACCTAGCTCTATGGTGTACTGTGAATAGTTACGTTTTCTCAGAGTATCTCTGTGGTGGAACTAACCCGAGGTTTCTTTTCTGTATTGTCCTCTCTACTGTGCTTGTGGTACGATATCAGTTAGTGATAGTATTTATTGCTAAAATAGCTGCGTTGTGATCATTCCAAGTACTGCTGTAAAAAGAAAAGAGGGTTCTGGCCACCAATCCAATATTCAACAAATTGTTGGTCCTTCAGATGAGACGTACTATGTATAATAATAATAATAATAATAATAATAAAAAAATATTTATTTTTCAAAAAACATGAATACAAACAAGTAAAGAAAAAATATACGTACAAGAAAAATAAATATAAAGTTGTCGATAAGCGAACAAACGCTTGTTTCGACTGGTAAGTAAAGTTAAAAATAACATAAATGTAGTATAAAGTATACTATTATATTTTTTGAAATGTACTAATTATATAATAAAATTAATAGAAATAATTAAATCTTCTTCAAACAAAAATGTTATTAGAGATGACTTAAAATGATAGACATTTCTTATAGATTGAACGTTTTCAGGAATTATATTATAGAATTTTGGAGCTTGATATATATATGATCGTTGACCAATTGATTTTTGCATTTTCGGTATTAAGTGAAGCCGTTTGCGTGTGTTATATGAATGGTTTCGTATGTGAAATATTTGTTCAGTATGATAATTCATAACAACTTTAAAAAAATACAATTGACGTATATTAAATACTTTAGCTTCTTTAAATAATAAACTTGTAGGGTATGTTCTTTCTTTCTTTAAAATAATTTTCAAAAACCTTTTCTGAAGAATTTCTAGGGAATGCATGTGTGTGTTCAATGCAGCACCCCATCCTAGTGACCCATATCTAATGTGACTTTCGACCAGAGCTTGATATAGTATTTTTAATTGTGGGTACGTGAGTAAATTTGTTAAGTATCGAAATCGAGATAACATCGATCTTAATTTTTTACAGATATACTGGATGTGGATGTCCCATTTCATGAAATTGTCTAGGTAAACTCCAAGGTACTTCGTGCTTGTGGCTACTTTTATAGTGAAATGCTGATTGTTGCTCGAGAAATTTAACATATTAAAATTTGGTTCTGAGGATAAGTTACAATAAAAAGGTATGTAGAATGTCTTGTCCATATTTAATGTAAGTAGTCTATGATTTAGCCAAGCTTTGATGTCAAGGAAGTCTAATTCTACTTTTGTTTTCAGGTTCTGCCATGTATCTGCGGTGTAAAAAATGACTGTATCATCAGCAAACCCTATTATATCTCCTTGAGATTTGATGGAAAATAGTCCATTTACATAAATGTTAAATAGAGTGGGTCCCAAGACGGTACCTTGAGGCACACCGTATTTTATTTCCCCATTTTCACTATAAGTATCTAAGTGTCTTACATTTTGTGTCCTTTCTGATAGATAACTTTTAAATAGTTGTAGTGAATTGTTCCTTATTCCATTTTCCTCCAAGGTTTCAAGCAGTAAGCTATGGCTAACTGTGTCGAAGGCTTTCGAAAGGTCCAAAAAAACACATAAACATGGTTTACTGTTGTCAAGAGCAAGGTGGATTTTATTTGTAATTTCGACTATTGCGTCCTCCGTAGACTTATGCTTTCTAAATCCATACTGATTTGGTGAAAGTAATTTGTATTTTTGAATAAATGAGTTGACGCGCTTTTCTATTATCTTTTCAAAGACCTTTGACAAGCTAGTTATTAAGGAAATTGGGCGGTAATTGGAAGAACAACTTGCATCTCCTTTTTTAAAAATAGGTACAACTATGTTTTTTTTTAAACGATGTGGGCCAAGTACCAGAATCTATACACCTATTAAATATATGTGTTAATGGCTTTTCAATATATTTGGATGTTTTCTTTAATATCTCGGGTCTAATGTTATCAAATCCAGGAGCTCTTCTAAGTTTTAATTTTGCAATTGTGTCCTTCACCTCGTATTCGTCTGTATGAAGCAATAGAAAACTATTAGTTAAAGCATGTTTTGGTGGTCGATATAAATAAAGGATCAGGATGTATATTATTTGCTAGCCTTTCAACTACTTTTATAAATGAATCATTTAGATAATTGGCTATGTTCTTCGGATTTGGTATTCTTTTTCCATTTTCGTCTTCTAGGTAGTCTATACTTTTGTGTTTTCTTTTAGTGTTACCTATTTCATTTACAATTTTCCAAAGTTGTGTAGCATTAGATTGATTATTATTAATCTGCGACTGATAATAGTCAAATTTGCATTTCCTTATTAGGTGATTTACAAGATTTCTTTGTACATTATATCTTTGTTTTAGGATGAGATCATTAGGGTTATCCTTGGATTGTTTAAATAGTTTATTATTTTTATTAACAGATTTTATAAGACCGTTTGTTATCCATGGTGTAATTTTTGTGTCTCTTCTCTTGCATGTTTTATATGTCGTGCTGTCTTGTAGTGCTTTGTTTAAAATGTTAATCAATGCATCTGTTTCAGAGTCCACACTAGAAGTGTTGTAAATAGATTCCCAAGGGATTTTATCAAGTGCTTCGTATAGTTTGTCATATTTGACGTAGTCCTTCTGTACCGGACGTTGTGCTTGAGAAGGAGTGAGTTTATGGACAATTTGTAAGGCGGTAGAATAATGATCGGTAATATTTGTCTTTATAATTAATGGCAATATTTGATCTGCTATTGTTGTCATTTTAGACCATTAAAAAAATATGATCAAGACATGTTTTTTTATTGCCCTGTACCCATAATCATATTCATTCATAATATAAATATATTCATTAACATGATGGTCATCTGCTAGTAAGTCAATATTAATATCGCCCAAGAAAATATTAACGAGATCATTATTTTTATCGTTATCTTGTAGATATTCCTCCAGATGTTCATTGAATTCGATAGCAGACGATGACGGCGATCTATAATAAGCTGTGATTTTATAGTTTGTGTTTTTAGAAAATTTTATAGTTACCCGAATCGAATTACTGTATCCAAGTTTTAAAATCTGATAATCGTAGTTATAAATTGATTTAATGAATATAACCACACCATCATTTTGGTTTACGTTACTAGCATTGTATATTGTCAATTATTCTTGTTTCTGTGAAAACAACACAGTCCATATCACTATCCAAGTTATTCAGAAAAGTTTTATATTCGTCCAAGTTTTTATTCAAACTACGAATGTTGTTATGAATTATTTTAAAATTATTAAATTTGTTTATTTTTAATATATTTTTGAGCTCATTTACCCCTTCCAAAGTATAATCCTGAATACATTCGAGTTTAATTTTTTTTAGATATGGATCCATGACAGTAGTTAAGTAAATAAAATAGATTTAAAATAATTATACAAATGTAGATGCCGTTAAAAATATTTCACTTAACACATTTATAAAAACTCTATAATCAATAGTAAATACCTTACGAACTAACTATAACAAATTAAAATATGGGTCACTAAATTTAAGAGACTATACTAGAACAAACTATGACAAAGCGATTAAAAAATTTATAAAAATAGTACATAACAATCTATATTAAAATACCCAGCTAAAATTTGACATCAATATTTTGTTTCTATTGTTTTGTGCGAGAAGTTATTCTGGTTCTGTAGTGGTTTGGTTTGGGCTTTGGGTTCGGTGTAGAATCTTTTTTATGGTCATCTTCAATGGAAGTTGTTATATGCTTTACCAGCAGCACTAAATAATATCTGGTAATAGAAACTAGGTGATCCTTAATGGAGAGACGTAATGGTAAGCCGTAATATCGTAATGCGTTAGTGAGACGTAATGTATAAACGTAATGATGAGACGTAATATCTGGCGTAAGCAATAATATAAAATATGAAAGATATATATTACCAAATAAGATTAAGAATGATTTGTTAGATGTTAATAATTAATTGTTTTAGGTTGTAAAATCCGAATAAATGTCAAAATTACAGAAACCTCATAGCCCAAATTTCAACCAAGAACAAAGGTAAAACAGGAAGTAAGTGAGAAATATATGGTTTTTGACGTAGGAGTTTATTGTTGATACAATATATTTGACCACAGTAGGCCTTTTAGCCAGTTGTAGGCATACCTTTAAGGTAAATTTGTAAAAAATAAAAGAAGAGCAGAGTTCAAAGGTCACTAAGCAGGGCTGATATATCTAAGGGGGTCGCGACATAGGAGTCCATTTTGGACGCCATTTTTTTCGAAATAGTAGTCACATAGTAGTCGCCATTGATCTGGCAACGTGGCAACTTGTAGTCGCCAGGTTTACCAATATAAGAAAAAAAATCAATGTCATTTCTTAAATGACATTTCCATTATAAAATGCCCATATTTTTTTGGATAAAATATTTCAATTTAATAAATTATTAATCTCAGATGTACATAAAATACGTCGGGAAAAGTAGATCACTTTCAATTTTTTGCTGTTTTAGTTTTGTTTATTTTAAAAGGTAATTAAAGAGATGAAGACAATTTTCTTATAGATGATGCATAACAAATTATTGCTCCCTTTTTTAGAGCTCCAGTCCCTTAAGTCTATTTATTTTAGGTCTTTTTAAATTGTTGGTAGGTATTATTCACTTCATTTGTATGTTTTTAGTTAATTTAAATAATTTTGTGTAATATCTTGCGATTTGTTTTCTATACATTTTAGCATGTATTTGTTGTCTACATCTTACAAAGGATGGATTTGAAATATCTTTACAGAGGTACTTTCCTAAAACTGGCCGAAATTTGAAACTGAATACAGTTCTTAGAGAAAATCTCCAGTAAAAAATGTCTCCATGCAGAATAACAGTAGCATAGATTAACAAAGCTGACAAAAGAGTTGGACAAACCTTTGTCTAGCTTTCTTAATATTTCAGGACAATAGTGTTAACAGCAGACTACAACAAAAACATCCAACGTTTATTAATCAAGCAAAATATTCCGGTATCTATATTTTTATTCAATACTTTTGTGCTTCTACTCCAATACTAACCATATAGAAGCATATGCATTTTATAGAATTTGCAAGATTTGCATCAAATGTACCCACAATTTATAAAGATTATTAAACTAAAATAAAACATTTCAAATAACACCTGCTTTTATGTTAAATATGTTTTTATTAAATACATAAATTAGTCTCAACCACACATTTTTTTTGTTCTTACTTCTAGTGTAAAAGTGACTACTTATTCAGTCTTTCAAGTTTATTATTTATAGAGACCAGCTACTACAAAATATCTTATTGACGATAACTAATTTTTCTTTAATAATGGTTTTGCATTTATTAACATTTTACAGCACTTTGTTTATATGAAACCTCTATTTAACTCTTAATTAAATCACATTTAAATCAAGTAATTACATTTTCATATTCAACTTTTGTATTCTTATTAGAACTTGGTCACTTTTTTTTACTTTGAATCTTTTGACTGTGGTAACAGTCCATTCACCAAACCACAAAGTCACTTAAAAATGTTGAAAGAGAATGTCATAAAGGTAAAATTCCTTCTTCTATCATGTTTTTCATGCAATTTTAGGTTGTAAACGTTTTGTCCAACACCTTTTTTACAATTTATCCCAAGCAACACTATGAAAGTTTTAAATCCTGGATTTACAGCATTCAGTTTTGAGATGAGTGCAATCACAATGTAGTTTAAGAGATAATTTTCACATGAACACTTATTTGCCACAGCACAAACGCATGTACCTATTCATGTAACATTAAAATAAATTGCATAATTTGGTATATAAAAAAGTACAAAATGTTTTTAGTTTTATTTCGACATTGGACTACGAGGAAAAGAGTGGTTCATTCCACTTGTACCATATTGACATTATTATGCACGATGCTCGTTCAAACGAACGTCAGAAAAGTGTTGCCAACTTAAGCTGACTACTATTTCCCCCCTAGCCTCAGTCACCCCCTCATCCATTTACTGGGTCTATGTCGCGACCCCCCTTAGATATACCCCTGGTCACTAAGGTAGTTCTAAACATTCTAAATAAATGAACTACGAGGATAGTTCACGAATTATTGTCCCTAACATAGAAGCAAACACATGAGAATAATGATACTAATTTTTTTAACAACCTAGTTACCTTCAACGTTTATGCACTTGGTATATCGGTGTTGAAGTGTTTTCAAACCCTTTTAAAAAAATTTAAAAAATGTTGAGTCTCCAGTCATTCATCTACTGTCGACATCACTTCGTTATCATCAGCAAATCAAATTACAAGAAATGATGCGCTTTTGCCTGTACCTGCATTTGCATTTGTCGTTCAACGCCAACCATGTTAGAGACAATAATTTGTGAACTATCTTCGTAATTAAAATATATGTATCCTTTTTATATCTCTTGAAGTATCAAATATTAGGTCTTAAGATTACTAATTAATTGTGTTTAATATTAATAATTGACTTATTTATACTTATTCGTAAGGCTCGGTTCACTTGAACTCAACCCATTTGATTGTTATCTGGAGTTTTAGAAAATGGCTGTAAAAGTCCTTGGTCTTTAAAATACATCGTGGAATGTAAATATAAATTGTTTTTTTATTTTCCCAAAAAAATGACAAATTCAAAAATAAACTTTTAAAAAGTCTATATTCCAACTATTATGATAACAAAATCTAATATAAAAGTTAGTTCTCTAGGTCGTAGATAAGTTCAACAAATTCTCTCCCTTTGTAAAAGCTCTTCACACATATTATTTAGCAAATCTTTACTGCAGGTTTCTTGTAAATTCCAGTTTTAGTTTTCACGTTAACGTCTCGAACTACGTTGTCTCTGTCAGGATACGTTTTCGTTATTCTGCCGTTTAGCCAAGTTTTAGGAGGTAGGTTGTTGTCGACTATCACTAACACGTCGCCTTCTTTGAGGTCTTTTGATCTTTCGTGCCATTTTACCCTTTTCCACAGTTCTGGCAGGTATTCTTTTATCTACCTCTTCCAAAATAGCATTCTTCCATTGTTGTATTGGAGTTGGTCAGTCATCAATTGTTAAAGGATCAGGGAATTCACCAGTTGAGGATACAAAAAGGAAATGATTTGGTATCAAACATTCTGGGAAATCTGGATCTTCAGGAATATATGTCAAAGGTTTGGAGTTTATTATGTGATCAATTTCGACACAAATTGTTTGTAACACTTTATCTTTCGGAAAGTTCTCTTTTAACACAATATTTAAACAGCGTTTTATAGAATTAATTACTGTATTTCTAAAACTTGGAATCCAAAATTTTTGTTTCATATCATTTAGTACAAACTCTGTTCCATTATGAAAACTTCTTTGGTGGTACACATCTATTAATAATTTTCTAAATTCATGTATCACATCTAAAATTATGGGACTTTTTCTAATGAGTACGTCTTTGAGTTCAGAAAACATCCTTCCCTTAGCACAAAGTATTCCTTCTTCGTCAAGAATCAGTGATAGTTTATAAATTTTGCTATTCTTCCTAGCCGCATTTCCCTCCTTGGTACTTTTAACTTCATCTCTATAATACTTTTTCTGTATTTCTTTAAACCACATTTTTCCTTACCTTTAACTGACAATTCTTTACCGTGCGTTGACTGATTCGATCGTTTCCTTTATGTAAAGCTAAGTGTTGTTTTGTAATTTTTATAAACCTAAATACCCAAGCAATAGTTCTTGTTTGTCATTGAAAATCTTTTTGCATCTGGTAAATATTGTGATTGGGTCGAATTTTTGTGTATGGTCATCATAGGTGAACGTTTAATTTCTAGTACTTTATCAGGAATTTCATGTATATTTCCTTTATCTAAAGGGTTCTCTATTGGTAATTTGTCAGTTAACTGCAGACATTTCGGCCCAAAAAGCCACTTCTCAGCATAGTTTATGTGTTTTGATGCACGGGTAGCTTTATCTGACACGTTGTTCTTAGTGAAATTTCTGTCAATCTTGGTTTATTGATGTAGGTATATCGTCCTTCTATCCTATTTTTCCAAACATCCTGCAATATAATTTTAGCAGTCACCATAATGTTGCAAAGAAGCCCTAAAGGGTCTCAAACATGGACATACAGAATTTTAATATTTCTGTTTTTGTCGGAATCTTTTTTCCTGTTAAAATATTTTTATCAACAACCTTCCTTTAATTTAAATTAAAAATAAAGTTATCTGTATCTTGGGCCTATTTGTCTTTATCTGGAATCTCTAGGCTAACTGTCATTGAATCATTGTCTTGATGAGTAATTTCATTTGTCCATTGATAAAAATTGGCTCATTTTTTCCTTTGAGACCTAATTCTTCAGATGATTATAGGTCTATTAATAAAACTGTTGCGCCTTTATCGTAAAAGGCAAAGGTTAAAATTTGTCTATTACGTCCTTTTAAAATTTATTCTTTTTCTTTTAATGAAATTCATCTTTCTCACCTGCTATTGTCTATTTTGTCTCATCTCTCTTGAAGAACCTTGCCTCACCTCTCGTGTATCTCTTTCTGAGATCTGCCATACACCTCGTGCCGAAGTGTCTTCATCCAAGTTTAGCTGTCTACTTAAAGAGCCTTCTTCACCTGGCCCAGTCGAGGAATTAGTCTTGGCGTATGTGTTTGTCGTATGTAGAAGTGGGTGATGATGTCTCATACAGTTCTGTACTTCACAAGATTTCTTTCTAAAGCAAGCTGATTTGAAGTGATTTAAGTGGTTTGGCTTTAAACAAGTTATACATAATTTGTTTTCTGTTACTTCTTTCCACTTCTTATGTATTGATTTCTCCAAAAATATTTTACAAAAGTCCAAATTATAAGATTTTTCAATACAAAGCAAACATTTATTTTTATACTCTTTATTTTTCTCTTTTGCTAAGACTGCATCTTTCTTACCAGAACAATGAGGTTTAGATGCCTCTATCCTTGTCCAAGGACTGTCGATATAACAAGCAATTTATGTTTTGATCTTTAGCCGGTTTGAATATTCTAATAAACTTACATTAGTTCGAAGCCCCATGGCTACTTCACCTTAATCCATTCTGAGGTACATTGGTAATTTCCTGACAAGCTTCTCTAGTAACTGTGTACTCGTCAAATTTTGTACTATATTAGAAAAGGTAATTAAAATGCCTTACCTTCTTTAATGACTGGTGCCTTCTTAGCCTTATCAACTAATAATGATATGATAATGGCAGGTCTACCAAAAACATTTCAAGAGTAGCAATAATTTTATTTAAATTTGTTGAAGAAATTAATAAAGATTTAAATGTATCCCTAGCTTTACTCTGAAGACATTTCTGTATTCTAACCAAATTTTCGTCATCATAGAAATAACATTTTTTAGTTCATTGTCTAAATTCTGAAATAAAAAGAACCCACTCCTCTGGGTTCCCTCAGAATATAAGTAAATTTCTAAACATTTGTCTGACAAGATAAGACTGTAAAGGATTATAAAATTGGTTTAAATTATTTTGAAACTTATCTTTTTCCTCGTGATCTTGGTGTAATTGATTTAATCATCCAGCTACTTTATTATTACTATCCTCAACTGAAAAAAAAAAAACTGATCCGCAGCACTGCATTCAAGTTCATTCGTTTTTTGGCTACAGACTGGCTTAGTTTACCTGCATTTCAAGCTCTAGTATTTCCTTTTCTTTCTAGTATTTTCTTTCCCTAGCTTTTCTTTCTTTTTTTTTTCTTTTTTTTTCTTCTTCTCCTTCTTCTACTTCTTCTTCTTCTTCTTTTTCTTCTTCTTCTTCTTTTTCTTCTTCTTCTTCTTCTGCTTCTTCTTCTTTTTCTTTTTCTTTTTCTTCTTCTTCTTCTTCTTCTTCTTCTTCTTCTTCTTCTTCTTCTTCTTCTTCTTCTCTTCTCTTCTTCTTCTTCTTCTTCTTCTTCTTCTTCTTCTTCTTCTTCTTCTTCTTCTTCTTCTTCTTCTTCTTCTTCTTCTTCTTCTTCTACTTCTTCTTCTTCTTCTTCTTCTTCTTCTTCTTCTTCTTCTTCTTCTTCTTCTTCTTCTTCTTCTTCTTCTTCTTCTTCTTCTTCTTCTTCTTCTTCTCTTCTTCTTCTTCTTCTTCTTCTTCTTCTTCTTCTTCTTCTTCTTCTTCTTCTTCTTCTTCTTCTTCTTCTTCTTCTTCTTCTTCTTCTTCTTCTTCTTCTTCTTCTTCTTCTCTTCTTCTTCTTCTTCTTCTTTAAGTGTAAAAATTTTAAATTGCACATAAGGAACCCCTTCAGGAACACTGTGATTAGCCGCTCCAAACAGGGTGGATGAGTAATGAACTATTTGTTGATCTCATGGACCACTTTTTTAAAAAAAATTACACAGTACGCCGGAAAATCCTAGTATTTTAATCATGGACAACCACGAGTCGCACCTATCGTTAGAGTCGTTGAATCGAGCAGTCTTCATGGAGTGAATATGATAACACTTCATCCCCATACATCAAACAAACTTCAGCCTCTAGACGTTGGAGTATTCGCTCCCTTCAAATCATTCTACAATATTGCCATTGATTTGTGGTTGCTGCATCATCCGGGACAACCAATTAGCATTTTTGGAGTAGGAAAAAATAGTGAGAATTGCTTTTTTTAAAAGTCATGACACCAATAAATATTACTAACGTTTTCAAAAAAAACCTGAATCTGTCTGTTTAATCGAAATATCTTTACGGTTACAAGACTATTTACTAAGTTCAGTGACCGACCGTCCTTGTGGTGAATGTTACAAAAGGCATAATTTCTTCCATCTCCCATTTTAGTCTCTTGTTATCCTGATAATGAAGAAAATGTTGACGAGCCAATAGCTTCCACAAGCACTTGCGCTGATCAGCGAATAGATGAACCTGCTTCCAATTCCTTAGTCAGAACATCAGTTGCTTCAGATGATGGTAAACTTGTGACACCATTTGAGTTTAGAGAACCGATAAAAAGCAGGACCTCGTTAGAATAAAAGAAAGCCAAGGAAGCTTGGTCGTAGACTTATTGCAACTGACACACCGGGAAAAAAATAAATCGAAGCTAAAAGCAAAACTTAATTTAAAATATAATGACTTTCTACCTTTTTTTCCTATACGTTGCCGAACGGTTATAATTTGAGGTTTCCAACCCAAATATTCATACTGTATGTATATATTCTTAAATTTTCGATATCGGTTTTAGCAAAAATCTTCTACTATATAACGTATATTTAAGTTACACACTGTAGACTTTCCCTAAAACTATCATTTCTTAGCGTCTATATAGGTATTTTTTATTCGTGGATATTTTATGTGTAGATAAGAGAAAACTCCACCAGTAACTATTAAGTCCGGCGGTCTTCATATCTGTGTGAAAAAAGTGGGGCATCGGCAGAAACTTCACACTTAAATTTCCCTGCGGTATCCCTTTCAACTTTTTCTAAAGTTACGTGCCTCGAATTCGAGTGGGAGACCTGCAAAAAACGAAACAAATTTCTTGTAATAAAAGTATGTACAAAAAATGTTTTTAAATTAAACCCAGACAGCAGAGGATTTATAACTAGACTCGACGTAAACATTTTGTTATTGAGATTTATATAAAATTTATTTTCCTACGATCGTGCGCAAAGCTTTACTTTTCCGTATGTACTTTTGTGCGCAAAGTTAAAGTTTTCCTCACGCTGTACGGATAAGATTTTTTCTTCGATTACTATCCAAAGTAGGCTTTTCCGCTTCAAAAACAAACCGCAAACTTGACGTTTTTCGCGAATTGACATTAAGTGGTGACAACTTTGTTGCTCGCCTAATTTTAATTAATTATAATATAATTTTTTTAATAAATTATTCTCAAGTTTTTACATGTCTTTTTTGTTTTAATTTCCAAGTTAAAATTGACTTTGAATCTCAACTTCCTTTTTCATTATTGACCTAGATATAGGCAACATATTATACACTACTTTCGTCAAATTTTCAGTTTTTATATATATTTCTTAATCAGTTTACGTTCGCCGAATAATATAGAAAAAAATTTGTAGAGATAAAGTCATCAATTTATTTATTTTTCAATTAAATAGTCCGGGTGCTAAGACCGAAAAAGCTTATTTTTATTTTCAAAATATCAGTATATCTAGGACTCGCCTAGGCATAGCTTCCGTCGTAAATGCCGGAGCCCCCGGGTTCAGTAAAAACCCTTTACTCCAGAATAATTCGTGAGAAGATAGCAGTAACCAAACTTCCGAAAATCTCAGTTAATATTTCCAAGAAGCACGCTTCTATCCTTAGCTCGAAGATTTTCCACTCAAAACATAGCTATCCTTACTAAACCGTGAGTACAAACAAATGGAAAGTCTAAACACAACTAACCTGGGGTCAGCTACCAATTTCAGAAGGGACCTTTGGTCACAAAATTGTTACGAAAAAGTTTGGAGAAATATGACATACGAATGTTTACTACCTCTCAGTTAGATACCGAGCTGGTACCCAGTCGAGATGCTAAGAGCGCAGCCACAGCCCAAAACTTCTGTACAACAATCGAAAAAATACGAAAGTATGGAAAATAGTGAACAGAGAGGAGCACCAAAAAAGTCTGGAAAATCCACTTGACATTCTCAAAAATTCCCAATATTTGGTAGAAAATAAACTTGACGGCACCGTTATAAAAGTAGCCAAAGATAATTTAGGGGGTTGAATCTCCTGTAGCCGAAAACATAACACTAAGTTTAAAAAGTATTGCGAATTTGAATCTACCTACAAAACAAACCCATTAACACCAAATGTGATGACGATAATCATAGAAGGTAGAACCCACAATCATAAAAAATTACCTACGCATTGTCAAGGAAAAATATACAGTTAACTATACGAATAATTCAACAATTATTTTCATGGAAGAGAAACAAGACTATAAAGACCTCTTAGATAGTATTAAAGCTGAAAGGATTTAATTCTGGAACGAAAATTAGTGACATCAAAAAAGATTAGAAAATTAGGGAGGCCTTCCAAATGAACACGAAAAACGGCCCTCTCTTTCTAATTGCAACAGACCCGGCAATAACATTAGATTTCCTTAATAAAAATATTAGGGTGATAGAAAACACCAGAATCACTTGGAAACTGAGGAAATCGATTGAAGCCATCATTTAATGCAACAACTGTCAGGCGAGAAGACACGTCACCGCAAATTGCAGACGTCCATCAAAACGCCTAAAATGTGCGGAGGACCACCATACCAGAACAGGTAGAAAAACTCGGGAGACCGCAGCCACATGCGTCTACTACCTAAGCGACCACCCAGCTAATTACAGTCAATGTCCACCCTAGCTGGAAAGAGTTATAAGAATGGAAAAAGAAAACCCGAAGATCTCAAAAGAAATATCTCCCTCCCAGCTGTCAACGTATGGAAGAAAAAGACAAACGCACCCAACAGAAATATTGAGTCAGACTTCCAGCCACAGCACATCAGCCAACAACCAACCCAACAAAACACGCAACTGCAACAAAACAGTGAACAGAGGTAACAATGAACCATGGATGACATGTTTGTACTTAATGACGAATTTAACAGTTTTAATCAGTTAGTAACATATAACAGAACTCACCTGTGCCGTTCGGAATCTTAACAATTCCCTCAGACAATGTAGGGACAAACGAAACATCTTCACAACATACAATAAATTTGTTAAAAACCTAAACAGCTACCGATTTAAAAACTAAATTCAATCCGACAAATAAAGAATCTGTTTCTACAATCTGAACGGGCTGATAAATAAACGCGGTCTTGTTACAAATTTCATCCGCAAGCATAAATTCGACAATTTTTAACAGATACAAACCTCAAAGAAGCGGACAAAATCAGAGTTAGGGATTACAATATCACTAGACAGGACAGACCGAGACACAACAGACGAAACGTATGACAACATGCAGCGGAAAGGGTCGCAATTATTATCATATATAACTTAGAGTTTGCACAAATAACTAAAGTAAATACAGCACCACACGTAGAACACACAATCATTTAATGTTGCAATTTTATATTAATAGGAGTGCATAAACTCCCAGGTAGGAGAGTCATTAGCGCAGATCTACACGCACTAATGTCTAAGGGTAACAAAGTTTTTCCTGCAGGAGATCTTGCAAACACCCCGAGTGGACGCGAACTGCAATGAGGCCAACTCAGCAGGTCATTAAGAGATTTCTCCAAGGACAACGAGCTTATTATTCACTATACGGACAAACCGACGTGCATCCCATTCAATGGCATAACTCCAAGCACACTGGATATAGCAGTCACCAAAAATATACCTGATATTCAAACCATAAAGACTATCAGTACCATGAATTTAGACTATGATCCAGTGTGCTTGGAAATAAATACTAGATAAAAAATAAACAGATAACAAAAACAATACTACGACTACAAAACTACAGACTGGAACACATACAGACGAAAAATCAACCATACGTGAAAACAATAACATAGCAAGCACCGAACAACTTGAACAAACCACTAGAGAATTAATAAATGTACAAAAAGCTAGAAACGACACGACAACACTGAAGACAATGTCACAACATAACGATAAGCTGCCATCCGAAATCTTAGAACTAATGGGCAACAAAAATCAAATACGAAAAACGTGGTAGCTTAACAGGATAGCTGATGACAGGGTTAGGCTCATGGATATCGCGAAACAGATCAATTTAGCCATAAATGCACATCGAAACAATAATTGGCAAAACACCCTGTCCGAAATTAACCCGAAGGACAACTCGCTACTTCCCACATTGATACAAGGACAAGAAACACATACTACAGACAACGAGAAAGCTCAAGCCTTCGGTGAGTACTTTCAATCGAATTTCCTCAACAATTCAGGTAACAATGAGCATTAAAACGTCATTGAAGGCATTGTCAGAGACCTGGGAGAGTCTGATCCAGTCCACGTACCCCACCCCTTTATGAGCTCTCCTAAATAGAAAAGCTCCGGGGCTCGATGATATTAGTAACGTTTTACTCATAAGCATCCCTACTCTATTATATAATAAACGCAATATTCAGACTACAACATTACCCCAGTAGCACGAAGATTGCATATATCATACCAATTTTAAAAGCGGGAAAAATCCCAATAGAATTGACAGCTACCGACCCATCTCGTTGTTAAATACAATATCTAAAATAGACACAATTATATTAAGCAGACTTAAAAAAACAGAAGAACAATTACGACTTATCCCGCAGGAACAGTACGGTTTCAGAAGCAGACACAGCTCCATGACCAAGGTCATTAGAATCGTGCATGAGAGGCATGTAATAATGACCTACAAATGGTGCTCGTGGCGCTTGACAGCGAAAAAGCTTTTGATACCGTGTGGACCTGCGGATTAATTCACAAAATGCTTGTGAATGATTTTCCGTTCACATTGTCAAAATTATTCAGTCATACATTACAGACACACAATTTAACGTAAAGATTAACAACACAATGACAAGACCTTATTCTGTGCAAGAGGGAGTACCCCAGGACTTCGTACTACTGTCTATCGTTCATCCTGTAAGCGAGCTGTAGTATTAAACATATAATATACATGACCAACGTACTCACAAAGACAACTCTGATTTTTCTAGCTTTTTCAGGGGACTAAAAAGTCCACAAAGACAAAAACAGTTTCCCATTCCCGATGCAAAACCTATCATAATCCTTCAATGATACCGCATCGGTAAGGAGTGAGAGCTATTATATTTCTCAATTTTAAATCGCAGATAAATTTAATAGGCGAACATGTTAACTATGGTCCAGTCAGCCCGCACAAGACTCGATAGATTTATTTTATTTAACTGTGGTATGTATATAATTATTTCTTAAACCTGTAAATAAATTTTTTCTAATCTAATCTTAAAATAACGTAATCTTAGAAAAAATCTTGTGTGCATTTTGAGAGAAAAGTTCGTTGCCGTTTTTAACCGACTACTTTCTGTAACAAGCAGAAAAGCATCACTTTTTGCTCCTAATACACAAATATCTATTTTCGCCCTCATTGCGGAAAAGAAAATCTACTCAAAAATTTTATTGGTATGGAAAATTTATATTTATATTAATAGTTGTAGACTATTTTAAGGAAAGTGTAAAGACGCTTTTACTAAATTACTTTTCTGGATTAAATAAAATTATACTTTATATTAACTAAATCAGTGTTCATTATGCTATATTCATAGGACGGGCGGAGGTAATTTGCCCACAAAATATTTGAAGCTGCTAATCCTATAGGTAATTTGCCCACAGCAAGTAAAAGGTCATCTTAATCCTGTTGGTATTTTGCCCAAATTTATTTCTAACTGAATAAATCATAATAGATATATCTTTCATTTATTATTTTTTATATATTATCGAAAAGTAAAAACACATTATTAATTAAACTAAAAATTATATTAAACACTAATTTTTATTATTATAAAAAAGTAAGTATACATAAGTTATATTATATTTTTTATATATTTATATTTTATTTACATATTTTTCAACTGGGAGGGATAAATGTGATACAAATTTTATATACTCTAATCTGCTGATTTGCTGCAGATCAAATCGCTGTATAAATTTTTCTAAACACTGAATTTTTTGTTTTACACTTTTGTCTTTGATTTTCTTAGGTATACTTAAGCTTTGTATTGTGATATACGTGTCGATTTGAAAGTCTTTAAGCTTTTCTATAAAAATATATACAGAAGGATGTGTACAGTAGAATGAAGAATTAAACCTTGAATGAAACGACTCACAGGCATTTGTAGTTCTTGTAATTGAAGCTGTTTTTTTCTGCCCATATACTTGGAGGAAATGTAGAATTTTCTTCAATATATGTTTCTAATAGGTAATCGGCATACCTATCGAGAACGGCATTTTCTGGTTTACTTGCCATTAAGTCAAACACAAAACAGTCTCCAACTTCATCGGCGTTTAAATATGTCAACCCAAATGATGTTTTAAGCCATTTTCCGGTATCACTGTTAGTTGTATATTCAGTCATTAATCCCAGAGACTGAATTTTACGATACCACGCTTGATGTAGATGAAATCGGCAGCCATTGATTACAGTATTAGGCCACATATAAATTAACGCCTTATGAATTGCTATTTCAAAATCAACGAACGCTTTAGATGGATTTAAAGCAATACTGTAAGTTTCCAAAATTTTATAATGCAATAACGAAAACAAATGTTTGTATATATCGGTAGATTTGTTTGGTAATAAACAATATACCAGGGGCACATAGTGTTCATTACACAGCCCATGAATGGTAAATAATTGTAGGAAAAACTTTGTACAATACGAAAATGTTCCATCCATATACAATACGTTCATTTTACACAAAGTACGAATATTTGTCTCACATGTAAATACAATAATATTATTTTCTCTGCTATTTATTAAAAGAAAATGTTCACCTTTAGTGGTTTTAAATGTATTAGAATATAAGTCAACTGCATCATGCACTTCTTGTATATTTGTAGGTAATGGACCTGGTAGTATTTTGCGACGACTGTTGTATATAGTTTTTCTTATGTAGGACACATCAATTGTAGTTAGTGACTCTGGTAAATTAATAGCAAGTACTATACGGATAATTTTAGAAGGTTTTTCCGAAATATCATCAACTGCTTTTCGCTTACACGAATTAGAAATAATTTTCCTGTTTAATTTCGGTTCATTTGCTTCATGGCTATGAATTAGGTTGCCTCTAGATACTAAAAGTTCAGGACCAATTGTAAATACAGTGGCATTACAAGCATTTGGTTTTCTTTGGGAGCATCTCCAAGAAACTTCTCCACTATTCATTTCTCTATCTTTGGCAAACGTAAAATTCTCCAAAAGGAGTACATCTTTCCCGCGTGTGCTTTTAATCAATGTAGCTGATATTATAGAAATAATTATTGTTTATAAACACTCGAATTACAATCATCAACGTATAAAAACTGACTGAAATATAAACAGTAAACACCCAAAGTTAGTACCTATTAGAATTATTAATAATCAGGTAGGTACCTATTTGTGGGCGGATGTAATTTGCGGGTTTAGGTACCTGAATGCTACTGTGGGCAAAATACCAGTAAGATTAACGCACCCCTTTACTTACACAGGTAGAAAACAGAGATTTGTGGGCAAAAAGGACCCGCCGCATAGGACACCCATTAAATGAACTGACCGGGTGTACAATCAATCTGCAAAATGTTAATGATTGTTTTTTAGTTGTAAAAAAATTGATATGTTATGAACAAATTATTTACTATTCTATTATTTTTTATTGTTGTACTTTTTTGTTGTATAGTTATTTTTTTTCCAGTTTAATTTAAAAATTTAATATGTAAAAAAATCTGTGTTTGTGTTTTATTATCTGATATGAAGCTCGAAGAAAAAATTTTCTTTCAAACCCGTGCGCAAATACTCATTCGCACGCAAATACGATTAGACGAATGACGAACGAATTTAAAAGAGAAAGAAAAATATCATTTTATTGGTTAAAATTTATTTAGATACAAATTTAAATGATTTACGTAACTTCTGATAAGTATTCAAATAAATCTAACGGAAAAAAAAACATTCTTATTATTGTAATATTTTTATTTATGTAAAAAAGATATAAATATTTGTACAAGTAATAATTTTAAATACATTTCAAAAAATCTGATGTGTCCAACACATGACTTTCCTATCTAGTTAATAAATGCTTTTTCCGGATATTTTGTACAACCTATTGCAGCACCTCCATAAATGTTTAGAGGATAAAATAAATATATTCATTTTCCACATACATCTACTTTGAAACATTTTTCTATAGATATTCATTGGAAATGAAAATACTGAAAAATTTAAAATTAGCACTTTTCCTACAATTTTTCCATTACGGTCCATTTTAGAAAAATCATGTATAAACAAAAATTATAGAGATCGATATCGCAAACAACTTTTATTTTAACAATTTTCATAAAAATCAGAATTTTGCACATTTTATCAAATTTCTCGAATACGGACCATTTCAGGAAATTTTGACAAAAAACAAAAACTATAGATAATAATATTAGAAATAACTTTTATTTAATTAATTTTTTTCTCCAAACATAAATAACAGATATATTCCATAAAATATAAAAACGGCCCCCCATAAAGTACCCCCCCAGATGTTCCGACTTTGTCCAAAATCTAATCATTTCACGTCAGGCCGAAATAAACCTTAAGTTTAAAATTTAATGTTTTTTTCTTTATCCGTTTTTGAGTTTTCTTCAAAATTCGAAATTTACACATTTTCTCAAATATCTCGAATACGGTCCATTTTAGAGAAATTATGTAACAAATAAAAATTATAGAGAATTATATTAAAAACAACTTTTATTTGAACAATTTTTATAAAAAAATATTTTTTTTACATTTTGTCAAATTTCTCGAATACGGACCATTTTAGGAAAATTTTGTATAAAACAAAAATTATAGATAATAATAGAAGTAACTTTTATATAAAGAATTTTCTTCTCCAAAAGTAAATAACAGATATATTCCATAAAATATAAAAATGACCACCTATAAAGTACCCCCCCAAATGTTCCGACTCTGCCCAAAATCTAATTAGCTCATTCGACGCCGAAACAAAGCTTAAGTTTAAAATTTGGTGTTTTTCTGTGTATCGGTTCATGAGTTATGCGTTATACACACACACACACACACGCACACACACACACACACACACACACCACACACACACACACACACACACACACACACACACACACTCACGCGCACACACACACACACACACACACACACACACACACACACACACACACACACACACACTCACGCGCACACACACACACACACACACACACACACACACACACACACACACACACACACACACACACACACACACACACACACACACACACACACACACACACACACACACACACACACACACACACACACACACACACACACACACACACACACACACACACACACACACACACACACACACACACACACACACACACACACACACACACACACACACACACACACACACACACACACACACACACACACACACACACACACACACACACACACACACACACACACACACACACACACACACACACACACACACACACACACACACACACACACACACACACACACACACACACACACACACACACACACACACACACACACACACACACACACACACACACACACATCATCGCAAAAATAGTCAAAACGGATTCAGGGGACCTCAAAACGTAAAAATCCGTCGAAAACTCGAGGTCGAAATAAATTATGATTCCTATACTTTCCTTATATCTGTATACAGATAGGAAAGTAAAAAGGTAAAGGAGGCTAATTTCCTTATTCAAGTATTTATGGTTTTAAGGATAAGTGAGGTCGTAAAAAGGCCCAAACAAGGCAGAGTTATCCAAAGGATCAGAGTACGACCAGATTGGTCGGAAATGGCTCACATTACAGTGTGCTTTTTTAGTTTCCGTAAAATTCTTGATAAAATATCATGATATAGCGGACTAACATAGGCTTCCGAAAAAATTCAATTTTAGTGTGGCAATATGCATTTTTCAGCGTACTTTTCTTCAAAATAAACAAATATTTTTGTATTATTGTTTCTTAATTTTTGTTTCATTACAATCCAATATTTTCATCAAATAAATACAAACTATCTCAAAATAAAATTAATTTTAGGAACGACCAACGTATACCATTTTTGGCTTACGTAGAGATATGAGAATACAATATTAATTATCATTTAAACGTTTTTTATGAATTGATTACAATTAGGAGAATATTACATTTTACCTTAATAGACTCCTAGACCTGGTTTTTTTTAATAAAAAATGTCATGTGGAGAAATCACTGGATCCATTTGTAACCGAAGATCGACATCATCCTGCTTTGGATATTACTTGTATACTAGAGATAAAGGATAACTTCAAATGTAAATTGCAATCCTGTTTTCAGAACAGTTATAACTTCAAAAGAGCCAACTTTCCACAAATGTATGAACAAATATCTCTTATTGACTGGACCTTCTTGGAAGCGTTTGATAATTCAGAAGATGCATCCACATATTTCTATGGCAAGCTTTATAATGTTTTCGATCGTTGCTGTCCCAAATATACACTTAAATCCAAAAATAGATATCCTCCTTGGTACAATGGTAGCATTATTAAAGATTTACAGGCTAAAAGTAGAATTTGGCGCAAATACAAGCGTGAAAGCAATTTACAGGCCTTTGAAGATTTTAAACACCTTCGGGCGAAAATAAAGCATGATGTTGATGTTGCATACAAGAAATTTTTAGGCAAAACTGAGGAAGAAATACATAACAACCCAAACAGATTTTGGGCATTTATAAATAATAAACGAGGTAGTTCCAAAATATCACAAGTATTGAATTTTGAAGGTCAAATGCTGGAGGGGCCTTCTAATATTCTAAATGGTTTTGCAAATCTTTTTAAACATGTCTATACTATTTCTTCCCCTTTTCAACCCAATTCTGGGACAAATAATAATCACTTTTTAAATATTACAAGCTTCAGTGAAAAGGAAGTATATGAGGTACTAAGATCACTTAAGCCAAAAAAGACCACCGAATCAGACGATATTCCAGCTTTTGTCCTAAAAGATTGTTCTTCTGTGCTTGCTCGTCCCCTCTCCATACTAATTAATATTTGTTTAAAATCGGCTACAATACCAGAGATCTGGAAATCCTCAAAGGTCTGTCCCATTTTCAAGAAAGGAGATAGACAAGATATTTAAAATTATCGACCTATTATCATCTATTATATGCAACTTTGCAAAGGTTTTTGAAATCCTGTTAGAGCGAGTTATATGTCGTCATGTAAGTTGTAATATAAGTATAAATCAACATGGTTTCATGAAAAGTCGTTCAACAGTCACCAACCTCCTGACCGTTACCCAATATATTGCTGAATCTATTGATAACAGAGCCCAAACTGATGTTATTTACACAGACTTTTCTAAGGCCTTCGACAGACTTGATCATGGCATTCTGCTTAACAAACTTGTAGCTTTTGGATTATCTCCTTCTTTAATTTCACTATTTCAATCCTATCTATGGCAATATGTCCAGCTTAATGGTTTTAGGTCTGCTGAATATAGTGCTTCTTCTGGTGTTCCACAAGGGTCGAATCTAGGACCCCTCCTTTTTATTATGTTCATTATTGATATTGCAGATGTTATAAATGTAAATTTGCTTTTGTATGCTGATGATCTAAAACTATACTGCCTCGTAGAGAAGATAGGTGATTGCGAGAACCTTTCAGCAAACTTAACACGGATTGTTGAATGGTGTTATCAAAATAACTTGTCACTAAACCCATATAAATGTAAAGTTATGTCGTACAGTTTAAAAACGAATATCCTAATATTTAATTATTCAATAGAAAACGTTGCTCTTGAGCGACCGAAAACATTTACTGATCTTGGCGTCACGTTTGACACTGCACTATCATTTAATAAGCATATTGATAATGTTGTATCCTCCTCCTATCGAATGTACGGATTAATTGCACGTAGCAGTAGTGACTTCAAAGAAACCTCTACCTTAAAAACTCTATTTTATGCTTTTATAAGATCAAAGTTAGAATATGCTTCAGTTGTGTGGAGCCCCTTTTATCAGTATCATATAGATCGAATAGAAGCAATTCAAAGACGATTTTTAAAACTGCTAAGCCTGAAAACTGATGGCATTTATCCTCTAATAGGTACACCTCACTCTGAATTACTACAAAAGCATAACTTTTTCAGTCTCGATAGAAGGCGTGATTATTATAGTGTAGTAGTAACTTATAAAATTATTAAAAGTATTATTGACTGCCCAACCATATTAGAAAAGTTTAATATTTGCATTCCCAGAATTTCTTCCAGACACCCGAATACATTTTATATAAATACATCTCGCACAAATGTTCTGGAAAATTCTCCGCTCCATACCATGTGTACAGTAACAAATTCTATTGTCAATGAACTTGATATATTTAGTTGCAATTTGTCAGATATAAAATCTCACTTTTTATCTTAGTTAATTTGTTACCTATTACGAAATACAAGTTCTTTTTATGTGCTTAACATTCATATAAAAAATGTGATCTATTAATAATTATATTCTGTCAATTCCTGCTCTGTAATTGGGTTCATGACCTGTAGAGTATTGTATTATAAATAAATAAATAAATAAATAAATTTTGTGGTTACCATGGACCGGCGACCAGGTGGTGAAACTTTCAAATATCTCGAAAATGGTTAATATTTTATAGTTCAAATAAGTATAACTTTTTCATACAAAAATGATAAGCCTTTCTAAATTTAATACGTAAATTGTTAATTAATGAGGAACAAAAAATTTGAAGCTGTTTTCTTCTCTTCATTATGGCGTATGTGGCGATATTATTATTATTATTTTTATTATTATTATTATTATTATTATTATTATTATTATTATTATTATTATTATTATTATTATTATTATTATTATTATTATTATTATTATTATTATTATTATTATTATTAATATTATTATTATTATTATTATTATTATTATTATTATTATTATTATTATTATTATATTATTATCTACGAGATAACTCAAATCTAATAACATAATCTTGTTTGTCCCTATAAAAAATAGAACTGCCCCAATTTTCAAACCTGTATCTCAAAAAATGGCTTCTTTATTAACTCTCCGGCGGGCGCGCTTTTAAAAATCACAAGAGCGGGCGCGTAGCGGCACTACATGCCGCAAAAAGAAAACGCACGAATTAAATTCAAAAAAGTAAAATTTATTTTCTAATAAAGTAAAAAAATCTTCTAAGCAAAATTAACGAGTCTCTCTAACCGTTAGACTAATTTCAAAAAATAACAAAAATAAAACGTAAGTATAACAAAATAAATCTTATTTCTAAACAAAATCAGATAATATAATATTTCTTTCTAATCTTCCTCCATTTCATCCACTTGAGTTGGCACGCAATTTTGGCAAGTAACAGTCTTAGTGCTATGACCTTTACAAACAAATTTTTGACATAAGCTACATGTTACTGTGGTTCTAATATTCTTTTTAGAGTTGCAAACATAGCACCGTCCATTATGATTTCTAGTATCTGCTGTCTCAACCTCGGTCACGGAACGATATTTTGAAAGAAATGCTGATATATCCTTGGGAAGCGTTGGTATTTTAGTTCGATCTTTTAGATGGTCCTCAAACAGCTCAAAAGCTAATTCGTTTAGAAAAATACGTCTTCTAGGAGGATCAGCTAAAGGCTTAGTATTATTGTAAATAATTTCAGAATTGATTCCGGCAATATCAAGCATTCGAAAAAAAATTGCAAGAGGCCATCTTCTAGTAATTCTTTGTGTGGTGTACGATGCACATTTCTGGTCAACAATGTCAACCCCGCATTTTGTTCTATTGTAATCCAAAATTATTTGTGGTTTGTTTGTGGTCTCATCAATCTCATCTTCATCGTGCATAGTTGACAATAAAATTACAGCCTTATTTTTTTGCTCACATATGAAACTTGAGTCATATTATCTTGAAACCCAAATAGAGTGGATCCTACTTGTCGTGAAGCATTTGGAAGAAAATCGGTTGGTATTTCTTTTTTGTTTTTTTTTTTTCATTGTACCGATTAACGTTAATCCATTTTGTAGGAGATATTCAGCTAATGGATAGCTAGTATAATATTTGTCTGTGGTAAGGTTTCTGTTGGATTTTTTGATAGGATCTACCAATCTCTGTACAATATCGAATGGCTTATTGGACGTCTTGTAAGGGCCGTTAAATTGTGCACCACAGTATATTTCAAAGTTCCAGGTATAAAATGTCTTGCTGTCACAAAGTGCATATATTTTTATACCATATTTAGCTGGTTTTTGTGGCATATACTGTACAAAGCTGCATCTACCCCAAAACGGATGGAGCATTTCATCTCTAGTGACAAATTCTCCTAAACTATAGTTATCCTTGCAATTATCAACAAAAAGTGTGTAAATCAACCTGATGGCAGCTGTCAGTCTTTTCACGATCTTTTCTGGTTTCAATACTGTCTAAGCGAGGAGCACGAAGAAGAAAAAGAAATCTTTTGTAACTAAAAAGAGCTCTCAATATTATCATTCCAGTTCTATCACGGGACCATAATTCTAAAACATTGACATGGTTTCCTTTTTTTACTGCAATTAAAAAAAGTGCTCCAAATAAAGCTTGTAAGTCACTACGGGACGTTAATTTATAATCTCTTTCTCTTTGATGTGGAATTGTCGCTTTTCTGTTTTCGATATAGATATTGGTACAGGAAACTATATGGTCAAGCATATCCTTGGTTATAAAAGTAAAAAATGACTCCAATTTGGTCGATATATTTTTCGCTGAACCTTTGGATCCCGGCAACACTTTTATTATATTTTTCGCTCTTTTTTTACCCGATATTGCTGAAGCACTCTTCCAAACATTTTCTTCGTCCTTGGCAATGTAAAAATGGCAATCCGATTCTTGTATTTCCATAAACTCGTAATTTTGGGAATGTTCGTCTCCAGATTGATCCGATTTACTGTCATAGTCATCTAGGCTAATTCTTTCGGGCTCACCTTCCTCTTCATCGCTAAAGTCTACTACGTCCTCGACATCTGACAAATTATCAACTATTTCCTGCAATTTTGTGGCTGTTAAATATTTTTTTGAATACGTTTTATCCCTAAAACAATAAATTAAGTTTTAAATGTATTGTATTGTATAAAAAAAAAAAACACACACACACACAGGCGACTCATAAAAACTTTGACTAATTAACTTACATGATCGGGCGCGCTGCGGCACGGTATGCCGTCGACTCAACACCTGCACGTTTAACGATTCACTGGCAAGTAAACAAATCATAAACCACCACAGTTATTGCGCATAAATTTCCCCTATATTGTCATTTAAGCATATTGTAGTGTAACCAACTGAAATAAAGAGAGAAAGTGGCGGCGTGATCGACTATGAAGTGACTAGGACACCACGAGTGACAGACTGAAAGATTCGTTATCTATTGGCTACTTACGTGTTACTGAGAGAGTGGTAAAGGTTAAAAGAAAATAACTATTGATTTATATCTAATCTTTATTGAAAATAATATAGATGACAGAATCAGAAAGTAAAAATGTATAAAATATATTTATTTATAAAGATTAAATATAGGTCTGGTTCGGTGCAATAAAAAACAATAATTAACTTATCAAATAAGGGGAAAGAACCAGCAAGAAAACCCCAAAGTTATAATAAATACAATAAAACCAATCAAACGTCAATTTGGATACAAATGACAAATTAAGTATATATATAAAAAACACATTTAATTACTTGATGTTTTAGTTAAAGACAGAAAAATATATAAAATAATATTCAATTTAGGTTATACACAGGAAAATATATGAAATAATATCCAATACATTATGTATAAAAAAAAAATATTTGAGGCTGCAAGGCAAAAATAAAATAAATATTTTAAGAACAATAACTCATCAGATAACAAACATTGAGCATTACTAGGTTCAAACACACTCGATGCAAAACTGAAGAAGGTTTATTAGGGGCAAGGTAATGGGGAAGCTCTACAGCTTTACTACCCACCTAAAGTTGAATATTCTGGTGACAAAATCAGGTAAGTTACCGGGACACCTATCCCGATGTTGTCCCAGACACGGGCGGAAAATTTTAGTATCAATCAACAAGGCATTTTATACTTTTAACTTAGATCTGCCAATGCTGTGAATATCTGGTGTTAGGAAACACATAATTTACTAATATAATATAACTTTTCCCTTGCCGAACTTTAAAAATGACTAAAAAATAATCTCAATGTCAAATAAAAATTATAGCAAATTTTCCTTGGTATAACTACAAAATATCAATAAACTTCAAAAATATTTAAATTAAAATATTAAAAGGATGCTATTTTTCACTGATTTAGATAGTAAAATAAGTCATAAAATCAAATAAACTCGTAATTAGAATGCAAGCAATTTTTTTATGACAGATACAAAAAATGCTGTCAAGGAACAGCATGAAATTACTTATAACAGTGAAATTCAAATCTAAATAGTGAAACATCAACGAGTTAAATAATATAAAAGTAATTGAAACATAATAATTGATTTAAAAAGGCACTTACATTTTTATCACAAATAAAACTAACCAAAAACCTACACCTTTTCAACAATCACGACCTGCGTTCAAAATCTGACATTCAATAAATAATTCCCGTTCCTATAGGATGATTCCCTGCTTCCTGTTCCAACGCATGCACGACTTTTGTTCCATTCAACGGGGACGGAATTAAATACGATCCCTTTCAATATCAAGACGGACAAATAGATTTAGCCAATAATATTTTTCAAAATCTTAAATTAGTAAAAAGGTGGCATAAAGTACCGATAGCGCACCCGCCGGAGGGTTAACAAAAAAATATTTTTTTTCCAATTTTAACAGCCTGTAGACCAGACCTATTGTTGTTAAGTAAAATATTTTTATTTTGGCCTTCCGAATCTACAGTTAAAATTTGACCCATTACTTATGACTCACCCTGTATATACATATATGTACAGTGTACACAATTACTAGAACCAGGATTGATTTTTCATGTTAAGGCTATTAGTCATTGTTAATAATTTAAAACTGTTTCAGAAGTACAAATAACGGTGTTGCATTCTTCTAGCAAAGCTGCGGACACAATTCAAGTTGAGTATAAAATAGATAAAACAGATTAGGCTACCATGTTACCTTTCCAGTTGGACTGTAAAACTAATAACCCCTTTTTTCAGCTTATTTCAAAAGTCAGTGTTAATAAATACTCGAACAACCGACGCTTTTTGCGGAAAATTCCATTGGAAGTGACTTCCCGAGGAACAATGCCGTAATCAATAGAGCTTTTTCCACTTTCCTATTTGGATGATCATCAACGAACTGATTCTAATCGAGATAAATTCGAAATACTACTGAACAAACACTGAAACCGCCGTTTACTTTTTTCTCGTTTATCTCCCTCTCTCTCTTATTGTTTTAGAGTTTTTGTTGCTCGTCTTGTTTATTTTCTTGGAAATCCGCTTTATGAGATTCGTAAATAAAGGAGGCATGTATTCGATGTGGATGGTTGGTCTGGAATATTAAAATCAAATAGAAAAACTATTTTTTGTCAACGTTAAGTGTACCTAAGCATTTTAACATTTTAGTTTAATTTGGTAGACTTTGTTTAGTTGCAACAATATTAAATATCTACTTAACAGTAACTACAATGTTTAAAATTAAAAAAACACTAGTAGTCCAATTAAATAACGAAAAAAAGCCCCTTCGAGCTTACATTAATTTGTAATTGGAAGAAACAAAAAGGACCTTGTGTATTTTGATGTGATCTTTCCGAAAAAAAGAAAAAAACGATGTAGCAGTTTTTCAATTTTTTTTAAATTAGGAAAAACCGGGTTTTCCAGAATTTTCCATTGTAAAAATGCTAATTATCTGGGCAAGTATCATTCCGATAGTGAAAATAAATGCACCATTCGAAAGAGGAGGCAAAAATAGTTCCGAAATTCATTGCACAGGTAGTTTTAATGGCGAATTTCTCACCGCCAGAAGTGCTTTTACCAAAAAGTCGTTTTTTTCGTTTTTTTGATCAGAACCATGGACATAAAATTTGCGATATATTTGTGGCGAAATTATAAATGTTAGACATATGGTCCCATGAGAGAGTTGTTGGCTCTCAAATAAAATAAGTCCCGCGGCGAAATCTGACATAATTTTTCGGGAATTCGGGAATTTTTTTCCCATACGATTTTTTCCGGGTTTTGCGAAAAAATCTAACAAAAAAAATATATTTGAACAAACTAACTTTGCCATCGAAAAGGGCACAAAAAAATACACAAATAGGTATACTTTAAAAATGTTAGGAAATTAATCCTAGGCCTGAGTGTAAGTTCCAACTTGGTGATAAGCTTGCTTTTTGTTCGCTAATATCTGGTAATTCTATATTTTGCACAAAACTCAAGAAACGTCTTATAACAAGTCAGTAAAATACAATTTAATAAATTTTAAGCCTAATAAGTTTAGATATGTAAGAAATTTAAAACTGGAAATCGCAAAAAAATCAAATTACAGTAATGTAGTGTATACACGAGTTTTGGATCCCGCGGAGCGCGTGTAATGGGACTTTTGTCGGGAGAATTCTACAACTTAGACGAAACATACACACTTTAAACTTTGTATACACATTTAGAAGACATGAAATTTGGGTTTGTTTAATTTTCAGACAAAAAAACTATAAATTGTCAATATTAGGCAACTTTTCTCAAAAACCGTGTTTTTTGGTCGTCACTCAATGAACAGTGGTCAAAAAATTAGATAAAATATATTTGCAGAATTTTCCGTAATGTAATCGTATTCTAGACACAATAGAGTACTAAAAAAAAAGTTTGGTGCATTTTGGCATTTTTGTGCCACTTCAAACTTTCGAAAAAAAAATTTTTTTTTAAGGAAAAAAAAATTATTTAATTGTTTGATATCTTAGCCAATTATGGTCCGATGTCGGTGAAATTCACACATAAATAAGCTTTCACATTTAAGAGTAAGCTTTGTAAGTGGTATTAAAAAAATTCAAATAGTTTGGCCGTTATAGGCAAACAATGAAATTAGGACCGCGGTGCATTTTGCCCTTCCGCCATATGCCCAATTTTGAGATTTCTTTTGCCCTTTTCTGGGAATCACTAGTCACATCCCTTAAGTTCAAAATGCATGTTTGTTTTTTCAAATATCCTAATTTTTAACAATGTTATAAAGAATTTAGTGTTTGAACATTTAAGAAATTCAATTTTTCGACCTTCGTCGCCTCAAAATACTAAACAAATTTCAATCGTCCATACCGCGAGAACGGTGCATCGGATCAAAATTTCTCAAGAGACATAAAAATTAGCATTTTTCCTAACCTTTCAAATGTCGTAAACTGCATTTTAAAAATATTGATTTATTTCCGACATGCGCCTGCGCAAAATTGAAAAATTGACAAAATCCAAAATTTCGGCACTTTCGAAAAACTGCTACATTTTGTTTTGCCTTTTTTCGAAAAGATCACCTCAAAATACATAGAATCCATTTTGTTTCATCTAATTACAATTTAATGTAAGCTCAAAACCCGTAATTTAATTCGATTATAGGTTTTGGTGATAAATTGGAGACACGTTTTTAAGTCCAAGTTGTAACATGATGTCTAGTAGTTATTCTATTTAGTTGTTTAATTTGTTTGAGCTCAATTAAAAAAGAAGTTAGGCACCACTATATTTTTAAAGCTTACAATACTTGACTCTAGATTAGTGATAAAAATATAGAAAATCACTAACCACTAACAAATAATATTTAAACCATGTTTTAGATAAGGTAGATATCAAATTCTAATTCACATAGTTTAACTAAATTCAAATTTAAAATAATTTATTAAATAGCACTTATCTTATATAATTTTATAAAAAACCGACATGTGTTATCCATTGTTGAGGTTATGTTCATAACTTGACAATTCATTTAAGAAAATCTTGTAGAAAATATATATTTTCAACAATATATCATTATTAAAACTTATAAAATCAGACGGATTTTACGATAGAATAAAATCATTAATACATCGGATGTCAAGATATATTAAAAATCAAATCAATTTGATTCATTGTCATCCAAGACAAATATAATTCTAACAAGACGAATAAAGGAAGAAGATGACGACAAATGACATTTAAGTAAGAAATGATTGTGTCGAAATAACGAATAATGGTTCCTACCGTTACAAAGTTCAACGGGTTGTCAATGACAAGTGACGGCAACTTTTTTATCACACAAAATACAGCTCTGAATGAAAATATTTTTAAAAATTGTTTCTTTAAAACGGTGAAGATTGGTGGAAAGTCTATAATTCGTTTTACTTCTAATACATAATATTTTAATAACCATTATTTATAGTATTTAAAAGCTAAAATGCATATTACATTCTTTTATTTTTGCCTAATTATTCCAAGAAACTTGTGTTAAGATTTAAAAATGTATTGTTCATAAGATGCTGTCATCTGAGCAGACAAGATAGACATTTGGTAAACGGCGATTAGGAAAGCGTCTGCGATACTCTCTTACTGCTGCTCTACCGTTTCCGTTACAAAAACCGTACACAAAAATAATGTCTGCATATTCTTTATTACTAAATTGAAACAGCATCCTAAAATACTTATTTTCATACGATTCGAAACTTACACTTATGAACAAAAGTAATTTTGCTCAGAATACTGTACATTAAATAAATTATATTATTTGACACAAGCCTACTGGTATTATACAATTTTACATTAAACATTTTTAGGACGGAATGAGTGATGGTGTAATTTGGCACATATTGGCAGTTGATTAAATTGAGTTTTCAGGTCGTTTATAAAATACCTTTTTTTTTTTTTAGTTTTACACCCTTCGGCTCTCCCGTGCTACACCCTAATCCGTCTATAGCCTGGCGGCACTGCAGCCTGCGGCTTATTGTACCATCATTTGAAGATCCTACTACTTTCTCATTCAACAATTCACTCCCTGATTCATCGTCATTCATTCCACGTCGTCGGTGGATAACCGCCATTCGGATGAGTCCCATAGTAACACGGCCCATGGTGGAACCTCCCAGCGGTCATCGATCCATGACGTGACTGGAGAATCACTGCTTAACTGTTGCGAGTATGTGGATGCACACTAAGCTCGCAGCTAGCCTCTCCGGCTATAAAATACCTCGCTTTTTAAACTTTTAAATTTGATTTCATCAGAGTTTTAGTTCGTTTAAGTTTTAGTTCATTTTAATTTCCAAATATAATTACCTAAAGATGAACGTGGAGAGAGGAATGATGAGGTGGTTCAAAATCATCTTTCTGTTAGTGTATTAATTAGTAATTAATAAGCAGTTCCTAGGTACCAAAAACAAGTGTATGGAGAACTTAAAAAAAATAAATTTTTATCTATTTCATGTATAAAAGTACAGCAACTTGAACACACATAAAATGTTTGGTGTGAAATTTATAAAAAAACACTTAATACCCAAGCGCAGTTATTGAAAAAAATTAACAATATATGTAACAACATTAGAAATAAACCGAAATCCAAGCACAATTACCTCCACCAATTACTTCTAACACACAGGAAACCAGATCTAATGCTCTTGTATCCAACCGTAACTTTAACGTAAAACGTAATATCTTATTATCAACTGCGGTGGTCAATGTTTACGACTCAGTAAAAAATATTCATACTTGTCGTGTGCTTTTGGACTCGGTAAGCCAATCAAATTTTATTACCCAGAATTTAGGCAACAAACTAAAATTGCACATTTACAATTCTAATCTAATAATAGCAGGAATCAGTCAGGTTGAATCAAAAATCAAACATAAATGCATTATAACATTTAATTCACTATATAGCGAGTTTCATCAATCTTTATCTTGTTTAATCTTAAAAAATATGTGCGACAGAATGACCAGTAATAATCTTAGTATTATGGCATTATAGCTTCCTACTGATATACAATTAGCAGATCCCGAGTTTTGCGAATCTGCTGAAATCGATATGCTCATTGGTGCTGAATTTTTCTGTTCTCTCTTACGTGATGGTAATATTCAACTAGGCCCTGATCTTCCCACCCTTCAGAATTCGGTACTAGGCTGGATAATCTCTGGACCTCTTCCTGTACATAGCCTAAATACTAAACTAAATTGCTTATTTAGCACTAATGTAAGCTTGCAAGATCAACTTCAAAGATTTTGGGAGCTAGAGGAGCTTAATCTTGAATCAAATCCCATAAAAAACGATGAAATTTATGGTGAATCCCATTTTGTACAAACTACAAGTCGTAATCAAGAGGGCAGATTTGTGGTAAACATACCTTTCAAAACAGATCCCTCTACAGCTTTGGGTGATGCAAGGAACTTAGCCTTAAAACGATTTTATTCGTTGGAGCGAAAACTTAATGCCAATCCTAAGCTACAAATTATGTATCGGGACTTCATGCTTGAATATGACACCTTAGGCCCCATGTTCAAGTTTAGTTAGATTATTCACCAAAAACTGTGTTTTTATTTACCCCATCATGGAGTTCTAAACGAACATAGTACAACCACTAAATCAAGGGTTGTGTTTGACGGCTCCGCTGCCTCTGATAATGGGGTGTCCATTAATAATCTTTAAATCGTGGGGCCAAATATTCAATCAGATATTCTATCAATTCTTATCCGTTTCCGCAAATATCCCATTAATGTTTGCGGCGACATAGAAAAAATGTATCGCATGATACTAATCAACCCAAATCAGTGATGCTTCCAACGTATGTTCTGGAGAAAAACTCCAAACGATAACCTCTCAGAATATGACTTAAATACTGTTACTTATGAAACAGCTTCTGCCAGCTTCCTTTCTATTCGCTGCTTAAAACAAGTAACCATTGACTGTCAAAAGGATTTTCCTGAAGCCAGTCATGCAATAGCTATGTTGACGACTTTCTCTCGGGGGGTGATTCCATTGAAGAAGTTAACAAATTATGCCTCGATGTGTCCTCCATACTTGAAGCAGCCTGCTTTAAATTGAGAAAATGGTCGTCAAATGAGCCTAAATCAATAATAGGCCTATCATCAAATGAAATGTCTAATCAGGTCTATTTTTCAGATCAAGATAGTACCAAAACTCTTAACCTATACTGGTCACCGTCATCTGATAATCTTCAGTATTGTACTCGAAATTCATCAAATTCTTGTGTATACACTAAAAGGGCTATCCTCTCCATTACTTCACAACTATTTGACCCTCTGGGTCTTCTTGCACCTATCATCATCATTGCAAAATCTTCATTCAACAGTTATGGACCTTAAAGATCTCCTGGGACCAAGAACTGCCCGACAATATTAAACCTTGTTGGGAAAAGTTCTACCAACAATTATATCACTTCAAATAAATCAAGATCCCATCAAGATCCCTAGATGTGTTAGGATAGCCAATCATGTTGATATTCAATTACATGGGTTTGCTGATGCATCTATTGAGGCTTATGGTGCATGTTTATATATTCGCAGCATGGACTCATTGGGTAATGTCAATGTTTTATTATTAATCTCCAAATCCAAGGTAGCTCCTATCAAATCATTAACAGTCCCAAGGCTGGAATTATGTGCGGCCTTGGTATTATCAAAATTATGCAAGCAAGTACTCACATCAATAGATTTAAATTTCGATTTTATCCATCTATGGTCTGATTCTACAGTAGTCCTTTGCTGGATAAAAATTGATCCAAACTCTCTGCAAACCTTTGTAGCAAATCGCATCAAACAAATTCAAGAACTCACAGATCCTTCATTATGGCATTATGTTAACACCAAGGAAAATCCTGCCGATCTCATCACAAGAGGTATATGCTCTTTCCAAATTCAAAATTGCAATCTTTGATGGTCTGGTCCACCATGGCTGTCAACGTCCAGCGAGGCCTGGCCTCATTCTCATATGCATACACCTGAAAACTTGCCTGAAACAAAAATTAAAAATACTTCCTTAATTTCTACACATTTCAAAACTCAAATTGACTTTTCAAGATTCTCTAATCTATACCGCATTAAAAGAACCATAGCTTATTACCTAAGGTTCTTGAACAACTGCCGTAATAAATTCGATACTTACACTGATATCTTAAAGGCGCAAGAATTAGATAATGCACTTAAAACCCTCATTATGCTAGCACAGCAGGAACATTTTTATGACAGCATCCTTAAACTAAGGTCCGACAAACCCCTGGACCCAAAATCTAAAATTCAAGGTCTCAACCCTTTTAGAGATACTGAAGGTACCTTAAGAGTCGGAGGAAGACTGCAGAATTCTTCTTTTCCTTATTCAAAAAAGCATCCTATCATATTATCTTCTCAACATATTCTGACTAAACTTATATTCCAACACGAGCATAAAAAACTCATGCATGCTGGGCCTCAGCTCCTTCTTTCATCTATCATGGAATAATTCTGGCCTAATGCAGGAAAAAGTTTGGCTAGACAAATTTATCATCAATGCATATGCTGTTTCCGTACAAAACCACGCCTAGATAATGCAATAATGGGTTCTCTCCCTTCTTCTAGAGTCACCGCTCAACCAACATTCTTTGTAACCGGAGTGGATTATGCGGGACCCATTCAAATTCGCGATAGAAAAGGTCGTGGATATAAACTAACAAAATCGTATATTAGCCTATTCATTTGTTTTTCCACAAAGGCCATCCACCTAGAATTGGTAAACGACTTAACTACTGAATCATTTATCGCAGCTTTCAGAAGGTTCGTAGCTCGTCGCGGAAAACCAAGCCAAATCTACTCAGATAATGAAACCAATTTTGTCGGCGCTAATACAGAACTTGCTAAACTGGCAAATTTTTTCAAAAATACAGAATCGGAAATATCCGAAAAGATACATAACGAGGGTATATCATGGCATTTTATACCACCCCTCTCTTCAAACTTTGGGAGGTTATGGGAATCCGGGGTAAAATCAAAATTCACTTAAAATGCATAACCTATAATGCATTACTAACCTCTGAAGAATATTACACTGTGCTAACGCAAGTCGAGGCAATCCTTAATTCCCGTCCTCTCTATCCTCTTTCATCTAATCCTTCCGAATTCGAGACGCTCACTCCATCGCATTTCTTAATTGACAGAACGGTTACTTCGCTGCCTGATCCAGACATTTCCAAGAATCGTCTGTCTCGATTCCAATATGTTGGACAGCTTCATCAACAATTTTGGAAAACGTGGCAACATGATTACATTTCCCAGCTACAAAATCGACCGAAATGGAAAACCTCAGCTCCTGCACTCCAATGCGGCTCCTTCGTTCTAGTGGTTGACGAAAACAATCCTCCTCTAAAGTGGCCACTCGCTCGAATTGTTGAGCTTCATCCCGGCCGCGATGGTGTTTCTAGAGTGGCATCTCTCAGGATTTCAAATAATCCGAATCTGCTTCGACGTGGCATCTCCAAACTCTGTCCGTTACCTTCAGAATGTTAACTCTAAGGTAATAGTGCGGTGCTAATGGCAATAAGTGATTGTGCGTATTGAAAGCCATGCTTTCAACGTGTGGCAATGTTCGCGCTGTAATCTTAAAGCCGGACCTGCTTATTCCCTGCTACCGTACTGGGTATTACGTCACCCGATACCGGTTTGGTGGCGCGGCATTTTTAACTTGTAGAGACAAGATTTCTCATTGTTTTAAGAACAGTCAAAAGGTTAACACCATTTCTCAAATATATAATTATATGTTATATCGTTTCAAGTAAAATATATTTAACATCTACAGTCCAAAAATTAGATGAACAACAGAAAACTCTCTAGTCTACGTATTTTATAGTTATAAAATAAAACCACAACGTAATTGAAGAATTTAAACCGGTTCTGTAATTGGTCGGCAAAAATTTTTAAAACCACTCAATATCCTGCACTACACCAACTTGCCCATCGGGAGAGCAAGCAAACTCGAATATGCATGAATGCTTCAAACTCTAACTAGTAGTTGATAGCATGCAAATTACATCCTTATTTGTAAGTCGAAACTTCCAAATTACTTCGGATCAAAAGCTTTTTATTCAAATATAAAAGTAATCTCAATACTTCGAAATAGCAGACGACGACCGCGAACGTTTCTTACATCGAATTCCAATCACGATGTTTATTTTAAGGTGGAATATCAGGTCGAGAAATAATTTTTAACTAAAAGTACTTATTTTTAACAGATTTCAAAAAAGGAGGAGGTTCTCAATTCGTCGGAATATTTTTTTTATGTATGTTCAGCGATAATTATTTAACACGTTGTTCGATTTCTATGAAAGGGAGTATCTTAGGGGTTATCTAGTATATATTTGGTCAAGGTCTAATAATGTTGTCAATGAGAAAATCATCAAACTCTTAATTTTTTCTGTTTAGCGATGATTCTTTAAACTCCGTTTTACGAGAAACGAATCCAGCTAAAGTTGCAACAATGACTGTCACAAAAACCATATTTTGTGTTAAAATTCAACTGAAATTTCAACTACATAAATTCAGAAATGACGAGACTTACGTGAATAATAAATTATATAAAGTTAACAAGTGCATAGCGAACCTTTTAAGTTTATCGTTGAATGAAGTTTATGCTAGTGTAGTGCCAGTCAATCGGAATTATGCTTTCTGTGGGGGCTGAGTGGGGGCTGAGTAATCCAAAATTAGACTGTGCAGAAGGGCACTATATTTAAAAAAAGAGATATTGTTACACAGGTTTTTGGTATCGTAATTTATTTCAACTCAACTTTAACAACAATTATACAACTGATAAAATTAACATGTAACGTCTATTATAAAACTGAAAACTGACGTCAGGATCATCCTTATATAGCTTGCCTGATCTTTCTCAAACCTTCTCGAACTGTCGTCTAAAATATTCTTGAGGGGTAATGATATTTCCAGACATTTCTGGACTATTCTATCTCCTTTTACTTGTACTTTTACTTATGGCAACCGCAGCACACTGCAAGGCGATGAGTAACACTTCTTCCTACACTCTAGTTATTAGTTCCGAATAACTTGATTACTGGGACCTGGTTGAGCCAACGAAGAGGATCTGGACCATGATATGGCGCTAACTTTCCAACGTGAACTATCTTGGATTTACTTCCCGCTGACAACTGAATGCGGTAGATCAGGTCGTTAATTTTCTTGAGGACGGTGTAGGGGCCTTTCCAGTGCCGTTGCAGTTTCTGACAAAGTCCTTTTCGACACTTGGGATTATACAGCCGTACTGGATCACATCTCTCAAAATGTGTCCCTGTGGCATGCATTTCTATCATTCCGTCGGACTGTGGGTAGAAAGGCGTAGTGCGTGTTTTCCTGATACCTAATAGTTTTATCAATTCTTGCCATAATTCGGATTCAAAATTGCATCCTTGGTTAGAATGTTATTCCAGGGGGACTCCGTGTTTCGCAATGATGTTCGTCATAAAGGCTTCCGCTACTGTCGTCGTTTCCTGATTAGGAATAGGCACTATTTCGGGCCACTTTGAAAAATAGTTCATAACAACCATTAAGTATTTGTTTCCCTTCTCTGTTAAGGGTAATGGTCCAAGAATATCTATGGCGATTCGTTCGAAGAGCTCTCCAGAAAGGCACTGTGCCATTTTACCTCGACTTCTTGTTTTGGGCCCTTTTCTGCCATTACAAAAGTCGCATTCCTTACACAAATCTTCTACATCTCGTCGGCAACTGATCCAATAAAATATTTCCCGAAATCTTGCAAGTGTCCTTTTAGTACCAAAGTATCCTCCTGAACGGCTGCTATGAAGCTCCTCCAACACACTTTTGACCTGTGATTTCGGTAGTATCACTTGGCGGACTACAAGTACTCAATCGGGGCTCTACCACTTCCGGTGCAATAGGCCATCGTGAATATACAGGGAATCCCACTGAGTCCAGTACCCTTTAATGGTTCCACTATATTTGGCTATCTCTTGCTATGTAGGTCTGACTCCATTTTGGAGCCAGTCTCGGACAATCTTTGTCATTGTTTTTCTTTTGAGCCTTTCTTAGGCTTTCAAGGGTAATTCCGTTTTCGTCATCCTTTGGCTTGATAGTGGTCGCTTAAAGACTTACTTCTTCAACTAGCTCCTCTCGTTCTTCAACCCTTTTACAGTACAGGCATTGTCGTTCTAAACACGTTCGCCTGGAAAGAATGTGTGCGTTGCTATAGAGACGGCTTTTACCATGCTCTACTTCCTAATTATTGCTAGAAAGCCGGCGATTGGCTTTTTTTGGGACTCATAGCTACTGTGACTATTTCTTGTCAGACTTCGTGACGGGCTTCGGAAGATTGATCTATTTTCTATTTATAAAACGAGCTCTGGTTCTATAGGTTCTTTAAAGATTCCCTAGTCTTCCACAACTGAAGCATCTCCTGTTCTCATTTTGACTATTTCGTTGCATATTTTGCAGGATATTTATTAATTGCGAGAGGGTATGTTGGGAGAAAGCATATTCCGCTTCCATTTTGGCTGTTTTGTTGCATATTTCGTAGGATATTTACGATTTGGGTAATATCATTAGTATTGGCCTCCTTAATTTCCTAAGATTTGCTTTCTCCTATTTTTGCGCGAGAAGATCTGGATAGGAGTTTTATCGCTTCATATTCCTAGGCTGCAATCTCCCTCAGCGTCTTGTGATGTTGTAGACGTAGGACTTGCTGCATTTCCGCATCTTGTAATTCATCAATGAATGCTTCTATTCCGATTTTTTCTTGGAAATCTTGGGACGTATGTGGATATGCCAGATAAATCAATTTTCTTATGCCAGCCCCGAATTCCTGTAGACTCTCATTGTGTTTCTGACTACGAATTTTTAGGTGACTTTGAAATACCCGTTCCAAATGCTGCCGGCTATATCTTGTCCCCAAAGCTTGGACAAAAGATTAAAAACTGGGTTCCTCTTAAGGAAGTAACTGTAAAACGGTTACTGACTGACCTCGCAATGACACTATCAATGAAGCCGCCATTTCTTTCTCGGTTCAGCTATTGGCTCTAGCTGCAGCTTCAAATTGGAGTCGATATATTTCCCATGTTGTCTGACCGTCAAACGTGGACGGCTTAATGATCTTACTAGAATATAGCTTGGTTCTACTATTACAGATGCGTACGAGGAAGTGTTTTCAGCTTCTTTGTTGCTTATCGAAGCTGAACTACGAATTCTTCTTTTTAACTCAACTAGTTCAGTTCTGATTTGCCTTTCAAACTTTTTTCTAGCATTTTCCTGTTGTTTTAAATTATCTCGTTGTTGTTTTAAATTAGGTTTCAAATGCTCTTGCTGCTGTTCTAAATTAGTTTTTAAATGCTCTTGTTGTTGCTCTAAAAGATTTATTTTAATTTTGAGCTGACCAATCTGTTGCTTGTAGGTTTCCTGTATTTGTAGCAAAGCATTTCTTATCTCTGCCTCCACTTTTCTATATTTGATTTACATTAATAAATTTATTTTAATTTTAAACGATAAATATTAAAATATCGATGTTTATTTTTTACTGATGAGCTTTTAACTTATGACGTGACTATAGTGAACTTACGTACGGCCATATCCAAACCTACCATGTATGTTAAATATTAATAAGATTTCTTAACATTAAACAGAGGTTTTTCTCAGTGCAGTTTTTTTTTTGCTAACCTCTCTTCTATTACTCGTATTTATATTCGCATATCCCAAATTACAAACAACTTTTTTAGTGTATTCTTAGTTGATATTATTTACTTCTATGAAAAGAGACGGATGCTAGACACGACGTGATCGGCAAAATCCGCATTTGAATTGATCAGGTGGTGTCGAGGCCTCTTAACCCACTTGTCCCTGAACCATGAAAGACTCAATAAAAACTCATTATATTTTAGAAATTTCTTTATTTTAATCTTATAAACAATGTTTGATATATATATATATATATATATATATATATATATATATATATATATATATATATTACCAAAAAAATCCAAATTTTTCGCAAAAACCACTGTCCTATATATAGGACGTCAGGAAAAAGTACTACTTTCACTTTGTACTATGATAGTCGACAAAACATTTGACATGAAGTCCAATATCACACTTTACACACCTTGTAGTGGTTTTAAGATGACAGTGTCGGCATCTGGTTTGTTTATCTTGCGGAATGACATAATGATTCATTCCATCAAACCGCGAGTCAATATTTTCTCTTTGACTTGGGTGACCCTTTGAGTAGGTGTTAGTTTTTTTGTTTGTTTGAAGAAGAAAAGTAGCTATTCTTCTTCGAAAAGCTAAATGGTTTAGCTGTTGATTTTGATTACGACATAGTTGCCATGCGTTTTGTATTGCCATATCGATACAGTGTGAAAATATGCAAAAGTACCATTTTTTGCCTCTAATTCCAGTGCGGTATAAAGAAATGTTTTGGTCACTTCTATCGACGCCGCCCATATTCTCGTTGTATAGTTTTATCATAAATGGCTGGGGTACTAGAACTGATTTTTTTTCTTGCTGGGAGTACCGCTTTACCATGCGAATGGGATTTACACCAACAGCATTTGATGCTAAGGACACTACGCTGTTATCATTCCAACACATAACTGTTAGATTTTTATAAAGATCTGTTTTGTAATCATGCGCTCCCCTTGCAGATTTTTTTATTTCAGCTGTTGATTTCAAAGGATTATTTACAATTCTATTACTTCGAATTGTACCAGTTCCCCATATGCCATTTGCCGATAGTTGTTCAAAAAGCGGCAATCCTGTAAAGAAATTGTCAAAAAAGATATGAAATCTACTATCTGGCCACCGACTTCTAAGAGCATCTACATAGGTAAGGACTATGCCAGCACCCACTCCCAATTCCTTATATTCTGGTGACACGTGAGTGGACGCTCCTTGATATGGTTCAAACCAATTTATATATCCATTTCTTGTGCAGCCTACCCAAAGTTTGTAACCCCATCGTATAGGCTTACCTCTTATGAACTGTTTAGCGCCATGTCGTCCAAAATAAGGCACCATTGCTTCATCAACGCTGTGGTGTTCTTGATGGGGTGCAAATTTCAAAAAGTTTCGGTTTAATGATGTAAAGAGGGGACGTACTTTCCCAAATTTGTCATTAGGAGCAAGGTTATTATTATCAGCTATATGAAATACCTTCATAATATGATCAAACCTATCTCTTGAAATAGCACTAGACACTAGTTGATTATGCACGTCTTTGTCCTTTTCCCAAAACATTTTTCTTCTGGGGTACGGCACATAACCGCTCAGTATAAAAATTCCAACAAAGCTTTTCATTTCTGCTACAGTTATTGCTTTATTATTGACATTCTTCATTGCTGCATATCTATTTGATTCATTCGTTAACATATTAAAAATATCATCATCAAAAAGACTAAAAAAAAGTGAAACTGGTGATAGTTCTTCATTATTTTCTGGTTCTAATTGCTCAAATGGCTCAGACTGATTAGAATCGGGCACATGGGAGTCCGTCCAATCGAAAAGTTTAGCAGATTTTGAAACTGAAAATTTAGACTTGGGAACTGACCTTGATAAAGGAATATTGCTATCAGCTGGGTCTGAATCATCGAGCTGCGATGGTACTTGTATCTCAGCTAGTGTTCGTAGTTGTGAAGAAGGTAAATTATCAGGAGACATAATATTTTCATCTCCTGAATCTTCATCAGTCTCAGCTCCGTCATCTGGTGGAAGCATTACAATGTCTACCGCAGGATGTGAAAACTCATCTTCTTCTATCATCGCCAAAGCTTCATGCAACGAAAAGCCTCTAAAACAACATAAAAAATTATATACATCAATAAAAATACAAATATAGTATCTCTAATAAAATATAGTATCTCTAATAAAATATAGTATATATATTCCTGACGTACTATATATAGGACGGCCTTATATAACCTCACTTTTTGAAGAGTAATAATGGGGTATTTGAACTGAAAATCTATCAGCAGCAATATTACAGTTTTTATGATATACTTACTATAGAAATGGATAATATCTCAAATGACATTGATTTTTTAGCTTACCTTGAAAATCTGATGTCATAATCACTCATTTTCACAATAGTTTTTACTGAGCAAAATTAACACGAATAAGGAAACAACATGTTTGTGTTTCATTATATTGACAGCGTTAGGTATTTAGAAATACATCCACAGGTGGCGCTTCTAGGAATTTAGCCAGGGACGTACCCAGAACTTTTTTAATTTAGTGTCCTATTAGGACGTTAGGGAAATCTTGGTTAATGTTAATTGTTGCAATTAATCAAAAATCATTTAATATTTCCGAAACAGGCATAAAACATAGTACATAAAATATGCCTAGAATTTTCTGAAGAATTCAAAAATATAAAAATGTACAGGGTGTTGCATTTAAAATACTAAAGTTCGTATTAGCCACTGTTACATGACACACCCTGTATAAAAAGTTTTTATTTGACAAAAAATGCGCAACTAAAAATACCAATCGACGTATCCAAGCATTTTTCCGAACAAGCCCTTATTTATTTATTTATTTATTACCGAATTTATTCCATTTGGCTGTTCCATAGTGACTGTATTCTACATTTTTGTATAAACAAATATCTATAAAACAAGTATATTTTCCATATTAGAAACAAAACGACTAACACGAACAGTCCCGTAAAAACGAACAAATAATAACGAATCGTTTGTTTACATCCATTGAATAATATTAATTAATAAACCCAAAATCAATATTATCACCGCCAACGACTATATTTATTTGTACATTAAATGTCTTCCTTCGCAATTGTACAAATCCAATGCGAATCCAAAATTTCTAATTAAAATTTAATCAAATATGCGCGCAACAACGTGTAGGCATTATTTATAGGTTTCGATATTGTAACGAATTTATTGAAACCCATGCGGGCTGTATACAATACTTTCCAGTTCGAAACAGCTTGCGAACGGCCACCAATATGAGTATCAGTTATTTGCAGGAACACTGTAAATTGAAATTAATTACACGATATATCAATTACAGCGCACCGATAATAATGTCCTGGTTATGAAATTTATTATTGCTGACCACTACTCCATGGCGGATGTTGTTATTGCCATATCATGCCCCAATGGAAACTCCTAAAGACCATTACTGCGATTATTCCAAATCAAAGGCCGTATTATATAAAGCACTGAGTCCAGACCTTGGATGCGTTAGCGAAAATTTAATTTGTGGTCCAATTTGACGAGTTTCGGAATATTTAGGTAGTCATCAACTGCCGTCAGCTAATTATTTGCCTAGCGTGTTTATTCAATTCCCGATAGTAAAGCTATGAAAATTTGTTTATTTCTTATTTTTATCAAAGTTTTTATTCAAATATCATGTAAGCATGTACAGCAAGTATAACAGTGGGTTGCAAGAACGATCATTAAAATGACTCGTTAAATACTAATCTCTCATTAAAGATGTAGGTTACATTCTCCTTTTAATAAATAACGTCGTCGTGAGTTGCCAACGTTGCCTCCTTCATCTCGTTCTCATATCTCATTTACTTTGACAGATGTATCTTTATTGATAAAAACTTAAAATTTTTATTTATATGAGTGTCGAGAGGTGCTTTGAATATATATTATAAAAAGTTAAATTTGAGTTCGTTTAGTTGAATTATTATAATGGTTGACCAAAGAAAACGCAAGCAATTTACTGCTACCGATAAAAGAAAATATTTAAAGGGTTGTAATAAACTGAACAGTATTTAATTCTTTATGTACAGTATAATATTACAAGCAGTCAGTAAAATATTTTAAAAGACTCAGTACTTTTATAAAATATGATGAGTAAACATTGAATTTTGGAGCAGTAAAATTATTATTTGGCCTGTATTTCTATGTTCACTTTTGTGATTATAATGGTCAGTAAAAATTAATAAAATGTCAGTATGAATAATTCTACAAATGGTCAGTAAGAATTAATAAATAAATAAAAAATGTGCATTAAATAAGTGGTATTATGTTTTAGGTCAGTCTAGGTGTGTCTGCATACGCGCTAACGTACTTGGCGTGTTATTAGTTTCTGAGAAGTAAGGTTAAGTGACTCGTGCTCTGAGTTTCTTTGCAACGGTACGATATGGGAAATGTACCAGAATATGAAACAAGTTCCGAAAGTAAAAATGAAGAGGCGATCACGATGAGAAGGAAGAAAATAGATAAGAAATGGGAAATGGATAAAATGTTTGAGAATAAAGCTTCTGCAGTGGCTGCAGTTCAAATGGAGCACGTGTGGAGTTTTACTTATAAAAACGTCGACACAGAAGGAAATATAAGTAAAATTTTTTGATGTAACAAAGTTAAAAAAAAGAGGAGAGCAATGCGCTGCAGGTGTGTACCTACATTATCACTCCATTACAAGTAAGGTACATTTATACCGATCTCAACTGGCTCACATATGTAATGTAATTGTTACAAGAGTCAAAAGTAAAATGTCTAATGAGGTAAAAGTGGAAATCAAGTCTCTATTCAACTTCAATTCAAAAATAAAACTAAAAAGATTCTTGATATATTAATAAAAAAACAAATTACTTTACCAAGTAAGACTGAGCTTAATAATTACTTGTCTTCATTAAAAAAAATAAAATATGGATCCAATGTTATAAATTATGTGTCTTGGTGAATTGGAAAACTTTTGTTTACAAAATTCAAAAGTTCCTGATGATGTGGAGGCGTTTGTTGTTACCTACCAAGTGGTAGATGAAGAACAGCCTTCCTTTCGATTATTTGTTCTTACTAAAATCTTAAAAGTTGTCATGTGATGCTAACCGCATACATGCTGATGCGACATACAAATTAGTGTGGCAAGGTTTTCCTGTATTATTATTAGGAACTACATAACCATTTATTATTTTCACCGACCATTTATTATTTTCACAGACCATTTATTTTTATACAGACCATTTATTAATTTCACCGACTATTTAATATTATACTGACCATTTATAATTTTCACCGACCATTTATTATTATACTGACCATTTAATATTTTCACCGACCATTTAATATTATACTGACCATTTATTATTGTCCCCGACCATTTATTGTCATACTGACCAATTAAGTGACTTGATACAAAACACACGCTAATCTGATCTGTCTCTGCTCGCTACTTGTTCAGACTTGCGGTTTTTACTCAAACGGCACGGTCTTGGTACGTTCAAAATATTTGCAGAAAGAAAGATCGCGATCAATTGACTAGATCGTTACCTGACCGTGCAGAGTAATATGAATACTTCAATACAAATTGCGTATTCTAATAATTGACTGGACCGCGACCGGACCGTGATCAGACCTGTAGTATGAATCTACCTTAAAGCACACCCCGAATCTCACTCACTGAAACGACATGGACTAGTCCACCCCACCATGGTTATTGGCGGGTTATTTAAGTATTCGGGTACAATGGGGAATTTGTTATAAATATTACAGGTAATATAATTAAAAAAATATGGTGTAATGTAAATAAATATATCTATAAGCTTTTAATTTAAATAAACCTAAATATATACATATTATTTACTTCTGTCTACTAGTTCATCGTAAACTAGTAAAATGCGTTTAAGGTGACTTATATTTAAACGTAGAATAATATAGGTATATTAACTAGTATCCACAAACAAAAGCGTTTAATTTATCAGTTAAAAACGTTAAGTATAAAAATGGTAGATGGTACACGTTTAAAAAATCAACCAAGACAAAAGTTAAACGGGAGTTATAAACGAAGAACACATATGGTAATATTATGTAAATTTATACAAATTTAATTTAAATAAACCTAAACGTATATTTAGGCCCACTGTATATAAATAGTTCATCGAAAACTGAAAATAGTCGTACATTTAAACGTAAAAAAATTTACAATTATATACCATAGGATGTATACAAAAAACGTATAATATATATTTTAAAATACGGCATGTATAATAATCGTAAACTGTAAACGTATACGGAATCAACCAATTCCAAAATTAAACGAGTATTACGTATAAAATACGTTAGTTATACTAATGTGTGCTGCCTGGGTATTTAAAAAAAAAAACTATATTCCGATGAATTGAAAATCTCCTTCTTTTTCAAAGTCTATTAAAAATAGAAAATACATTGGAAAATGGGGCTTACACATATGATAAAAATTAAACATATTTTTAATTATGTACTTCTATTTAAAAAAATAATGCACAGTAGAAAGGGACAGATTTAGCTTACCAAAATATGCTTTTCCATGGTGTGACAAAGGGAAAAAGAAAATGTAAAGTAGGTACAAAAAAAATAGTTTTAGTTTCTATAAAAGGACAAAGTATATTTAAATACTGTTGCCTTAAAATAATTGTTGCAGAAATCATAGATTTTTAATCGAGCACTAGAATGAGAGTTAAATGAGTATTTTCCTCTTTTTCTAGTGCCATTTTGGAACCTTTTCTTCATATAAGCCATTCTATTTATTTAAAAAAATTATATTCATGTGTAAAACATTTTTTCTCTAAACCGTCTGTTCTTACTTCTGTCTGTTAAAAAATATGAACCGATGTCGAAACAAGATAGGGATAGTGTTAACATAAAACTTTTAAGGAAATATAGGAATGAATATTGAAAATTAAACCTGTTTACTGTGTAAGCATATTAATTCTTAGGAGTAATTCTTTACATTACCCAGGCAGCACATATTAGTATAACTAACGTATTTTATACGTAATACTCGTTTAATTTTGGTATTGGTTGATTCCGTATACGTTTACAGTTTACGATTATTATACATACCGTGTTTTAAACGACATATTATACGTTTTTCATATACATCCTATGGTATATAATTGTAAATTTTTCTACGTTTAAATATAGTTAACAATATACGACTATTTTTAGTTTGCAATGAACTATTTATATACAGTGGGCCTAAATATACGTTTAGGTTTATTTAAATTAAATTCGTATAAATTTACATTATATTACAATATGTTTTCTTCGTTTATAATTCCCGTTTAAATTTCGTCTTGGTTGATTTTTTAAACGTTTACCATCAACCATTTTTATACCTAACATTTTTTAACAGATAAATTAAATGCTTTTGTTTGTCGATACTAGTTAATATACCTATATTATTCTACGTTTAAATGTTAGTCACCTTAATCGTATAATAGCAGTTTACGATGAACTAGTAGACAGAAGTAAATAATATGTATATATTTAGGTTTATTTAAATTAACAGCTTATAGATATATTTATTTACATTACATCCATATTTTTTTAATTATATTACCTGTAATATTTATAACAAATTCCCCATACACATGGAACTATTTTTAGATGGCGGATGGAGGATGACTTACTAGTGGTACGGTCTTTTCTCATTCCTACTCATGCGTATGTGTAGTATTATTGTTTAGTGTAGGGAATGGTTTGTGGGAGCAGGTTCATCGGTTGGTCCATTTTCATTTGTGTTCACGTTTTGTTACATGTTGCTTTGGCGTCCTGGCTTTTACGATATTGATTAAAAGCATAGGTAAGTTTCTATTAATGTTTTAATTTAGCTACTCCTTTAATAATTGTTGCATTTTACAACAACTACTGTTTTATAGGTACGTACAGTGTGTTAAATACTTATAGAAACTTCAAAACCTAACCTTACTTTTATTTCTTTTATGTTTATACGTATTTTTTAGGTTACCTAGTTATTCCAAGCATACTTATTTTCCTTTTTTTTGGTCAGTTGTTTTTTATTTAATAAAATGTCTAAAATAACCCTGTCTCTGCGTCATCTACGTAGAAAAATAGCTCAAAATGTTCAAGATGCTTTAAAGTCAAACCAATTTTTTTTTATTCCCAATGAAGATAATATTAATAAGGCTTCGGACATTAATATATCATCTGATTCTATTATTTATAATAATTTTCAAGAAAATAATACAAATTTAACTTCGGAGCTTTTAGAAAATATTTCACCTGAAATTTAGTTAAATTTTGGTTATAGGAATGGGGGTGAACCAAGCGACTTAACCGACCGAACGATTAGGTGTGCCATGCAAGATTAGCTTAAGTTAGCTAAGGCCCGTCTAGGACACAACACATCCAAAGTGTTAAACTAAGATTTTTATTTTCATATATATTTTTTGTTAGTTAAAGAAAAGTTTCGTTTAGTTTGTTATTCAGTATTTTAGTGTTTATTTTTTTGTATATTTTAGTATTTAATTGTTTATTTTTTTTTTAATTAAATATTGTTCTGTACATATAACAAGTGATCAAAAAAAATTTCTAAATATTTAGGACAATAACAACCAAAATAGAAACACGAGTAATGTCTATTTCTGGTGTACACACCTGCTATGGATAAAATCCAAACTATCATTTAAGAAATATTAACATTTTTCCATGGCATCTTTTAGACATTTTGTTTTGATCACTTTATTTAATTTGTGTTTGAAATACATTTAAAACAATATCAGGTAGACGCATTTTACACATTAATAAAAATCATACAAATATATCTAATATAGACGTATAGTGAAACAGGATAATTAAAGGTAGATAAAGTAGTAATATTAGACGTATAAAAAATAAAAAAATATACGTTTATAGGGCGGACATTTTCACGTATATATTGGATAGCATATCAACAGTATCCATACGTATATTGTAGTACATAAAAAACGTATTTTATACCAAAGTGAATTCGTATAAATATACTACAACTATAAATCTAATATAGACGTATAGTAAAAACGTTTAATTATAGGTGGATAAATTCTTAGTAATCGACGTTTATTAGGCGTACATTTTCACGAATATATTTGGTAGTACATCAACCGTATTCATACGTATGGTAGTACCTAAAAAAATACGTAATTTATACCAAAGTGTGCTGCCTGGGTAAGCACAAGATCCATTAAAACACATGGCATTACATTGAGTGAGGATGATTAACTTATTTTTTTAACTATAGCAGTAAAGGTTGAGCCTCAATTTTATTTTTTACTTTATTTGTAATTATTCATTTTAGAAAAAATACTACTAAATTAACTTCATTAATATAAATTTTATTAAAAATCACCCGTGATCAGCTATGAAGCAATAGACTGTCAGTTGAAAAGGCGCCGTTGCCAGTTTTAATCTCAATTAGTTATGTGATCATTAGCTAACGAGGGATTTAAAAAATCGTTCTTGCAACCGGCTGTTGCGTTTTAATTCAAAAAATGATGCACGTCATCAATTAGTTTTGCAGTCTGTAACGGTTGGAACCGTTTTTGTTATTTTGACACAAACATCTCTACTCAAATGTCATTTGTCGTTTATGCCTTGCGTCAAAAGTTCGTATTTCATTTTGATTTGTATCTGTCAACGAATCAGGTTGATTTTAAATTATCTGGGTCATCCGATGTACTAAATCATTTTTATCTATCGTATATTCCGTCTGATTTTATAAAGTAAGAGTTAAAACTAATATATTGTTAAATTAAAATGTCAAATATTGTACATAACCTCAATATCAGCAATGGATATCACATGTTCGTTTTATATAATTTTATATATTATTTTGTTTGGAATGAGATATTATACTTTACTATTTTTAAATATGTCAAATAAGATTTTTCCTTTTCATATTAATTTTAGTCTCTGTGAAATTGTTTACTTAAGAGTTTTAAATTGTTCGTTTATCTGGTTCCTGTGCAAATTTCCTATTTTTTTTTAACATTTCTACCTTTTTCTTTTAGCTTGGCTATATCTAGACGGTTTATTTCGAGTTATAATATCTAAAACAGTTTATGGAGATTTAAATTTATGGAGATTTAAGTTTAGGGGAGGGTAGTACTAAGTGAGACGGAGTACTAACTGAGACAATAAGAATAACTTTTTAAATTTTCCGCTAAATTATTTCAACTGTCAGTGAGTTGTTAACATTCAGATAGCAAAGCCCTCTACGAATTTTTCGATTGTTTTGGTTGATTTTAGTGGTGTTTTTGATTAAAAACGAATTTTAAGGTAAGTTAGTTACTTTATTGTATCTATATATTATGGTATGTAACATTTGTTTCGTAAAATATTGATGATATCATGTAACATTTATAGTATTTAGTTACTAACCTCACTTTCTCAATGATCATAGACATTAATATTGAAATAGATATATTGGTTTTGAGGGCATTCATTATGTGATGTTAGAATGTACTAAGTGAGACAATATATCTGGTACAAAGTGAGACAGTCTCAGTTAGTACCATAGTATAATTGCGCATAAATCAATATGTAAAAATTTTCATTGTTGTACTAAATTTATGGTGTTTCAAGAGATAAATTTGTTATAGATGCCGCGGAAACCTAAACCAAGAAAAATTGGCAATACAAGTGCTGAAACCATGGAACACGCTGTAAATTTAGTTTGTAATGAAAACTTATCACTGAGAGTTGCTGCTGACCGCTGTAATATAAAATTTCAAACGTTAGCCAGATATGTTAAAAAGAAGCGAGATAAGCCTGATGCTGTTATGGAACCAAATTATCGGCATAGACAAATATTTAAGCCAGAACAAGAAAGAATTTTTGCAGAATATCTAATCACTTGCAGTAAAATGGCTTATGGATTGACTGTAGAGAATACTAGAAAGCTTGCTTATGAGCTCGCAATCAAAAATGATTTTAATATCCCTCTCTCGTGGGAAAAAAATAAAATGGCTGGTGAAGAATGGCGTAGATCCTTTATGAAAAGAAATAATGATATTTCCATTCGCAAACCAGAAGCATGTAGCTTGTCACGTCTAACTTCTTTTAATCCACATAACGTTAAAATATTTTTTGATAATTTGCAAAAAATTTTAAAGAAATACCCTAGTTTGGCAGATGGCTCCCGTATTTACAATTTAGATGAAACTGGCACCCAAACAGTTCAAAATCCCAAACGAATTATTGCACAGAAAGGAGTAAAACAAGTATATAAATCTACAAGTGGCGAACGAGGAGAAACAGTCACAATGTGTGGAATAATTTCGGCATCTGGAACATTTTTACCCCCGGTACTCATATTTCCCAGAAAAAACTTTAAAAATCATATGTTAAAAGATTGTCCGACAGGTGCTTTAGGCTTTGCAAACCCAACTGGATGGATGAATTCTAACATTTTCTTGGATGTCCTAAATCATTTTATTGCTCATAGCAATTCAACAAAAGAAAACGTGACCCTTCTTATATATGATAACCATGAAAGTCACATTTCTCTTAAAGTTGTAGAAAGGGCCCGAGAAGCAGGTGTTCAAATTTTGACCATTCCTCCTCATTGCAGTAATAAATTGCAACCTTTAGATATTTCCGTTTACGGACCCTTTAAAGCATATTATAATACTGCATGTGACAAGTATATGCTACAACACCCTGGAGTACCCATGTCCATTTATGATTCAGCAGGCCGAATTGCAGAAGCACTGCAAAAGTCTTTTACACCAAGTAATATAGTGGCGGGATTCCGAAAGTCTGGTATTCATCCGTTTGATCCAGATGTGTTTAAGGACGCCGACTTCTTAACTTCGTTTGTTACTGATCGACCTTATTCTTGTGACCCAGAAAATCCAGAAACTGAAAATAAGGAAAATCAACCCGGTCCATCCCACAAGACTGACTTACCGTTATCAGAGGAAGAAGTGAAAATAAATAATGAAAATATTCCGCCTGACCTAAGGTTAACTGAAAAAACGCCTCCTAAAAATGCAAAAGTAGCTGAAACTAACTTCATTTCACCCGAAGATATTCAAGGATTTCCGAAAGCATTACCGAGAAAACAAATTAGAAAAGGAAGAGTAAGGGGAAAAAGTACAATAATTACTGAAACGCCCGAGAAGGATAAATTGATAGAAAAGGAAAAATCAAAAAAATTAACTCAAAAAGTTAAGAGAAATATAAGTGAGTTACAGAAGAAGGGACCTAAAAAAACATCTCACAAGATCAAGAAGGCAAAGAAACGGGATTCTACAGACACTGAGACTTCCGAACATTCTGAATATGAAACGTTTTCTGAAACTGAAGACTGGGTACCGGATGATGAAACTGAAGGTTCCGTTGTGACCAAAGAAGATATATTAACGAATAAATTTGTTGTAATTAGATTCCCAAAACAAATTTATTATGTTGCAAGAGTTACAGGAGTGGCTGATGATGAGTTTGAAGTGTCTTTTCTTCGTAAGAGTCTTAAATTTTCCAATTGCTTTCTCTTTCCAGATATACCAGATACCTCTTTTGTTACTTTAAATGATATAGCAATGGTACTTCCAGATCCTGATCCAGGCACAACAAAGCGGCAGTCTAAACTGTACAAATTCAGAATTAACTTCAGTTCAGTTAATATTCGCTAAAAAAAAATATTTCATTTTTTAAACTTATGTTAGTCATGATTTTCTATGTCTCAGTTGGTACTTGTGTTAGTCTCACTTAGTACGCTTTCAGGTACTAAATGAGACAAATTTGTAATAATGAAAAATAAAGTTTTGTTTTGTTATTTTTGTGGTTAATTCCTTTTTTGTTAATCATTTCGTAAGCGGGAAGATTATACTATTAAATGAAATAAAAACAAAATGCGTGTTAAGAAAAAAAAATAAATTAAAGCCAAAAATGTAAATTTCGTCTCACCTAGTACTACCTACCCCTATGGAAATTTATACCTAAGAGTTTGGTGCAATCGGAAGACCGAAGTTTGGTTCACCTATAGAAGATCGTTTAAGTCCAGAATTAAGAATAAGAATCCCTTTGAAGAAGGCCTAGAATTCCATACATCACTCCTTATATACTACCTCCTGTTACAACAGATAATTTTTTTTAAATAATCATCTAAATTTGAATTAAGTAAATCTCTGTGAATTAGAATTTGTTACTACCTAATCTAAAACTTTGTTTAAATATAATATCTTAATTGTTAGTGATTCTATATATTTTTATCATTAATCTATAGTTAAGTATAGTAAGTTTTAAATATAGTGGTGCCCAACTTATTGTTCAAGGTAATACGAGTTATTTAATAACCTGACCCACTCCCAAACTCAATTGAGCTTAAAACACTATAACAACTAGATAAAATAACAAGTATCACGTTACAAGTCACGACCATGCAGTGCTATCTACTCAACAGAATAGTCGAAAAATGTAGAAAGTATTGAAAATGTATGCTTTTCTGACGGTTACTAAAAAGAATACATTTTAAATCTAAGTTACATGTTACAATATTAAGAAGCCATCAAGAACATTATTATTTTTTTTCCTATAGTTACTAGTGTCAGTTTTATAGTTAATTCAAATTTAAATTTTTAGATTAGATTTGTTTTATTTCGTTTAATTACAGTTAGTCTAGAATCTGATTTTAATTAGTAAACATCTTTTATTTTGTAACACAGTTTTTATTTTACGTATATTATTTTTTAAAAACTATCTTACGGCAATTTTGAATTTTAGTTGTATATATTTTCTCCATTTTATTTAGTATAAACATGCCTATTAGTGCTGTGACAACGATGTCAAACATGTCTTGATATCAGAGAACGAGAATTGAATAGTTTTTAGGTAAGTGTTTGTTGATTTTTGTTAAAAATTGTATAATATATATTCTTTGGCATTTTTGTATATAAAAATATTTGTCAATCATTTATCAGTATCTATAGAAAAATTATACAAATCAAATTGTAAAATATTTTATTTAATTTAATAGTTATAATGTTAAATAAAATATTATTTATTTATAATTATTATTTATATAACGTGGACGCTGCATATTTATATGATTTTATTTATTGATTTTATATATTGTTATTTTCGTATTTAGATTATAACAAATTAAATACTCCACAAAGGTATTTTGTTGCATAGAGAAAAAAACAACAACTTTGTGTTGATCATATAAATCTTAAATTATTATTACTTCTCGTAACAAGAAGGATGATTTTCTTTCTGCTCCTGTATATTTAATATAAATCTACTTCGTTAAGAAATACGGAATCAAAAGTGTGGTAGAATATATTACCGTGTTAGCAAAGTTACTATACGATATATACATTTATATAGAAAGAGGGAGCATCCAATCTGGTGTTGATATTAAGCTCGAGTGACTTTTACTTTCAGAAGAAATGAACGGAAATCGTAGGGTGTGCGTCCTTAAAGATAATGCGCTGGTGTGGCAAAAGACAGCCAGAACTACATTTTCCTTTCACGGAGGCCATATAAAATAAGATTTATCTCGTTGCCGCGGACTTGAACCGAAAAATTACAACGAAAAAGCTGTGGCGGATGGATCTGAGAGCCCAATCCACAAATAAAAATATGGCTTTGGTTTAAAAGAGCGCGTGAATTCAGAAAATGGAGAAGGCGGCGGGTAGCGGGAGACGGAGGAGGTGTATCAGCCGTAACCTTCTTGCTTTGTCCCGATTTCCTTCCGCAAGGCGATGACGTATCTGGGCTCAAAGGGGCCAATTCGGCTTATTGCACTCCGCAGGATGTGTACCGAAATGAGAAATAAATTGTTTCTTATTGTCGCGCCTCTCTGAAGGAATTCTTATTTTAGTACATTCGCTTTAGAGGTGTTTTAAAGGAGACTTCATAGCAAATAGCGCTGCTACCAAAAAGATCTGGAAATTTGGAAATAAAGTGGAGAAATGGCGAAAAGTATGAATTCTGTTCAGAAAGTAGTAGCTCTCAAGGAATTTATTTTATTTTGTTTAACAGTAAAATAGATATTAATATAAGGGAAAATGTAAAATAAAAAGTATGTTGTCACCCTTAAGTGGTAAAGTAAGTTGTCAACAACACCTAAAGAAGTATTCCTACCTCATTAAGGAGAGTCCTGAGTAGCTGGAATTATTTTTACGGGCGGCTCGAGTTCCCGTCAGCATAAAACCTTTTACCTGCGTTCTAACTTTTGTCTCTTAATACTGCACACGAGTTCCCGGCAGGGTTCAAATTTATTCTTAATCCTTAACTCGAATTCCCGTTAGCGGTTAGTAATAATTAAAACTACATAATTTTTGAAGTTGCATCATATTTATTTAATTAAATGTACACTAAATTTATATGCTACACATTTTAAAAAATCATAGCGGCTAATCTCTTTACACTGATACTGTGAAATTTTGGCAGTAATGAAATTTTGGCTTTTTAAAACGTGTTCTTTTATTAAACGTTTTTCTTTTTTATCGCTACTATTTATTATAATATAAGTATCTGTTTAGATTCTTTTCAACGCCTCAAGAAACACGTGTATATTTGGATGATAAGCCACACAATAATGTTTAAATTTCGACTTTCACAACAGTTCGTAGTTCTAGTAATGTCTGCAGAACATTCTACCCAAATATTAGGGGGAAAACTTGAATCTTGACTTATATAATTTTCGATTAAATAGTCCGCGAATTGAACCACTTTTTCATTTTGAGGCATATCTTCTGCAAAATCAAGAGCAAATGCATCTCCCACTTCATCTGGATGTACAAATGTAAGTCCAAATATATGGTGTAACCATTTTCCTGTTTCACAGACAGGATTTCGATATTCTTTTGATAGGCCAAGTTGAAGTATTTTTCTATACCTATAAGAAAAAATATTTTGTTAGTACACATGGTACTTTTTCTCAAAGACCTTTCTATTTTTTATATAATTTATTTAGTTTGACTAATTAAAACATCTATTAACATTCTCCAATGAGTATTGTAGAGGCCTCGTATTGTATTATTATGAAGAAAAAACTATTTCTACTATTATACTCTACCCATTTACCGTACACCAATGGATTTTGTGTGACAAAATACACTCTTTATTTTATTTATATCCAAAATTTTATTTAAATCTGTTTATTTACTTGAAGATTAATTTTATGATTTACATAAAAAATATTTCTTAGTAAGCAGGTACATCTTAAAAATGGGCAGACACGAATTGCGAACCAAAATGAAAATATTAAGAAGGGTTTATTTTTGTACCTGAAAATATGACACGAATTGAGGACCAGGCTTCTGAGAAATAATTATAATAAGTGCACCGAATTGCGGATTAGGGATTAAGGTTGTAATGATGATTCATTGCGTTAACGAGCATTTTATTACTTTACTTTCGAAATTCTAATATATATTTGAAGTGAGTGTTTTGTGTTTAGTTTATTTTGAGCAGTCTTGTAAAAATGAGTGAAATTAAAATGATCTTAAGTGAAAAGGGAAAGTCGTTACTTGTGTGGGATGATTATAAGTTTCGTGAAAAAAAGGTTCTTAAAAGTGGTGAAAAGTTTTGGACTTGTACTGTAAGTAAATGTAACGCAAAAGTATTTACGCTAGGTTCAGATAATATAATTTCTCGAAAAGAAACAGTGCACAATCATGAAAATGACATAAAGAAATTAAATAGACAAATTTTGAGTGTAGCAAGCAAACGGAAAGCTGTAGAAGATATCACAGAACGGCCATCGAAAATCATACACTCTGTTTTAAGGGAAAACAGTGATACAATGGACGCTTTGACAAGAAAAGACATTACATACATAAGAAATAATATGTATTACAAAAGACGTCAAGTCCAAGCACGTTTACCAAGCAATGTATCAGATGTTTTCGATATTTTACCAACATTAAATTTGACAACAATTAAAAATGAACCATTTCTCTTGGCCACTGATAATATTAACAATATTGTAGTATTTTCGTGCTATACTAATTTAAAATTTTTGTGTAGTAGTGACAAAGTGTATCTTGATGGAACATTTCGATATTGTACGAAACATTTTTTACAGTTGTTCACACTTCATATCGTAGAAAACGGCCATTATATACCAGTAGCTTTTTGTTTATTACCGAATAAACTTCGTTTCATCTTGGCCAAGCTTGGTACAGAAAAATACAGAGTTTGGGATTGGCTAAAGAATACCAAGATGAAAAAAGTGCAACTGGAAAATGGATGAGGTATCTTTTTGGATTGTCTTTTTTAAAACCCGAAGAAGTTGGAGAATGTTTTGCTTTGGATTTGGCTGAATTTCAGCCCGATCATATGCATAAAGCTGTGGTAAATTTAGCTGACTATTTAGTAAAGAATTATATTGAAGAAAATTCTTTATTTCCACCAACAATTTGGGCTGAAGCTGTTGTAACTACAGAAAATTCTACCAATGCATGCGAGTCCTTTCATTCTAGATTTAATTCAAATTTCTATTCAATGCACCCTTCATTGTATTTATTTGTAAATGTTTTGAACAATTTTCAAACAGATACTTATATTCGTATTAACAGCCTTAAGGAGTCTGTTAAATGTAAAAACAAAATTGTTAGACGAAGATTAAATATGTTAACTTCAAAAATGTTAGAATATAAAAATGGTTCTATAAAACGAATAGATTTTGTAAAATTCGCATCAAATTATCATAAAGTGTATTAAATGTAAATAATATGTATATGTTTAAAAAATTAATTATAAATTGTAAATTGTGCAATAAATATCTATTTTTATCTGAATTCGTACTTTTCTTCAAATTTTGCAAATCCATTAGAAGACAAATAATAATATTATAAATGGGTATAGTCATAAGATACTTCAATTATTGACAAGTTTTTTCCTCAATTCGTGTCATATTTCCAGGTACAAAAATCTCTCTCAGTAATCTAGTTAACGCAATGAACCCTCATTACCACCTTAATCCCTAATCCTTAGTACGGTCCGCAATTCGGTGCACTTATTTGGTCTGTGCAGGTAGTGGTCCTCAATTCGAGAACACCGTTAAAAATATCCTACAAAATCATCGCAAATCGCAAATTGATGGCTCATCCAATGTATTAAGTTTTAATTAGGTTTACAAACAAACGAATCAAATAAAAAAAAATAAAAAAATTACAACTACTAAACGCGCTACGCTCTACACCAACAAGGCATGTTAAATATGATGGTCATTTATTTTTAATATTTCAATATTTCAATTTTGTTTTAAAATACCGATTAGCTTTATTATAACAACCTTTCTAAATAAAATAGACGTGTGCAAAGAGTAACTTTCCGCTTATGTGCGGAAAATAATGTCAAACTGACAATTCAAGGAAAACGTCAACTTTCGAGTTAAAATTGAATGTGAAAAAGTCTATTTTAGATAGTAATCGTAAAAAAAAATATTATTTATAAACATCAGATATAGAAATTTTTCAGTCGTATACTAGTTAGTCCAAAAATATGAATATTGAGCAAGAGTACAGTATCTTTGTTTTTGAAAATATCAAAGTTGATAATAATTATTATAACATATACGTAAAATTGTTTATATATAAATTCAGTTTTATTTTATTTGATTTTTTAAATGTTTACTTTAACTTTAAATTTAATTCTAAACAATTTTTTTATAACTTCAAAAATCAAGATACCTACCATACGTGTATACGACTGAAAAAATGTTAATATTTGATGGTTGTATTTTAGATTTTAGAACATGCAGAGATTTTCATAAAGAATATTTTTTTTATGAAATGTAAGATAAATTTTTTTCCCATTTGTATAAAACTTTTTGGGACACATTGTATACCTATGTATAATTGAGGCCTCGTATAATTGTGGAAAAGTAAAAATGGATATTTAAAAAACAATTATTACACTAGAGATTGAAATAAATGTGTTCTTACCAAGCTTGTGCCAAATGGAATCTACATCCTATAATTTTGGTGTGTGGAAAAATGGTTGTAACAGCAGAATGTATTCCTTTTTCGAAATCAACGACTATGGTGTCGGCGCGCCAAACGAATCCAAATTCGCTACATTGATCAATTAAAATTTGAAGCAATTTCACATAAGTTGACCTCATTTTGTTCTTTAATAAACAATATACAACTGGAACATATGTATCATTTACATATACATGCAAACAAAATAACTGAAAAAAATATTTTGGACAATTATCGAAAGTTCCATCCATATAAAATTTTGTTTGAGCACACATAAATTCTATGTTGCTCTTACAAGAAAAAAACAATTATTTCTTCGGTGGGATCATTGACCAATAAAAATTGTTCGTTCCTAATTGTTTTTATATCTAATAAATTCAAAGTAATTTGAATGTCTGCAAAAGATTTTGGCAATTTGGGGAATAATTTACGTTTTTCTCTTCCAAAGTTATTTCGAATGTATTTCATGTCTTTACTTGTAAGAGTATCCAAACACTGTTTTTGAGAGTTTATTTCCCTGTCAATAATTTTGGCAGGTCTGTCGCACATCCAGTCTTCGGTTTTTCGCTTTACTTGGTTACTCACTTTTTGTCTGTTTAATACACCTTGATCTAACATTTCATGCTCATGGTCACCACTTTTCTTTGAAAAAATTAAATTTTTTTCATCTCCTAGTGTGTATAATTTTGCACGACAAGTTTTCGTGACAACACCAACAGGTTTCATCTGTACTTTTTAAAATACGATATTTGTAAAACTTATAATTTTCTAACAAAATTAAAGGTTTTCCTTTTTCACTTGTTATAACATGAAGATCCATATTAATAAAAATCACAAAGAGACACTAAAGTAATAATGAATAATATTGCGAAAAATCCTAAATATATACCTATTAAGGCCTCATCTTAATAATCGTTTTAAATGTTATTTATCAAGCTATTAAATAAATAAATAAAAGTAAATAAATATATTAATCCTTTTAATTATTGCTGACCGCATCGGGCACCTGAGGTAAGTACCTACCTACCTAATTAAATTCGTCCCTTACGGGAACTCGAGTAGTGGATTATATCAAGCTTCAACTGCTTGTCGGGAATTCTAGGAACGGATAATGGTTAAAATTGTACTTGACGGGAATTCGAGTGTCCTCTATTTTTAAACGGTCATGGCGGGCGGTCAGTCATCCGATCCTCCACATAAATGTCGATTTTGTGCTAAAATTACCTCAACAAGTGATATAAAGTATATAAATGAGTCTTGTGATGCAGTGATACATCTGCGATGTTTTGAATCTATTACAAAAATTGATAAAAATAGGTTTTAGATGGCGTAGGTTCGCTCTTCAAATACATCTTGTGATTTTGACCCTTTATTAATTAAAGAAATAGATTGCTTGAAACGAGAATTGGAAATTTTAAACAAATATGTAACTGAAATGGAATACTTAAATAAAATTTTAAAGTCGAAAGTCGTCGTAAATGATAGTGAGTAAAAAATCGCTACAAGCAACATTTTGTCCGATGCTGATGATAAAAACTTACCAAAACAAATGGTGCTGTTTTATTAGTAAAGTCAGTGAATCTTGGAAACACAAACGATTAAATTGAAAACGAAATCAAATCATAAGTGAGCCCCAGCATAATAAAAGCAAATATTCTAGGAACTAAGAGAATTAAAAATGGTTTGATGATAAAGTGCAGTGATACAAATTCGTTAAAGAAACTAAAAAATGTTTAAACCATGAAGTTGAAGATTCTCATAGTGTTTCTTTGCAAAAAACATTCAATCCGCGGGTTATTGTTTATAATGTTGATAGTGACGCTGCTGATGATCCAGACTTTGTCAGTAATTTAATTAGTTTAAATGACTTAAATAATCTGGCAGGTGGAATAAAGTTTATTACTAAAACGAGGTTTAAAAATACATTTATTGTAATATTAGAATTAGTTCCAGAGATATTCAATAAAATTATTAAAAACGGTTTTCTTCATGTTGATTGGGCTAGGTGTAATATTAAGGAAAATTTCAATGTTTCAAATGTTAGAAATATGGACATGGAAAAAATATATTCTGGAAAAAAATTCTTGTCAATCTCAAGACATTTGTTGCTCAAATAGCAAAATCATGAATATCAAATATAAAAGAAACGTCTGTACTAATCCTAATGCAAATAGCCCCCTTTGCAGTTATTATCTTTATGAAATAGATAAATTAGAAAACTAGAATTCGCTATGCCTAACAAATTACTAAAATTAGATTATTTTAACCAGTGTTCTATTTTTCCAAAATGTAATGCATTTGTCGATTTAATTCATGAACAAAACCTCGATGTTATAGGCATTACAGGAACGCAAAACTCGAATTGGTGAAGTTGGTTTTTTATATTCACGACTTTATACAGCACCAGCATGTTCTTCATGATACCAAAGGCATTAAGCATATGTGGGTTTCTCTTATATCAGGTAAAAACTTGATTTTAATAGGGGTTATTTACCGAACAAACGCATGTGGTATTCCAAGTTTTGTTGATTTTTTTGATAATATATTATCATTTATTTTACCTCAATTTGACAATATATTAATTACAGTGGATATAAGTATTGACCAACTTTCAAATAATGTGTATGGGTTTTGCCAGTTAATAAAAGAACCAACCAAAATTACTTCTACATCACAAACCTTACTCGATGTTATCTTTACAAATAGAGATGACAGGTTTTGGTACGATAGATCACGATATTTCTGATTACAGAGGAGTGTATTGCAGTCTAAATTTATCAATTGTTATTCAGAGTCCTAAAGTAAAAAAATATAGATTTTACAAATATTTTTCACATGCTAGTTTAAATAGAGATCTATTAAGTATGCCTTTTGAAAATATATTATATGAAAATGATATTGAAGAGAATATAAAATTATTCAATACCTACCTTCTCTTTTTATTGGATAAACATTCGCCGTACGTTGAATCTAGAATTACAAAATCTTTTGCACCTTGGCTAACTCCTACAATACATGACATGATGAAAATAAGAGATAAGTCATTTTCTAAATATAGAAAGTCTAAAAACATCTCTGACTAAATTTACTATAAAGATACTTCAGCTATTAGAGAAGAAAAATCTGCGTATCTCGCTCACCATTTTAAATCCGGTAGCTCTAAAAAATTTTGGAGAACAACAAATTCTTTAAATGTTAAAAATAAAGCTATAACTGAAATTTCTGAGTCTTTAAAAAATCCTACTAAGATAAACAAATATTTTTTGTTACTTTTTAGCCCTACAAATGCCTATCCATTAACCACTCATTATTATAACTCATTTAACTTTAAACCTGATATACGTTTTCCTTTTCGTCTTGCTACTGTTAACGAAATAAGACAAATTGTTATAATTCTCAAATCAAATGCAGTTGGCAGTGATGGTATATCCGCTAAACTGCTACAACTTTGTCTTAATGTAATCGCACCTTTTGTGACACATATCGTAAATTGTTGTTTAGAATGTGGTTATTTCCCTGATATTTAGAAATTTGCTTTAGTGAAACCCTTACCTAAAAGTCAAAATCCTAAAAGTTTTAGCGCTCTACGTCCTATAAATGAATCGGTCATTTGAGAAAGCCCATAAATCACAAATTTGACATATTCCAAAAATGGCAGATTCTTATTGCTAACACTTCGGTGCACATTCTTACGAGAAATCCCATTAGTTTTAGGACTTTTTCAAACTTCAAAATCTGCTTTACTTGAGAAACCCCATAAGTCGCTGACTAATGGTGTTTCTCTAATACCCGCGGCACACGAGCTAATACAATCAACTGTCGTAAATTGACCGAAGACCGAAATTATCTTGGAAAGACCTGTGCGATCAGTAGAGATGGAAGGATTAGTGCTTCGGTGAAAACATCACTTTCTAATTACATAGTTTATTTTAAAACGCTATTGAAACTATGTTAATTTTATTGCATGGTTTATTTACAAACTACATACTTTTTACACTATATACAGACTTTTATTCCGAAATTTTTTGCTTAAGCACTCAAGCCATCTTGTACACCGCTATTAAACAGAAAACCGTTCTTATTGGTCAAAGCAGTACAGCAGAGGCGTTTTCAGAAGTAAAAAGTAGTGCGACTTGCAGAGACATCTCCAGGATTAATAAAGAATTGAGAATGAAAGCTTAGCGCAATGTTGAATATAATTCAATAAGCACTATTGTCTAAATAACATCACATCCAGATGGATGGCTCAGCTGTTATCTTCGAGAACTGCAGAGACACAGATAGGACAGGACACCATCTCCATCTGCACAACCAGAGGATGTCCACAAGGAGGAGTTCTATCCCCACTAATGTGGAGCCTAATCGTAGACGAACTTCTATGCAGATTGACTGACCTCGGCATACCCTGTCAAGGTTATGCCGACGACATAGTCATATTTGCTAGTGGCAAGTTTAGTAATATCCTGTGTGATATAGTCCAAAGAGGACTAGAACATACCAAAAGATGGTGCCGTGAAGTGGGACTTAGTATAAACCCTACAAAAACAACACTAGTAGCCTTTTCAAGGAAAAGAAAACTTAATCTCAAAACCGTTAAATTAGACGGGATAGATATAGAATGGAAAAATGAAGTCAAATATCTAGGCCTAACCCTGGACAACAAACTTCTCTGGAACACACATGAGAAGGAAGTAGTAAATAAGGCCACAAAAGCCCTAATGGTATGCAGAAACATGGCGGGTAAACGATGGGGATGTAACCCAAACATACTACGATGGATGTATACTGCAATAGTGAGACCAATCATCACTTACGGGGCTATAGCCTGGAGTAACAGAACTAGTTTAGTTACTACGAGAGCTAATATCTCAAAAGTACAAAGACTAGCCTGTGTTTGCATTACTGGTGCAATGAGAACCTGTCCTACGGCCGCAATGGAGGTGATCTTAAACCTCACCCCTCTACATTTGATGATAGAGAATGTGGCAAAAAGGACACTAACTATATATAATGATCAGGAGCGGAGTAATCAGGCGAAAGTCTACTTTCTTCAGGACTAAAGATACCTGGGACATGCCCCAGGATGAAATGCAAAAGAAGTACAGTTTTGTGAAAAACTTCAAAACCACAGAGCTGAGCTGCAAGAAAGAATGGAGCCAAGAATCCATTGCGCTTGCAACCGAAAGACGTGCTATTCAGTGGTATACGGACGGTTCCAAAACCATAGAAGGAACTGGAATAGGAGTGTATGGGCCGAGAACCAAGCACTCCGAAAGCTTGGGAAAATACTCAAGCATCTTCCAGGCGGAAATTCACGCCATCAAGAAGTGTATCCAGTTTAACATCGAGAGAAACTATCATAGACAAGAGATTATCATCATGTCCGATAGTCAAGTAGCCATCAAAGCGCTGAGTTCTTACGTAATCAGTTCAAAAATGGTATGGAGATGCCTAGAACAATTGAATGAGCTAGGCGAGAAAAATAGAGTTACTCTCACTTGGGTCCCGGGACATAACGGGGTACAGGGTAACGAGATTGCAGATAGTCTTGCAAGGAAAGGGGCTCAAACACCCTTTGTAGGACCTGAGCCGTTCTGCGGTATCAGCAGTAACATAATATTAGAAGAGATTAAAAAAGAATTGGGTAGTAGAAGAACCGATAATTGGAACAATCTCTTGGGGCTGAGACAGGCCAAGATACTTCTGGGTGAATATAACCAAAAAAGATCGGAAGCCTGCATCTGCCTGAGCAAGAACAGGCTACGTATTGTAACAGGGATCCTTACCGGGCACTGCCGACTAAAAGGACACCTAAGTAAACTGAGAGTAGTAGAGGATAGTGAGTGCAGATTCTGTGAGGAGGAGGACGAAACCTCCATTCACAACCTAACTGAATGTGTAGCACTCCAGAATCCAAGGGCACTATATCTAGGAGGATATCAAATAGAAGAGGGAGACTTACCTAACTTGAAGCCACTTCAAATCCTACACTTCCTTGAGAAAATAGGATTGGAAGGGTCGCTATAGGCATTGAGACATTTCCTTAGTGCAGTGGCGACAGAAGGGGGCACAATAGATCTTTTAGGTCGCAGTGTATTAACACCCCATTATCAACATAACATAACATTGTCTAAATAAATTAAAATAATATCCGTATATTTGAGATGTTAAGAACTTATAGCGCCACTTTGCGGCGAAAGGCAGAACTACAAGAGGTGCCATCTTGTGACTCGAAACAGTGCGTTCCTTGTTTTGCAGGAGTGTAACCATTGGTGTTGAACCTCTCGGCCAGGGGGCGAATTAAGTTAATTATAACGACTTTTTTGAGCATTGATGATGATTGATCGATATTCATTTCTTGTTTGTTCTTGTGTCTTGTCTTGTATTGTAACGATTGTAACCATAATGATAATGAGTAACATTGATTATAAAGAATTTATTGTTTTCGTAATAAAGTTTGTTTTTAACCTGAGAACCTTTTTGTGAAAGTTATTTGCAAGTTAACATGAGAAACCCCATAAGTCATGATTTTCAAAAACATATTTTGAACTCTTTAGAAAAAATCAAAAATTGTTTTGATACTATCAAATAGTTAACCAATATCGCAATTTTAGGGAAAAAAATCAATGAATTGTCTCACACAGACGATTCATGAAAGTTTTTTTAATTTCCTTTTCTGACTTATGGTGTTTCTCAAATGACCGATACAAATATTCTTCCAAACTTCTTGAAAAAACTATTAGTAAGCAAGTATACGAGTATATTTTTACAAATGGTATTAATGGTAATAGTCTGGCTTCAGAAAGGGATTAAGTACAACTACCCTCTTATTAAATGTCAGTTACCACGTAATAAAATCCCTTGATGTAGGGCTGACTACAGCATTAATACAATTAGACTTTTCGAAAGCATTTGATACTCTTAACCACTACTTATTGTCCACTAAACTAAACTATTATGGTTTTGATAATACTTCCTTGAGAATCTTTAAATTTTACTTAAGTAATCTACATCAAAAAGTAGTTCAGATAACAGTTCATCAAATTTTTTATGTGTAACATTTGGAGTCCCTCAAGGCTCTGTACTGGGTCCCTTTTATTTTTTAATTTACACTGCCGACGTATATTCAGTTGTAAATTACATTAAAATTCAAATCTTTGTCGATGACACTCAAATATACTACTCATTTGATCTAAAAAACTGCACTAGTGTTTCTGACTATATAAATAGAGACTTAAACGAAGTGGCCAAGTATTCTAAACCTCACAATCTAAAACTAAATGTCAATAAGTGATCTGCAATGTTCTTCTATCCAAAAACTGCCAATGTAAGCTTAAAAAATATCAAACTGGTCATTTAAAACCAACCTTTGAAAATTGTTAGTAGCGTCAAAAGTCTCGACATTATCTTTGATTTCAAGTTACGTTTTGAAGAGCATATTTTGTTGTCGGTAAAGAAATATATTTTAGTTCTTCGTCAATTATGTAGGAACCGAGGAATTTTTAGTTTTCCCTTACGGAAACTGTGAGAGTTTAGTTTTATCGATTTTAAATTATGGCTTGGTTTTATTTTATCCTTGTTTAGATCAATTTACGAAATACTTTTATTTTTATTACCATTTCTAATTTTTTTTTATAAAATTGCTAATGTTATATATAAAATGAATTCTGTAAATCCATTTTTAAGTTTTCTAAATATCATTTTGTTTGTAAACAAATTACTTACTGTTTAGAGATTAACTGGAGTAGCTGCTCTATATATTTTTATGTATTGTATATAACAATGCAAAATAAAGGCACTTTATTATTACTATTATTATTGTTATTATTATAATAACTAATAAACATAAAACCAATTTAACTTACAAGCTAACAGGAAAAGTAGTTCTAAAACAGGTGTAAAATAGAGAGTAATACCTTGTGTTAAACAAGTCTTAGTTGAATGAAGGGAGAAAAAGTAGTAGTCAGAGATACATCGAGAAAAAATATTGTGTAGTTAATCAACTGATATTACTAATACATTTTAGGGCGATATGTTTTATAAAACACATTTTTGTTGTTCCGGGTGTTTGTTCGAAAACTTCATTTCTGATAAAATTAAGGTTGTAATCTTAAATTTTTGGGGTATTATATAATGCATATAAAGGCGCAATTCCCATTACCCTTTTTCATTTCACTTTCAAAGTAAAAACGGTGCAAAATACCACAGTTTTCAATACTTCACATCTTACAATTGAAAATACCTATTTCCAGTGCTGGATAAGTTATACCGATTAGAAGCTTTCGATCTGTAGGATACATCACAACGACGGGCATTCGTGTCATCAGCAAAGAACGTGTTAATTTCAAAAATTGCAATAACTAAAATATTCTTCTTTTAGCCTAACAAAGCATCTATCTTCTTTATTGTAAATTGTATTGATGAGTGTCTAATAACAGCCACTTTTAAAGATCCAGGCTCACGTATTCTGGACAGCCTAATTAGATTCTCTTAAAAAATATATAGTTTTGATAGTTACAACTTCATTATTTAAGTTTTCCAAAAGCAAGCTGTTAGATCTAACTTTGGAAACTAATCTTCAATGTATAAAGCATGTTACAATTGTGTAAACTGTCCCTGTAGATTGTGAATGTGTGTCGCTAAATCGTTTGACCCATTTCTTTATGTTGTTTTTCCCAACTATTTTTACAACGCTGATTTCTATTTTATTTGGCACTAAAACCAGTTATATTTTGTATAATTTTTATTTTACCATATATAAGCTTTTATATCGTCATTTGCGATGCAGTTACAATACACGTTTGTTATTATATTTTATATATATCTACCATTTTATTTGATATTTTAGTTTTAATGTCGCAACGCTCATCATAATTCCGTTCCGTTCTGTTCCGATCTCTGTTCAGAATTTTTATTGGTAAAATTTATATCGTTACTGGGCGACCTACATCGCAAGCAAAGGGTAAATGACCAACGGCTTTCTATCATAAGAAAAACGTCCTTTTCACCTATCAAGCATTTATGTCCTGCGATATCTTGTTATCCAGCACACTCTTTTCCGGCGGATCAAATCTCTTCCCAGTGAAATCGATATCCTCAAGGATTATTGCTTTAGATCCACTATGAACTCTGGACTATGGACTTTAAAAGTTTTATATTATTTTTACGTTTTTCGGAAATGCTCGTATGCTGGTATTACTTTCGTAAAAGGATTTTGTGTCGGTCCAATTTGTTCGATTTAAAAATCGATGCAATTGTTTAAGTAGTCGGTGGCCTTCATACATGTGTCACATCTCTCTCCCAAATTGAAACTATGTTTCAAGTAAAATTAACGTCCGCTAGAGGTCGCCGCAGGCGCAAGGCGGGTTGGAAGGTGGGAATAATAATGGTTCATTGAACATTAAAGTTATAAAGTTATATAGAAAGTATAATATAATACAAATACATACAATATATGGAAAATTAATAATTTACAATATAAAATAAACTGGTACCCCATTAATAAACAATATAGGTTGTGCAATGGGAGACAGATTCATTTAGGAAAATTCTAATATATATTAGACAAAATTAGACAAAATTAGACAAAATTAGACAAAATTAGACAAAATTAGACAAAATTAGACAAAATTAGACAAAATTAGACAAAATTAGACAAAATTAGACAAAATTAGACAAAATTAGACAAAATTAGACAAAATTAGACAAAATTAGACAAAATTAGACAAAATTAGACAAAATTAGACAAAATTAGACAAAATTAGACAAAATTAGACAAAATTAGACAACATTAGACAAAATTAGACAAAATTAGACAACATTAGACAAAATTAGACAAAATTAGACAAAATTAGACAAAATTAGACAAAATTAGACAAAATTAGACAAAATTAGACAAAATTAGACAAAATTAGACAAAATTAGACAAAATTAGACAAAATTATACAAAATTAGACAAAATTAGACAAAATTAGACAAAATTAAACAAAATTAAACAAAATTAAACAAAATTAAACAAAATTAAACAAAATTAGACAAAATTAGACAAAAATAGACAAAATTAGGCAAAATTAGAAAAAAATAAGACAATTTTTTTTTTATTAAATTTTGTGTATAAGTTCTGTAATTTAGATATATTTGTTTTTTACTATTTATTTGTTGTATGGTGTGTTATTTATTGAACAAATGATTTTCAGCCCAGTAATTAGGAAGAAAACAATAAAACCAACGAGACAAATTGGAATTAGTTTAAAAAGTACGAACTAAGAATATGTATCACTTTTTTCTATGTAAACAGAATTTGTTTATTTATTTAGACATTTTAATACCCCATCAAAGAAACTCAATTTTAACGATTTTCAGGACGTCAGAAAACTAAATAAGTATATTTTTTTAAGTGTTTGTGAAGCAACTATATAATACTTCAATACATAATAAATTGGATAATCCAAACACTGAGGTTACTTATAAGATTATAAATGTTTAAATTTTATAGATCTTTAATGACTTGAGTTTGACTGAGATACAATCTTGACAATTATTAACAAAACACTTTACAGTATAAGGCAGTAAGTAAGATAAAACCATGGTATGATAAGAAATACGCAGGGTAACATGGTCAACAGTGAATCAGTGGTACACAGTGAACCATCCCTACCACAATGTCATTTATGGGTTAAACTTTTATTGCATTTCATCTATTTGTAGCTAACCACACTGCCTCTCTGTCTATTTAGTGAGCGACTTGTATCGGCGACAATTAGACGTGTTTTAAGGTTAAGTTTTGTTTTGGCTATTAGTGGAAAAAAACTAGGTAAGTAATATTTTGTCAAGCATGTTCTTATTATTGATTTTTAACTATTACTTTCAATTCAGATATATAAAGTGGTTATTAGTTTATACAATAACGATTAAAATGATTACATAGTGATATCTTGTAAACAGTTATTGAATTTCAAAAGTAAATAGATCAGGTGGTACTCAGTGGATCAGAAGCTTGTGGTACACAGTTGATCATGATCCACTGTGTACCATGTGATTTATAACAAGGTTGTGCTAATATTATTTACAAATTTAATCTTGTTTTTATTTCAGAATGCCACGAAATAAGAAAGAAAAAAAAAAATAGGCGATCACACCAAAGAAGCAATGCTAGCAGCACTTAATGCTGTTAAGGAAGGAAACAGTATACGATACGTTTCTTTAGAAACAAATATACCTTTTACTACCCTAAGAAGGTATTATGCAAAGACCAAAGAAACTGACCTAGTAGGTGACGTAAAATTAACACCCAACTATGAAGTCAACCGAGTTTTCTCGGAAACTCCCAATTAGAGGAAGATTTTAGAGAATATAAAAATCATAGGAATAGGGTAACAAATCTAACGAAATTATTAAAAGATCAATACTATAAAAATAAAGTCGAACAGTTTTCAGAAGATAGCAAAAAACTATGGGAAACTATTAATGAATATAATAATAAAACAAAAACAAAAAATAATCAAGAACCAAAAGAAATCGAATTTGATAATATCATTCATAGCGACCCAAAAAGTGTAGCAGAGTCACTTAATAAGCATTTCTCATCAGTAGGGGAAAAATTAGCAAAAAATATTACGGATAAGATAGAGATAACTAATAATAAAACTGGTTGGACTAACAAAGACTCAATATTTTTAAAACCTACAAACGAAAACGAAATTAAAGACATCAATAAATCATTAAAAACAAACTCATCACCTGGACTTGATAAAATCACAATTAAAGTACTTCAAGAAATTTCTGAAGAAATTGCAAAACCAATGGTCCATTTGATCAATTTAATATTTATAAAAGGAAAATGTCCTACACATTTTAAAATTACCATAGTTAAGCCAATTTATAAAAAAGGTAACCCGAAATCACCTGAAAATTATAGGCCTATTAGCCTAATTTCTAACATATGCAAAATTTTTGAAAAAATACTTAAAATACGTTTTGTTGAGTTTTTTGTAAAACATAAAATTATTTCAAACATGCAATTTGGATTTCAAAGTGGAAAATTCACTAATGACGCAATTTCGTGTTTGATAAATAAAATATACAACTGCCTAGATAAAAGCAAACCTTGCGCCGGGGTTTTTATCGACTTGGAAAAAGCATTTGATACTGTAAGTCATCAGAAGCTTTTGTCAAGACTCGAAAATGTTGGCATCCGAGGTCCATCACTATCCTTATTGTCAAGTTATTTAGAAGATAGAAAAAACAAAGGGTACAAATTAATAATACAATTAGTAATGAAAAAACAGTTACGTATGGAATCCCTCAAGATACTGTGATCGGTCCTATTCTTTTTATTTGCTACATAAATAGTCTATTTGATTTAAATTATAAAGGCAGCGTAATATCTTTTGCGGATGATACAGTATTATTCGTAAAAGAAGAAACTTGGGTTGAAGTATTTAAAAGTATTCAAACTAATTTACAAACTCTAACACATTGGTTCGACAATAATTTATTAACCATAAATCCGGAAAAAAACACATTTTTACCTTTTTCAAACTATAAGTCAGGATTACCAACAGAAAACAAAATTTGTATTGAAATTCAGCACCGAAATGAAACGTGGGAAATACAAAAATGTAACAAAGTCAAATATCTGGGCATAATTATAGATTCAAATTTAAAATGGGATTTTCAAATTGATAACCTAACAAAAAAGTTACGGTCTTTAATGTTTATGTTCAGACAAATGGCAAAAATTGTTGATTTACATATACTCAGAAAAATGTATTACGCATTAGTGGAATCTATATTATCTTATGGCATTATAGGATGGGGTGGAGTATATAATAGTACATTGCAAAAATTAGAAGTTGCCCAGAAGAGAATTCTAAAAATTATGTTTAAATTAAATATACGTTACAGAACGCACAACTTATTTATTGAAAACAACATTTTAACAATTAGAAAATTATTTTATAAAAGTTCACTTTTACACTTAATTAAGTATAAGTTAATTAATACATCTGTTGAACACATATATGAAACACGACACGTAACGCAAGCATGTATAAAAATATCCAGAGTATAAAAAAATTGGCGATCATTGTTATAGACAAGTTGGCCAAAAATTATTTAACACTATTCCCAAAGAGTTAAAAGAAAAAAGAAGTCAAACTAATTTCAAAAAACTGCTAACCACGTGGTTAATTATTAACTCCCCCAATATATTGTAACTGCTTCAAATAAATATTTCAAAAAAAAAAATTAAAAAAAAAAAAAAAAAAAAAAAAAAAATAAGAATAAAAAAAAAAAAAAAAATAAACCAAAGTTTATTATTCTATCAGGGTCTGTAGCTAATAATTATTTGTTTTTACAAAATTTGATATATGTATTTTTTCCTGATTTATATAATAAATTATAAAGATTTATAATGAAAAAATATATATAGATAAAAATAAAAAAAAGAAGCAAAAAAAAAACATTTTCGACAATTTTACCTGGGTTTGCAACTAAATTTATTTTCAAAATCTGATACTTATGTATTTTTTTTATTTTAATTTTTTTTCTTTTTTTCGTTTTATTATATAAATTATAATAAGATGTATTACAGTATACCGCTAATTATACATTTATACTCTTAAAACAAAATAGCCTTAATAAGTAACGGCAGCAGCAGACAGGATTTTCCTAAGCTCGCAAAGTTACTTTTATTATGAAAATCATAGTAGTTAGGCATTACAAAATGTTCCCTTTCTTGTTTATTTCTACTAAATTGTAAAATAATTATATACTTTGTATTCATGGTTTTCGAAATAAACTTATTATTATTATTATTATTATTATTATTATTATTACAAAAAAATATTCTTAGAGACTATTATAAAAATTGTGCTTCCAAAGATTGTCGTCATGTAGCCTTTGAAATGGCAAGGTATAATAATATAAAAATGCCTTCCTCGTGGGAAACGAATCAAATAGCAGGTATTAACTGGCTTAGGGGTTTTCGGAAACGTCATCCTGAACTCTCACTTAGAAAACCAGAAGCATGTAGCCTTGCGAGAGCTACATCATTTAATAAAGAGACAGTGACGAAATTTTATGATAATCTCAAAAATGCAATTAAAAGAAATCCAGCATTTTCCGATGGATGCAGAATATTTAACCTCGATGAGACAGGCACAACCACCGTGCAGAAACCTCATGAAGTAATAGCCCTGAAGGGCCATAGAAACCTTTGCAAAGTTACCAGTGGCGAAAAAGGAGTTTTATGCACAACATGCTGCATCATAAGCGCTGGAGGGCAGGCACTTCCTCCAGTAATAATTTTCCCACGAAAGAAGGTAAACCCTAGAATGGGTATTGGTACTCCACCGGGAACTTTGATTTTAGCGGCACAGTCGGGTTGGATGAACAGCGATTTATTTGTAGATGTTATGAAACATTATATCAAGCACAGTGGTAGTTCTTTGGAAAATCCCAGTATTTTAATAATGGACAATCATGAATCGCATCTATCCATTGAATCGTTAGATTTGGCAAAGGCATCCGGTGTGATTGTACTCACATTAAATCCTCATACTTCAGCGAAAATGCAGCCTCTAGATGTGTCAATTTTTGCACCATTTAAGAATTATTATCATTCTGCCATGGATTCTTGGATGATGCGTAATACAGGACAACCGATTACTATTTATGATGTTGGACAACTAATTGGAATCGCATTTGAAAAATCCATGACACCATCCAATATACGTCAAGGATTAACAAGACAGGATTAGTACCATTCGACAGACACAAATTTAAGGACGACGACTTTTTGCCTAGTACGGTAACAGATAGGCGAAATCCAGATATACACGGAAAAAAAATGTGACTAGAAAATTTTACTACAATATTGTAGTAGTAGACTTGTAGAAAAATAATTAACTATTTGTAGAAAATTTTACTACAATTTATAGTTAAAAACTATTAATTATTGTAGCAATTGAATTGTCGAATAAAATGCTACAACAATAGGAAAGAAGTCCACAATGTTTAGTATATTTTACTATTGTTTGTAGAAGTAGAAATTTATTACAATTATCGTAATTACTACTACTAACTTCTGTAAAAATTTGTACAAATATTAATAATTATCTCTACAAAAAATATTAATTTTCTCTACAAAAAATAGTAATACTTTACATCCCTTCTTATGAAAAAAATTCAATTTTGTTCAAAAATATTCTATAATATTGTAGAAATTCTAAGTCATGTGAACAAAACAGAATTCTGCTATTGGCCAATGTTTTCTGACGTCGATCATAAATGGCCAGACAGCAGTAGCCGTTCGCCATTTTCACATAACAAAGCATGGTACATATACGAGTACCTGTAACACATTATTATATTATAAGCACCGATGCGTTTGAGAAAATTTTAATAATCAATTTTATTGGTGGTAAGTACATTTATTATTGTTTCTGAATAATTTACCTTTAGATAACTAATTTAAATAATTTTAGTAGATTATTTTAAAAAAGTAGTTGTGGCCAACGATCGAATTTTCTATCCATTGAATCGTTAGATTTGGCAAAGGCATCCGGTGTAATTGTACTCACATTATATCCTCATACTTCAGCGAAAATGCAGCCTCTAGATGTGTCAATTTTTGCACCATTTAAGAATTATTATCATTCTGCCATGGATTATTGGATGATGCGTAATCCAGGACAACCGATTACTATTTATGATGTTGGACAACTAATTGGAATCGCATTTGAAAAATCCATGACACCATCCAATATACGTCAAGGATTTAACAAGACAGGATTAGTACCATTCGACAGACACAAATTTAAGGATGACGACTTTTTACTTAGTACGGTAACAGATAGGCAAAATCCAGATATACTACAAGATACTGAAGAACATCAAACTGCTGAAGTACTACTGGAGAAAAAAATTAATTTAGCTCCTTCGACATCAGCAGGCCCATAAAAAGATTGTCAAATATTAACTCCTGATTAATTTAGACAGCCACTAAAAGCAAAGCCAAGAACTCGGAAAAGAAAACCAAGAAAGTTAGGACGAAGTTTAATAGCTACTGATACCCCGGAAAAAGCAGCAATTGCAGTCGAAAGGGAGGCTGCTAAAAGAAGAAAAGAAATGAAAGGTAAAAAAGGTAGTGTTCGTAAAGTATTGAAAAGCGATTCAGAGGACGAGGAAGAAGTGATGAATCTGACGATGATGACATTGATTGTTTTGAAGAGGAAAAAGAAAATGATCAAATGACTTTAACTGAAAACTGCTTGCAAAATCCACTTTGTCGATCACTAACTGTGGGGGATTATATATGTGCTACTCAAAAGTCTTTGATCAATATTTTTGAATCATTCAGTCTCACTATGCACGTAAATTCTCCAACTAGAATCACAGAAACAACATCTACAATTATAGATTACGTAGTCTCTGATTTTAAACCCGTTGATGTAGAGCACCAAGTAATTAGCTCAGGTCTCTCAGACCACGAAGCAGTATTTGCCAAATTTTTGATACCCCGTACAGCTCCAAAAAGAGTCCGTCAGCTAGGTAGAATTTTCTCTAAGCATAATTTCAAAAATTTCTATAATTTATGTCTAACTACTGATTGGAATGGTCTTTCTGAAGATATTGACTCTAAATTTTTAGACTTCTTAAATAAAATAATTATGTGTTTCAATAGAGCTTTCCCCCTTCGCCCCATTAAAACTAAATGTCATAAATCTTGGACAAATAAAGGAATAAGAACATCATCTAAAAATATGAGGTCACTCATGTATATTAAAAAGTACACAGATAATCCCCTAATATTAAACTATATCAACAACTACAGAATATTGTATCGGAAAATCACCAAATCTGCTAAGAAAAACTATTACAAAAATCGCATCGCAAGAGCTAAAAACTCCTCCAAAGAAACCTGGTCTATAATAAATAACTTAAGGAATAAAACCCGTTCTTCAAACAGTGTAAATCCTAGCCCAGATGAACTAAACAATTATTTCGTAAATGTAAGTAAAAATATCAAATCTAACATAGCTCCGAGTCAGGATGCTCTCTCCTTCCTCCTACCTACTAAAAGGATCACTGAAAGTTTCTTCCTAAGACCAGTAGACAAGCATGAACTAGTGCAAACCATAAACAACATCCAAAATAAATTTTCCTGTGGAATTGATGGCCTGTCCACCAAAATATTTCTAAATATACCGGATGTAGTAATCAATCACTGATTAATGAATCCTTTGAAATTGGTCTCTTTCCTAACTGTCTAAAAACAGCTATAATAATCCCACTTCATAAAGGTGACGACAAAACCAAAACCTGTAACTATAGACCTATCGCGTTATTGCCTACCTTATCGAAGATAGTAGAACGGCTAATGAAAAACCGTCTTTTGCCCTTTCTTTTCAGGCATAACATCCTCACAGCTCATCAGTATGGCTTTCTACCTAAAAAATGCACTATGTTTTCCGTTCTTAATGAAATATACACATCACTTAATGATAAACTTTTCACCGCTTCAGTATTTTGTGACTTCGCAAAGGCCTTCGATTGTGTAAATCATGATATTTTAATTAATAAGTTACAAATTTATGGCATACGGGGTTCTCCTTTACAATGGTTTAAAACTTACCTAGAAAATAGAAATCAACAAGTGCGGGCGAATGGTGAGGATTCTACAAATCTAGCAATAAGCAGTGGAGTACCTCAAGGATCAGTATTAGGTCCAATTTTGTTTTTATTATTCATCAACGACATCACAGACTTAAGAATAAGTGGTAGAATTACTTTATTTGCTGATGACACCAGTGTAACCTGGAATAATTCTAACATGCAGACATTACAATCTATCATAAGTGAAGATCTAGTGACTATTAAGTCCTGGTCTGATTCGAATGGACTTTGTTTCAACACCAGTAAAACTGTAGCATTGTCTTACAGAGGTACTTTACAACCTATAACTTTAAACAATAATCTGATCCAAACGGTGACTTCAATCAAGTTTTTAGGTCTTTATATAGACGATTCTCTAAAATGGTCTGCTCATATAGATACCTTAGCAAAAAAATTATCCTCCGCATGTTTTGCCATTAAATCGGTTTCTAAAGAGCTGACTCCTTCTACTGCATTAATAACCTACTTTTCCTTATTCGAATCTCACCTTCGCTATGGTTTACCTTTCTGGGGTTCTTGTAGCTTATACCTTTTCGAATCTATTTTTAAACTGCAAAAAAGAACAATCCGCTATGTATTTGGTTTAAGTAGTAGGACACATTGCGAAAAAACTTAAAAAATTTCAAAATTCTAACCCTTCCTGCTCTATTTATTTTCGAATCCGTCTGCTTAGTTCGCAAGTACATTCAAAATTTATCCGAAAGACCGACTCGTAGATATCCTACAAGAAATTTAGAGACTGATGTTTATTTAACAATGCCCACTTCTGACCTATTAAAACATTCCATTACCTACAATGCCAAAAAATTGTATAATAACCTTCCGATGCAATTAAAATCTATAAATACATACGATAAGTTCCGAAGACTGGCTAAAGCTTTTCTTCTAGAAAGACCATATTACACAGTAGCAGAATTTTATAACGTACCTTAGACATTTGAGTTCCACATACAATGGCATTAATTAAATAATTAAATATTAAAGTTTAAATTTAAATTTAAATTTAAATTTAAATTTAAAAATTAAATTAGAATAATTATAATGACGGATATTGCATATCCATTGCAATTGTTATTCCTATTTTGTCTGTTTGTTTCTGTTTGTTTTTTCTGCTGTTTAGTTATTTTTATAATATGTTTAGTATTTAAGTTACACGCTTTGTCTATAAAATTTTTGTAAATTTTTTTACGACAATAAAGCATATCTCTCTCTCTCTCTTTCTCTCTCTATATTATTGTGGAATTTAGCAGAAAAAAACAACAAATTTACTACGTAGCTAAGGTATTAGAAAGTAGAAATACTTCCATGGAAGTGTACGTTAGTTTTTTAAGGCAAAAAACTGACCAACTATTTCATATCCCCAACGTCCCGGATTTAGCATGTGTTAATGACCATGACATAAAATTTATTTTACCGAAACCTACAGTTACTGCAAGTACTGCAAGGCAACAATCTTGTTATAAATTTCCCATTAATATGTCAAATTTAAATCTGCGTTAGATTATTTTAGGTATATTTATTCTTGTAAATGAGAATTTAAGTTTTACGTTATATTTACCTATGAATAAATTTTATGTTACTTTTGTGTTTATTTTTTGTTGCTTATTCACTGTTAACCAATGGCCGATTCAGTGTGTACTAACTATAGTACACAGTGGATCATTTTCATTTTTTTAAAAAAACTAAAACAGACATTTCAAAAAAATTTCTACAATGTTCAATCTAATATAAATTGGACACTAGACACTTAAGGCAACCTGTGCTTGAATTTGCGACAATTCAGGCGTTTAACTTTGAAGATAAGAGCAAGTTATAAAATACTGATTCACTGTTGACCATGTTACCCTATACTTTTTGTTGCTATATTAAGAAAATATGTAAACAAGAAGGCTCTAACTCATTTTACAATTTGTTAATAGGCTACATATTATTTGAAACTACAAAATTTGACGTAGGTAAAGAGGTATCTGGCACGTGTTACTGCCTTTTTAAGGCTGAAATATAGCAAATACAACTTTTTTTTCAAACGACTATCAGTCAAACCATAACGAATTAAGATACCTTCTTTATACTGAAGGATTCGCCTCATTTTGCTGAATACGCATGTGACTGAATTGAAGAAGGACGTATCTTGAGTTACAACGTTCTTTGATGGAGATGTCGATTTTAAGAAGCATTTTAGTTAAAAAAGTTAATACGTTACTTTGAGGATGTTAGACCATCGATAAGTTACAACCTTGTTAACCTCAATATCCCTATAAAGAAACTACGTATGGATATATGATTTAAATGACGCCCGTTTGCAGTTTTTTGTGACTGAGATAACGAAGATGTGAAAACATTATTAGCCTGCCCTGGTATAAAAAACTTTTAAGCTAGTTTTAAATAAACTTATAGGGATTAAGTGTGTTCATAAACAATATTTTATATGTACATTGTACAATTGTACATGTTATCTCCAAATAACATATTATTCCGTTAATACAAAAATTTAAACCCGTAGAGTGGAAATATTAGTTTTGCGAAATCAAAAAGTGGATTATCGAATCTGCGAAAATCTAAATGATGTTTTATTGAGTCGGGATTAACCCCATACCTCCGGTTAATTGATATTCCAAATCGATGTAATATCGGATAAATGAACGTTACGCATATGGCAAAAACAATGAAATTTGTTCATAAATAAGCCCGTCAAATATTTACACGAGTAGGGATTAACAGTCGAAATACGGTACACAAATATTTTGATTAAATTCATGTTTACATGTGATTTTCTCGGTAATTTGCACATGTTGTACAACTGTAAGGGATTATGGAAAAATTCCCCGTTGGGAATGTTTTTAGTTTGCTACGGGAATTGCCTTCGGGGTGTTGTGTTCCACGAGAACAGGTTAAGAATTTCCTACAAAATATAAAGAAAAACAATGTGCTCCATTTCGGGACTCAAAATCAGTCACACAATTTTTGATACTGCTTTCGATTCTCAAGAAATTTTGGTATTCTTTAAATTAGTTGTATCGTCGACGTGGTAATGTATAGGGTCTGTATCTTTTTTGCCTTCTAATTCTTTCTGAGGACTTCAGATAGCCATTAATGTATGTATTTCAGAATATAAACCATACTTTTTTAATTGTTTGTTTGAAAACTGCTGTGACAAGTCAGTAAGACACGTGCAGACTTTCATCGAAAGCATCTGTACTCCTGCCATACCATCAATGATAGCAATACTGAAACTAGAGTCCTGATTCTTATTATTTGCTGGTTGGTATGCAAAGTGTGCTAAGAGTTAATTAATAGCAACCTAAGAAGCTGCGTTAGGAAACCCTCTCCCAATCGGAGGATAGTTCCCACATTTTTTTAAACATCGACGTTACCTGAAACAAAAAAGGTAAATAGATACTATAACAGCAAATTTCGATGCCAATTTTAATTCAAGGAACGGGGTTTTCCATGATAGACGCAGTAGGGTAGTATAAGGGTGGTTAAAATTCGTAATCTACACATTTTTCTGAAAATTTTGAGGTATCGCTTGATATTGCTTCACTAAGTTGCATGCGGATATTTGTACAATTTAAAACTGAATAACCATTTATTTATTACAGAATTTATTCCTTTTGGCTGTTCCATACTGTATACGCATTGGCCATGTAAATACGCGATCATTACTAACTAGTATCACTGATTTGATAAATATCATAAATAATTATGAATTTGATGTTATGGCGGTTTCGGAAACCTGGTTGTCATCTGATGTCTCTGATTCCGATGTAAATATTCGGGGATATTCGTTTGTTCGTAATGATCGCAATCGCCATGGCGGAGGGGTTGGCATCTACATTAGGTCTTCTTTGAGTTTCAAAATCATAAATTTTCATAATAATTATTTTAATTCTTGTTTAGAGCATTTATGGATCAATTTTAAAATTAATAATGATACTTTCTGTGTTGGAGTGTTGTACAGACCACCGCGGGAAAATTTAAATCAAGCTATACATTGTTTAGATAATATTTTACCAATCATACTTACAAGTTGTGATAAAATTTTAATTCTTGGGGATATTAATGTGGATCTTTTTAACAGTACAAATTCATTAATTTCGTGTTTTAATGCCCATAGCCTCACTCAAGTCATAGACGAGCCTACATACATTACTGATCACTCCTCTACATTAATAGATCCAATTTTTTTAAACTGTTACAATAATTGCACAAGCCATGGTACTATAAATGTTGATCATTTCACCGATCACCAAATGGTATATTGCGATTTATTAATTGATTATAGTTATCAGAAACAAAGATTTTTAACTTATAGAGATTATCAAAACTTTGATTATTCAGTTTTTGAGCAATGCCTACGCAGTATTCATTGGGATAACCTTCTGTATCTTAATGATATTGAAAGTAAGGTACGCTATTTAACAGATGCAATATCTACAATTTTCGATGAACACGCTCCTTTTCGAACAGCTAGAATAAGTAAACCTAAAGCACCTTGGTTAACTCCTACATTAAAACTCATATTTAAAGAACGAGATACTGCCCTAAAAAAATTTAAATTAAATAAATCCACTGAAAACTGGAACAATTACAAAAGACTTCGCAACTTTGCTTTAGCATCCTTGAGACGAGAAAAATCTGCGTATCTAGAATTTTTAAACAACCAGTCATCTTCTAAATTTTACAAAGCGCTAAAACAAATGAAAATTCAATCGACAAAAAATATCGATTTACCTTCCTCACTTTCCAATCCTTTTAAAATTAATGAATATTTTTCCTCTGTGTTCCAAGACAGTAATGAAAGATGCTTGGATTCAATTTTATTTTATAGAAGTAACTCCTTTAGTAGAGATATTAAATTTCACTTCAAAACAATAACACTATCTCAACTCTACACTATCATTTTGAATATAAAATCAAATGCTGGTGGTAATGACAATATAAACATGTCAATGTTAAAATTGTGTCTAAATATTATTGATGTTTATCTGCTACATATTATAAACTTATGTTTAGAACAAGGATATTTCCCAGAATGTTGGAGACAGGCTTTGATAATACCCTTACCTAAAAAGCACAATCCTAGTTCATACAATGAACTGCGTCCAATAAGTCTACTGCCTCTAATTTCAAAAATTCTTGAACGTGCAGCCTATTTCCAAATATACGAATATCTTTGTGAAAATAATATAATCCCTTTGCATCAGTCGGGTTTTCAAAAGGGTTTCAGTACTTCAACAGCTTTGGCACATTTAAGTGACAATATTTTCAATAGTATTGATAAGAAAAAAGCAGGTGTCCTAGTTCTACTAGATTTTAGCAAAGCGTTTGACATCATTAATCATAGTCTTCTTATATCCAAGTGTCAATATTATGGATTTGATAGAATTTCATTAGGTTTCATAAAAACATACTTAAGTAAACGATCACAGTTAGTTACAGTAAACGGTCAGAAATCAACATCCATTCAAATCAAATCTGGTGTACCACAAGGTTCAGTCCTAAGGCCCCTGCTTTTCTTACTCTATACTTCGGATTTCTACAAACACGTAAATAATTGTGCAGTCCAATTTTTTGCTGATGACACTCAGCTGTTCCTCGATTTTTCGTCGAATGAAGTCATTACTGCAGTTGATAAGATTAATCAAGATCTTAAAAAAATTGATAACTATTCGTCTGATCATAACCTTCACATTAATGCTTCGAAATCCAAACTATTATTATTCTGTAGTAAAAATGTTAGACAATATATAAAGAACAATACAACTCTGATGATATCTGGTGAATCTATTCCACATGAAACTGAGTCTATAAATTTAGGGTTATACTTTGACGATCAAATGAGGTTCAGTCAACATGTCAACTATGTGTTACAAAAGTGTTATAGTGGTCTTCGCTTGCTTTATTCTAATAAGCACATCCTACAGAACCAATCTATAAAACTAAAACTTTGCCAAAGCCTTGTAATTTCAAAAATATTGTATGGAATTGTTGTGTATTATCCTTGTTTAACAGCTGCTGATCGTAACCGTTTGCAAATTATGCAGAATACATGCTGCAGATTCGCAAAAGGACTTCCCAAGCCTTCTCCCAAACTGGCTGGCTAACTGTTAATAATTTATATATATTTATGTTCCTTTCTTTTCTTTTTAAAATACTTTCTACTGCGTCACCATTATATCTTATGAGCAAATTAACTTTTAGATCGTCTACGCACAATGTAAACATAAGAAACAATTTTAATTTATCAATGCCTAGTCACTCTAGTGCTATTTATAATCGTAGTTTTTCGTATAACGCGGTTGTTCTGTACAACACTTTACATACCGATATTAAAAAATCACGATCTCTACCTGTTTTTAAAAATGCTTTAAAAAGGCAACTCTTTATTAGTCAAATGTAAACTGGTAGATATAATGAGCTACTAATGTAAAATTGTATTGATAAACTTTTAATATTATAGTTATTTAAATGTATATGTTTTGTTAGGGTTAGGTGTAAGAATAGCCACAGGCTAAACCTCGCCCATGCTAACTGTACAAAAATGTAATTATTTTGTGCAAATAAAGACCCGTTATTATTATTATTATTATTATTACTATCCTGTAAAAAATATTACAGATCAGTGGTTTTATTTAACTGTTAATATTAATAACATGGGCAATACACACCAATATGTATTTCATTAACCTATAAACAAGTCGATTAACACAATATACCAAAAATCCACAACTGTCAAAGCACAAAGGGCAACAAAGTTTACATTTCATTTAGTTATAAACACAACGTCACGTCACGTTTTCGTTTGTGAGTAGAGGTGGGTACCTACGTCGGAGTTTATGAGCTCGGACTGAAAACGCGTATCATACGTCAACCGAATTCTCCTTTATTACTTTAATTACGCGATGCCAAAGTTGGAGAAACAGTGAAAATTTCTGGTCGCTGCATGCTTCTGACATTAATTTGTTCACTTGCTCACAGAGAATGTGTGAATTGAATTCGCAGCCAACTCAACTCGTCTCGACTCACTCGGCGGCAGGAGTTGTTTCACAACTTCGTAATTAATTTCGGATATATTAGCAACAAATTCTTGGGTTTAAGGGTAAATATATCGAGTAGAAACTTTCTAGGTGATTGGGTAATAATGAGTTAAACAAAGGACCCTGTCGGAGTTCTAATTACATCCAAACAATTTCGAGCATGATTGTCGGTCGGTTAAACAATGTCGATATCAAATGCAACTAAAATCGGTTTGGTTTAGTCGGCAAAGACACAACTTTAGTATCGATTTATAAGGTATTTAAAATTTTAAAAAATTGTCACTTTAATGCGGGGTATGAAACAAGGAATATTTAGTCTACTTCTGTTAAAAATAGCGAAAAATGCATATAACGTAATTGACCGTATATTATATTGCTAACCTCTGAGCAATTTTGGATATAGAGTCATCGTGAAAGATGACTTTTGTGCCAAACATATTCTATGGTGTTGTAGATTAACATCTACAAAAACAAGACAAACAATGTGACATTTTAATTAATAAAAAAGAACTGCTTCCTAGCCTTAGACAAATAATTAACGGGACTGACTGGTACAACTTCACAACACAGCAATTTATCAGTTCGTCTGACAGTGAAACACAAAGATTAGTGAAAAACATACAACAGGCGGCTTGTGATAATACTCCCATATTTTTTCTAACAACTATCCTAAAAAAATTAGAGAACTCATCAGCGAAAAAAAAAACTCAGAATTTGGCATCAGCCTAGATTTCCAGCTGCCAAAAATAGATTGAACAATATCACCCAGCAACTTAAAAGAGATTCTTATACTTTTTTAAACACGCTGTATAAACAGGACAAGATAAATACAAAATAATATTTTCTTTTGAAAAATTAAATTATTCTAAAACTGATATATTCAATAAAATTAATAATCAAAACATTAAAAATATAATAGCATTAATCTAAACTAGTGGTCGCTAACCTGTCGATCGCGAGCTACCGGTAGCTCGCGAAGGCAATTCTGGTAGCTCTCACAACGATTTTAATTTAAAAAATACAAATTGCAAAAATCAGAGAAGCTTCCGAAAATTCCACAAAAAAATCTAATTGTCATAATATTAAACATAAACAGCGGCAACGTTGCGGTGAGTGATCTGCCGCTGACGCCATCAAGCTAGAATCGGCTAGAACCGACCAGCCGGACCAGCGCGTTAGTGTTCGAGAACGATCAGGATTGCTTTGAACGGGATAAATGCGCACGGCGCGGCGACATTGCGTTTAGTTTAAAACTGAACGCGTAACCAACGTCCAGCGGTTGGGTCAGTAGAGAACAACAAAAAATAATATTATGGCAAGAAGTTGTAAGAAGGTAAAGACATACCACTTTCTTTCGGAATGGGAAGAACAATACTTTTTTACAGAAGTTAAAGATAAAAATGTGTGTTTGTTATGTTGCTAAAAAAGGAAATATTGAGAGACATCATTAAACTGTAAGTTCTAATTTTGAAAAATAATTCCCACTACATTCTGCCGCTAGAAAGGAGAAACTGAAACAGTTATGAACCGACTCCGGAACTAGAAAATTCAATCTGGCTCAGAGATTTTGGTTTTCTCGTGGACATTACAGAGAAATTAAACGAACTTAATTTGCAGCTTCAGGGGAGAGACAAAGAACTAGCGGAAACGATTTCTGATCTAAAAGCATTTATCAAAAAGCTGGAGTTTTGGGAACAAAACCTAATTAACAGCGATGCCAAGCATTTTCCTATTCTTTCAGAAAAAATATCTCAAAATCCATTAGAACCCTATGACAGCAAATATCATGTAGAAATAGTTTCTTACTTTGAAAAATAACTTCAAAAATCGTTTTAAGGATTTCAACGAAATGGCTTTAGTAGCGCAGTTTGTTGTTTCACTCTTTATGGAAATTGATATCCAACAGTTTGCAACTTGTGTTATGCAGAACTTTGGCGAAGACATCGCTGCAACAGAAATGGAAGTAATTGAGTTTCAAAATGATTTAGCTTTAAAATCGTTAGTCTCAAGTATCAAATGTATCTGGCCTATTGTAAGTAAAGACAAATATTCAGTTCTATGCCGTATTGCCTTGAAAGTGAAAGCATTATTCAGTTCAACCTATTTGTGTGAATCTTCTTTTTCCAATATGAAGTTTATTAAGAACAAATATCGCAATCGACTTACAGATTAACATTTGGATAATTGTATTCGAATGACTGTATCAAATTATATTGCAAACACTAAAAAAATTATCGATGAGTCTGGGTGTCAGCCTTCTCATTGAACGTGCTTTTTTATTTTTCAATATTTATATTCATGATAGTGCGTTACTTTTTTGTTGTTATTATTAACTATTTTTAAATCTTAGGTGACATGCTGGTTAAAAGTTTGTGTTTATTTTATATATATAACACCTTCGTTTGGTAGGTAGGAGTGTAGCTATGAACAAGTACGTACTAGTAATATTAGTTATTTTGTTATTAGTTTATTATCAGTACCTATGTATTATGTATTACCATTTAAGTAGTAAAATAAATACATATAATGATAAATTAACTGTGGATTATTTCATTTACGTTGCGTTACGTAGCTTCCGTGTGGGTAGCTCGCTGTTTATTCCAAAATTAACAAAGTAGCTCAACACATTGAGAGGTTGGCGACCACTGATCTAAACCATAATAAAAGTAGTTTTCATGTCTTCAGTCTTTAATATTTGTCCTTCATTTTCATTCAGAAGTGGTTTTTGTTTTTCAGATATTTTGGTATAAGTATATTTTTTATTGCGTCACTATTTTTCGAAACATGACCATTTTTATAAAATAGTACCACCATTTTTTTATAGTAGAATTAAAAAAAAAAACAAAAAGCAAAAAAAATTGTTAACCGATCTCCCATTTCTTCACTTTTTCCAGAGATATTACTAATTGCTTAAAATAATTTATAAAACACCCCCTTGTCCACTGGGCTATGGAGGGAAGGAAGGAAAATTTAAAGCGCGATACTACAGAGCGTATTTTGATCAGATTTAAATTAAATTTGGGAATCAGTGTCTAGACCTTAAGAACTAAGACTGTCCTAGGAAATAAAATTATAGGAAAAATATAATGCATGGATCAAAGAGGGAGAGACTTTCGGTACTACTTACGACATCCCACTTCCCAAAAGTCATCAAAAGTAAAAATTTGAGAATATTCAAACAAAGAGTTTCGTCTTCAAACAGTCTTTAACAGAAATGACATGAAATTAAAAACCAGAGGTAAGATTATGTGGGGATCACGATGTCGCTACAGAATCTAACTTTATTTGTATATACTTGGTCTTGTTTTCATATGGTACCTGGAATTCGTTTATCATGATGGGTTTGGTATTTTGATTATTTGTGAAATTTATTTTTGGATATTTAAGTCTAAATGTCTGAATGTCTTCCGAAATGTCTTATTTAAAAAACGAAATTTTGCTGACGTGGAAAATAAAATGACCTCCGTTGAGGAGAAAATAAAACAGATGAAGAAAAAGATAAAAGAACTGGAACATACAGAGCAGGCCAATGACGGCGAAATAAAGTGTCGCGATGATGTGTATACGTAGACGGCAAAGTAAATGGTAAAAAGTATACACTGTTAAAGGATACTGGAGCAACAATCATAATTAACCGTAAGAAACTTCTATCAACAAGATTGCGACTGCGGACTGCCACAGGTGAAAGTGCCAACATCCATGGGGAAATACAGGCTCAATTGGGAATTGATACAGAAAAGTTCAATACTATTATTATAGCTGATATCGAAAAAGACGTTTTTCTTGGAATGGATGTAATGAACGTATGTACATAGTTTCCAGTTAGACTTTAAGAAGAGAGTGATCAAAGTTTGTGCCGAAAAGGTAGTCCTACATCTGTATGGGGACAGTACCGTGCCTGTTGCTGTACAGGAAGATGCGGTGGTACCTGGCAAAAGTGAAACCATTATACTAGCACGGATTCACGAAACTATGAAAGAAGGAACACTTGTAATGATGGAACTTTGGAACCACAATTAAGAGGTTGGTCACGACTGCTAAAGAGATTCCAGTTCGTCTTATAACCGTTAATGATCACCCAGTTACCATCAATAAAGAGACCAGAATCGGAAGTTGTGTACCAGTAACTTTGTCAGACAACTTCTAATAATTCCAACGTCAAATTCGAGAAAATAATTGCAATTGCTGGTCAATGTCTGAATCAATTAGAGAAAAAGAAAATACAGGAATTTCTTCGACGATAACGTGACATTTTTGTACAAAAGAAGGAAAAACAGAAAGAACTTCTAATGTTAAACTCAAAATGACACTAGGACCCTAAGCCGATTCGTCAATCAGCTAGACGATTACCAAAGGCCAAGAGAGAGGAAGCTGAACGGATTGTTTGAGAAATGGAGAAAGACAGGGAGATAGAACCTTCTACCAGCCCATGCGTCTCTCCGGTAGTCCTGGTTCAGAAAAAGGATAGAACTACAAGGTTATGTGTGGATTACCGTCAGTTGAGCAATGTAACCAACAAAGATAGTTATCCTCTGCCATGAATCGACGATACCTTGGCCGGACGTAAACTATTTAATACCTTATACCTAAAGTGTGGATATTGGCAAGTGGAAATGGATCCAGTAGACAAAGAAAGGACAACTTTTACCAGATACCAGTTCAAATTCACCAGTCCAAAAATTCTGCAATTCTCCACAGAACCATTCCAGTTTATGTGCAGGGTCCTAAAGGGAGTAGGTTAATTTAGGCTTTGTTGGATGAAGTTTCAACTATAACTTTACTAAAAAAGAGTGTTGCTGATGAAATTGTACTTAAAGGTGTTTGAGAACCTCTTTGTTTACAATAGACTAATAATTAAATAAAAAAATATTTCTAGAAAAGTTAAAATTATAATTAAAGGTACCTTACCAGATGCAAAAGACTACAATATAAAAAATGTTAGGACAGTAGACAATTTAAATTTACAATTACAATCTGTAGATATGGTCTTAACTAAACGGCAGTGGCCTTATTTAAATAATGTCTCAGTAAAGTCTTTCAACAATGTATGACCAACATTATTAATAGGAACAAACAATTATGACTTAACAATGCCTCGAAATTTTGTTGAAAATAAAGCTTTTAAAGGTTATAATTTTAAAGGAAAAGATAACTAAAACTTTGCATTTCACATTTGTGAAAAATTTTTTCAGATGATTTACTTTTTTCTTTAGTTCAAGATTCCTTTAAATTTTATGATTATGACTTTCCTAAAAACGATAAAATGTCTGCTGATGACAAATATGCCATGTCTATTATGAAAGCGACAACAAATAGAACTGGCAATCGTTTTAAGACTGGTCTGCCATGGAAAAATATTCAAATAATTTTACCTGAAAGTAAAACCGTTGCTTTGAATCGTTTATATTGTCAAGAATGAAAAATCTATAAAAATCCAGAATTTTGTGATGCTTACTGTAAAAAAATGACGATAACATCTTAAAAGGTTACCTTAGGCAGGTTGGAAAAGAAGGAGTTGCTCCAAAGATCTGGTATTTGCCTCACTTTGCGGTTTTTAATATCAATAAGCCAGGAAAGCTGAGAATGGTTTTCGACGCCGCAGCCAAATCGCATAGAATTAACCTTAATGACATGTTATTATCAGGTCCTGACTTATAGATACCTTTAGTCAAAGTAGTTTGGACTTTCAGACAGCGACAGATAGCGTTTTGTGGAGACATAGCAGAGATGTTCCATTAAGTCAAAATTATCAAAGATGACCAAAATGCCTAACGCATCCTATGGCGAGGGCGGGAGAGATATAGAGAACTATTTATATATGAAATACAGATCATGATATTTGGAGCTACATGTTCGCCAACATTGGCCCAATATGTTAAAAATAAGAATGCTTCGGAATTTCAATTAGCATTTCCAGATGCATCTCATGCTATTCTAAATAAGCATTATGTCTATGATTACTTAGATTCTTGTGATTCAGAAGATACAGTTCATCAAATTTCTAGAGGTGTTCGACGCCCAGACAGAGAACGCGCTACGTGTGACTAAGATAGCTATTGTACAGTCTGCTAAACAAGTTATTTTAAATAGTTTTTAATATTTTTAGGTAATTAAATTTTAAAAGTGTGGAATAGTTTAGGGATTAAATTGGTCTGATTGAACTTTCTTAGAACGTTTTTAAAAGCAGCTAAAGATAGTATGTAGAATTGAAAATAATTATTATGCCATAAAAGGTGTTTTGGAATTCCTTCAACCTTTTGAAATTGAGTCAGAAAATATAAATTTTATAGGATAGCGGAAAATACCTATAATTTTTTTGTATGCCTTTGTAAATCGTGGAAATAGTTTATATTTTATTTCTACCTTATTAAGGAAAATGGTACCTATTATTAATAACGGTTGTTTCTGAAACATTACTAAAATTTTCGAAATTTTGTTTTTCTACAAAGTAATAAACTATACTATTTAGAAAAAAATTTATTTCTCTTTTAATTTTATAAAAAATAACAGGGGAATATTTATATTTCTTGATCTATTAAACAAAACGATAAATTATCTCGACGAATGACACCATGTTCTAGTACGGAAGCTAGCTTTACATTTTTGTTGGTGGTTTCATGGGTTTCATATCAATTTTTTGTAATTGTAGTTTACACGTACATATACCTCTTAACACTTGTTTGCTTTATTAAAAAAGTGTGTTGTTGTGATTTACTTCGAAATAAGTCAAAAACAACTTGAAACCCCATATAAAATCAAAACGGAGAAACGGAAAAAAATTGAGCCTGTAAATAAACACAACTCAGAAACAAAAATAGCTATCTAATAATAAAAAAATAAAATTTGATTCTTGTGCATCTTCGTTGTAATAATAGATAATACTTTTTTGATCTTAGGTACAGATATAATTTTAATGGTCTTCCGAAAAACTTTCTTCAGTTTCCATATCAGATTTAAAATCAGTCTCACTGTCACTGTTTAAGTTAATTATAAATCTATCAGTTGCCTCATCCAAAGTAACTTCTCTGTCATAAAATTTAGATTCCCACATTTTAGCATTATTCCAACGAGATTGCCACTCCTCTTTAGAAAACGTATCAAAAAAGTCTTCACACAACAGTTGTACGTCTTGCCTCTTAAATGTAGTGTTGTTACTAGCTACATATTGTTTCAATGATGCCCACACTAATTCGATCGGATTAAGATCGGGATGATACGGTGGCAAACGCAAACAACTAAAACCATGTTCATTTATCATTTCTTCAATTGCATACCTCTTAAATCGTGACTTATGCAATACCACTAAACTGTATAATTGCATTTTAAGCATATCCTCTTCGTAAGCAATATTATGATTCCTTAACCAATCCTGCATGTCAGCTTTTTTAGAAGTTGACGTTGGTGCTTTATTTACCTGGACATTATGGTAAGGAGCATTATCAACAATAATGACGCTTCTTGGAGGGAGGTTCGGAAACAGCTTTTCTTTCAACCATTTAGAAAAATTATTAAAATTCATTTCATCGTGGTAGTCTTCACTTTTGGTTCCAGATTTGAAAATTAACCGGGTATTCGGAATAAAGCCCATTTCACCTCCTGCATGGACAATAATTAGTCTATCACCTTTATTAATTGGTTTCTTTAATCCCTCATTTGAATTATCACTCCAAGCTTTCTGGTGTGTGTGGGAGGCATGAATGTATGTTTCATCTAAGTAGACAATTGGACGGCCCTCTGCTCGATAACTTTTTAAACGAATCAGATAGTCTAAACGTAGCTTTTGAATATCAAACCTTTCCATTATTATTTTTCTGTTTGTTTTTGTTTTCCGCCAACGAAATCCTAGCGACTTTATTATTTTTCTTAAACTTTCATAGCTTCCTTTGTACCCTGTAGCTTCTCTAAATTTAGTCAGAATTGTTTTTAATGTTGGAACAATATTTTCCGAGATTAACATGAACAGAATAATTCTTTTTAAAATACATTTGTCAGCTTCATCTATATCATTAACTGTTTTTGGTTTTTTAATGGTTTTTCTTGGTGATGAAAATTCCGTTATCTCACGGTTATTGATTCTTTTTTTCTCTCCAGAAATGCGGACGACAGTGTTTTTAGATACTCCTGTGGCTGCAGCAACACGATCATTTACATTTTTAAATGGTATTGAAGGTGAATTAAAGTTTCCTTCTCTTCTCATAAACTCTATAAAATTGGCTATTATTTCGCGAGATTGACTGTTAATCACGCGGCCTCTTAATTTGCTATTAAACTCCATACTTAGGTTCTATTAAACTGTAATGAGCAAAAAACACAAACGAAAATAAAAGAAATGTTTTAGCGAAATTTACATCTGACATTTACTTTTGAATAAAATAGTGAAATACTTGATGCGTAAATACTTTCATTGCGTAAATCCGTCGGCCCCGCCAACCGATGCCTCTCAGTAGTGCTTTCTCTGTCTAGCCGTCGAAAGCCTCTAGAAATTTGATGAACTGTACCAGTAAATTCATAAAATTAATTTTTGACGTCATTCACGTGGGTTTCATATTAGAAATTGGGTGTCAAATTTTAAAAAAGTACTTTATAGCTGGACAACAGATATGAGACTCAAAAACTTTAAGGACTTTGATTCAGATTCTAAATTACCAACAAAAAGAGTTCTGGGATTCAGTGGGAACCACAAAATGACGTATATAGATTTAAATTAAATTTGGAAAAAATACCAGACAGTCTTAGATTCAAATTTTATCCTTACAAAGCGAGTAAGTTATAAGTGTTTTTAATACTTTAGGGTTTTTAAACAGTATGGCAGTTAGAGGTCGAATTATTTTACAAGACATATGGCGAGAGAAAAGACTAAGTGGGATAGCCAAATCTTACCCAATTAAGGTTACACATGGCAAAAATGGCTCCAAGAATTAAAACTCATAACTAATATTAAAATAACACGCTGTTATTCTTTAAATGCTCCTGATGCTACCTCTATACAATTGCATGCTTGCTCTGATGCTAGCACTAAAGCCTATGCTTGTGTTCTTTATTTAAGAATAGAAAGTGAACGAGGTGTAGAAGTAGCATTTTTGTCGTCAAAGTGTAAAGTTGTCCCTTTAAAAGAAATAACGATACCAACCTAGAGTTAGAGGCAACCCTCTCAAGTAGTAAACTTGCAGATCGCATTCAACGATTTCTAGAGGTAAACATTAATGACACATTCTTTGGGATAGATTCTTAGATAAAAGAGACCAGAGATATAACATACACCGGTTTTAAACCTGCGCAAATGTTGCCAATTTCTAAAGAAGGGTTAACGGAGTGGGGGAACTGGGCGGCGACACGCGGCGACCCGAACTCTGTGACAGGGACCGGACTTTGTTTATTAGCAACTTAATGAACTATTAGGTTTATTTAAAAGGTGTTTAAACGAATTTTGTATTATGAAATCAAATTATCGTGATTTTTTAATATCAAACAGATGCCACGACATTTTATATAAAGAGAAGACCTTTTATAGAATATTTCGTTAGTGTTTATTTACTACGGACTTTTCTGCAAGAGATTACAGTAAAATGTTGAAATAGAATATATTGTTAATAGAGCAAAAAATGTTACTCATTGTCTACGAGTATTATAAAAATAGCATGTGCGCAGGCTAATACTGCAAATCTACCCTTATGAGTTGAACATTATATTTTTTCTACGGCTATTACATATTATTAAAAATTAGTCAAAATGAGAAAATGCTGTTTTGTATTGTAACCTCAGAAAAAGTATATTAGGGCTTCTTTCTTTAAGAATATTAATTATTATAAAGGATGAGTCACATAAAACTCTAGAAATGCATGTCTGAAACCAGATAACATTTTAAAATTTAAATCTATTAAAAGTCATTTGGTCGCTAGGGATGAGTGATTATCGAAATAAATTATCGATCATTGAAAATAATCGATTATTTTCGATCAATAGATTATTTTCAAACGATATATTTTTTGTCATTTCCTTTAAAATCGACTACTTGATTATCTTTGAAAAATCAAAAATAATCGATTAATTAAAAAGCCAATTAACCGATAAATCAGTGTTTACAAAATATAATATAAATAGAATTATCGTTTATTTTAAATAATCGATTATTTTCAAATAAACCATTTTTTTCGTCCATGGAAACAGATTATTCGATAATCTTTGAAAAATCGAAAATAATCGATTAATCAAAAATATTCAATTAATTAAAAAGTCGATTAACTGATAAATCGATTTAAAAAAAAAACAGAATGATCGATTATTTTAAATAATCGATTATTTTCGATCAATCGATTATTATCAATAATCTACTTTTATTGTATTTCCTTTAAAATCGATAATTCGATTATCTTTAAAATATCAAAAATAATCAATAATCCCAAAATAATCGCCTAATCGAAAATAACCAATTAATTAGGAAGCCGATTTTATGATAAATCGATTTTCCAAAAAATAAAACGAATTATCTATTATTTTCTAATTATCCTTTTTTCATATTTCCTTTGAAATTGATTATTCGATTATCGAAAATAATTGATTATTAAAAAGCTGATTATCCAATAAATCGATAATTTTAAAAAAATAAACAAAATTTCGATTATGTAAAATAACCGATTATATTCAATCGATTATTTTCATATAATATCTTTGAAAAATCGAAAATAATCAAATAATTAAAAAACCGATTAAACGATAAATCGATTATTTTGAATAAATCTACTTTTTTTGTATTTCCTTTAAAATCGATTAATACATTATCTTAAAAAAAAATGAAAATAATTTATTAAAAACAGCGGATAAATCGATTTTCATTAAAAAATATCAGAATTATCGATAAATCGATTATTTTTGTAACCCATATCGGTCGCTTGCTTTTATCTGAGCATTTAGCTCCAAAATTTAGAGATTCGGATTTTTTGATCCAGTTATCTTTGAAATCGCATTCGCTTGTATAATAAATAAATATTGCTAAATTTTGGATTTTTTTAGTAAACGAAAATTATGTTCGAGTTGTTTAGGGGTTTGTAATGTAACATTTTATTAACGTGACTAAGGGTCGATTCCACCGTTGTGTTAAACGAAGTTTAAAATGACATTTTTACATTTACACTGTCATTTTAATCTCCGTTTAACACAACGGTGGAATCGGACCTAACTCCTGTAACTTTAGTATTTTTTTTTTGCTTATACTAGATTACTTTGTTTTAAGACTGAAAATTCAATGTCACTTTCGATTTGACCGCAAATAAGATGAACCTTGAAATTTTAAGTAGGTCATCCTGTATTTCATCTAATATTCTTATAAAAATACCTTATAAAAATAAAATTTAGCTAGCAACTATGATTCTTTACCTCTTATTTATCTACCAAAAAGGGCTAAAAACTACCTTTAGAAAACATTCTTATAAAACTACTTTTTAAATACAAAATTTCGTTAGCAATAATGCCTATTTACTATTTATTTAAATTAAATGTTCAAAATTTTACCCTTTTGTAAATTTATGTAAGTAATATGAAATCTGAGTTTGTGATGCTTAATATTTATTGAAACTACTTAATGCGGATCTGAAGTATTCAGCCCAGAGAATCATGGCGCTTTATGTCAAAACGTTAATAAATATTTACCGCTGAAAACGAATATATTCATAACAGTAGTATTTGTATTATAAGTACATACAATTTTTCAAGATACATCGTGACATTTTGAACTTGAAATTGAATAACTAGAACACTTTAAATTGCTAAAATACCAACAAATAAATCAAAAAACAGCTGTCAATGGTGATTAAACTCAGGTGGAGGTGTGATCGCTGAATGGAAATCGGAGCAATTCGGGTGGCGTCGTGCAACAATGATTTTCAATTGGTGGGTTACTTTGGCTTAAAATAGACAACATGCGCAGTGTGCAATGTTACATCTTCGGTCTCTTTAATCTAAGGATAGATTCTATGATTGTCATTTTGTAGAATATGTCTCATAAAATTAAATTTAAAGAATTCGTTGGCAACAGAATACAAAAGATTTTAGACCTTACTGACAGAGACATGTGAAAGAGGGTACCAACTGAATTTAATCCTGCAGATTGTACTACCAGAAATCAAACTAATAACAACTCAAAATGGCTTTCAGGGCCAGTTTTTTTGTCAAGGTTTTACTGAGTGTCTGAAAGACCTGCCAAAGGTAAAACAAACATTTATAGGAATAACTATAAATTTTACTACGTTTTCCGTGGTTTTACCTGATTGTAATAGATTCTCATCATGGCAACAGTTATTAAGGTCATCTGCTTGGGTTTTCAGATTTATCAATCAGTATCTTTTTAAATTAAATCTTTACTTGGACGAATTTGAGATAATGAGACTTAGAAGTCGAATTGATATGAATCTTCCCGGATTTGAAAATAATCCTGTTATGCTTCCTTCAAAAAATCGCCTTACTGAACTACTTGTTGATTTCTATAACAAAAAATTTAAGCATCAGGGTCGTAAAACAAATTAATGAAATTGGACATTTATGTTAAGTACTGGGACTAAATAGTTTGGTAAAAAAGATTTCTAAAGACTGTCAGTTTTGCAAAAATTGAAAGTCAATTTCAGAAATTCCTTGCATGGGAAATTTGCCAACTCAAAGAACCACTCCTTACATAAAACCAATTACATTTTGTGGCGTGGACTATTTTGGACCCATTTTAGTAAAAATTGTAAAATGCTGGACGTCCTTTGGACAGTCGATATAATGGACTTCCGATGGGATATGATCATGTGCACTTAATCTAATGAGGAATATATTTTAATTCAAAATAATTAGTCCACGATCAAAAAAATATGACTACTATAATAGTTATTTATAGAAATTACTGTATGTTTTAAACATATTCTATATATATATATTTTAATTTCTTTGTTTATTTTAAACCAAATATTGTGAGCAATGTTATCCACGCTAGAGAACAAAAAATTACTTATTTTTAAATATAAAAATACAAACAAAATACCTGTTTATATAAAAGTATAAAAACATTTGCCCCAATATTTCAAACTTTGTTACATTGGATGTGATTCCGCAAAATTGACTTGTTGGATCGTTGAAAAGGACAATTTCTGGAGATATAAGGGCGATGGGATAGCCGAAGGGCTCATTTATCCCTTGCTGACCGGTACTGACCCATCCCTATTAACCTTTTGCTCTAACGCGCCGCTTTTGGAAGGATCCCATCTCATGTTCTGCGGTAATTTTCAACGGTGTGTGAACAGAAGACGTCCGTTTCACGCGAAATATAATTGCTTTCTAAAGAGGTTCGCCCTAGCTTCAACATTAATAAACTAGGTTAAATAATTTTCATAAATTGATGTACACTGCACAACATAATTAATGGACATTTTATGAATACTGGCAAACAACGAATTTAATGAAACTACATTGAGGGAAAAGATTAAATGAAATTTTAACATTTTTAAATAGATCAGTTAATTCTTTTTGGTGGAAAATCCATTCCCTTTGACTACGAGCCGTAACTAGTCTACAAAGATGTCAGAAACAATAGTTATTTAAAGAAATATAAATTAATGTCACTTGTACATAATTTTAAGTTCTAAAACCAGGGAAATATACGTAGGGTAACATGGTCAACAGTGAATCAGTATTTTCTAACTTGCTCTTATCTTCAAAGTTAAACGCCTGAATTGTCGCAAATTCGAGCACAGGTTGCCTTAAGTGTCTAGTGTCCAATTTATTTTAGATTGAACATTGTAGAAATTTTTTTGAAATGTCTGTCTTAGTTTTTAAAAAACAAATGAAAATGATCCACTGTGTACTATAGTTAGTACACACTGAATCGGCCATTGGTTAACAGTGAATAAGCAACAAAAAATAAACACAAAAGTAACATAAAATTTATTCATAGGTAAATATAACGTAAAACTTAAATTCTCATTTACAAGAATAAATATACCTAAAATAATCTAACGCAGATTTAAATTTGACATATTAATGGGACATTTATAACAAGATTGTTGCCTTGCAGTACTTCCAGTAATTGTAGGTTTCGGTAAAATAAATTTTATGTCATGGTCATTAACACATGCTAAATCCGGGACGTTGGGGATATGAAATAGTTGGTCAGTTTTTTGCCTTAAAAAACTAATGTACACTTCCACGGAAGTATTTCTACTTTCTAATACCTTAGCTACGTAGTAAATTTTTTGTTTTTTTGTGCTAAATTCCACAATAATATAATCCCCCACAGTTGGTGATCGACAAAGTGGATTTTGCAAGCAGTTTTCAGTTAAAGTCATTTGATCATTTTCTTTTTCCTCTTCAAAACAATAAATGTCATCATCATCAGATTCATCATGCAGCACAACTTCTTCCTCGTCTTCTGAATCGCTTTGCAATACTTTACGAACACTACCTTCTTTACCTTTCATTTCTTTTCTTCTTTTAGCAGCCTCCCTTTCGACTGCAATTGCTGCTTTTTCCGGTGTATCAGTAGCTATTAAACTTCGTCCTAACTTTCTTGGTTTTCTTTTCCCAGTTCTTGGCTTTGCTTTTAGTGGCTGTCTAAATTAATCAGGAGTTAATATTTGACAATATATTGATGGGCCTGCTGATGTCGAAGGAGCTCAATTAATTTTTTTCTCCAGTAGTACTTCAGCAGTTTGATGTTCTTCAGTATCTTGTAGTATATCTGGATTTTGCCTATCTGTTACCGTACTAGGTAAAAAGTCGTCGTCCTTAAATTTGTGTCTGTCGAATGGTACTAATCCTGTCTTGTTAAATCCTTGACGTATATTGGATGGTGTCACGGATTTTTCAAATGCGATTCCAATTAGTTGTCCAACATCATAAATAGCTGATTAATCTGTATGGATAATATATTTGGCAAGTGCATAAAATACACTTGCAAACGAGATATGTACACAATTATTTCTACGACCACAATTATTAAAAGAATGTTCCAGGTGTTTTGTATATTAAAGTGTACGTATAGGACACATAAATAAAATCTTATATCACAATGTTTCACCTAAGCAGTTGGTTTATTTATAGAAATTAAACATAATAATTGAAGATATTACAGAAGAAAATAGGGAAATAAATTACATTTCCTTTTACACTTTTATATAATAATTGTTTTATTTAGAATTCACGAATCACTTATTACTCTACATTAATTATAATTATTGTTAGTTTCGTTATGTCAAATCATTTATACTAGAGGTGTGAGGAAAATACAGTGAACTGTGGAACGGGGTGTGACTTTTGGGTTTTAGCTATCTGAGCCAAATTGTCGGCTAAGTGTCCTCTTTTAGGGCACCCAGAACCGAAAACTATATAGGCATATAATATGTTTTTTTTGAATTATTTTTTTAATATGTATGCAGCTTGAATGAGGGCTTTAGGAAGAGATCCTAAGACTGAACACTGACTGCTATAAATGCCGTCTTTAGAGCACATTTCATAGTAAGTGATTTCATTCTAGCAGCAATGAGGAAACGTTTAAAAAACATGCTGTACCAGCTATTACTTTAAGACCTCGTCTCTTTAAGTTATTATTACTTCATTCTAATGCATATATTAATTATGTCCTTATGATTAAAAGATGTAGGTATTTTAGTTATGTTATAATAGAAATATATGATACTTTGTATTGACTGACCTACTGGCCACTGGTCATTCCACTTTTACTCCCTTTTTTCATAAATTATAAAATTATTTAAAAACAAATACATACCTAGCTATTTTCTGTAAATTACATTAAAATTTTAGTGTTAATACTTTACTAATAAAACTTCAGTTAATTTATCTTATATATATATACCAACGGAAGAGTTAATTGGATTTTCTCCTTGTTGAGTTTCAATCAGCTGAAGATAACTATGTCGTTATATGTACAGACTCCCTTTCTTCGATCTACTCTATTAAAAATATTTATACTCAACATCCCTTGGTCCAAGAAATACACGATTGTTACAAATTTCTTGCTTCAGTAGGAACTTCCGTTTCCCTTATTTGGGTTCCCTCTCATGTCGGGATTGCAGGCAATGAGGAAGCTGATCGTGTCGCGAAAGGAGCTATTCAGATGAATCTACCACCAAAAAATATCCAATTAGTTAATGACCTAAAAACTGCATTCCGCCAAAAGGTCCATAATCAGTGGGAAAATCATTGGCACAATATTAATAATTTAAAACTTCGAGAAATTCAGCCAAATTTGCACTATTTCGAAATGCCCTCTCTGTCAATGAAAGAAAGACTGAGAATTGGACATACAAGATTGACTCATAAACATTTACTGTCTGCCGAAGCCCAACCTCTTTGTTTGTACTGTAACAGGACTTTAACGGTCAAACATTTATTAGAGGAAGATTGCATTTACTTTAAAACTCAACGGGCTAAGAATGGTTTGAGTGATAGCATTAGTATCCTTAGATGTCCTAGTGAATTTGGAAAACTGTTTAATTTTTTAAAAGTTGTGAGGAATCATAAATAGTAATCGGTTGTCCAGGATTACGCATCATCCAAGAATCCATGGCAGAATGATAATAATTCTTAAATGGTGCAAAAATTGACACATCTAGAGGCTGCATTTTTGCTGAAGTATGAGAATGTAATGTGAGTACAATCACACCGGATGCCTTTGCCAAATCAAACGATTCAATGGATAGATGCGATTCATGATTGTCCATTATTAAAATACTGGGATTTTCCAATGAACTACCACTGTGCTTGATATAATGTTTCATAACATCTACAAATAAATCGCTGTTCATCCAACCCGACTGTGCCGCTAAAATCAAAGTTCCCGGTGGAGTACCAATACCCATTCTAGGGTTTACCTTCTTTCGTGGGAAAATTATAACTGGAGGAAGTGCCTGCCCTCCAGCGCTTATGATGCAGCATGTTGTGCATAAAACTCCTTTTTCGCCACTGGTAACTTGGCAAAGGTTTCTATGGCCCTTCAGGGCTATTACTTTATGAGGTTTCTGCACGGTGATTGTGCCTGTCTCATCGAGGTTAAATATTCTGCATCCATCGGAAAATGCTGGATTTCTTTTAATTGCGTTTTCGAGATTATCATAAAATTTCGTCACTGTCTCTTTATTAAATGATGTAGCTCTCGCAAGGCTACATGCTTCTGGTTTTCTAAGTGAGAGTTCAGCATGACGTTTCCGAAAACCCCTAAGCCAGTCAATACCTGCTATTTGATTCGTTTCCCACGAGGAAGGCATTTTTTATATTATTATACCTTGCCATTTCAAAGGCTACATGACGACAATCTTTGGAAGTAAAATAATAAAGCACAATCTTTATAATAGTCTCTTATAAAGTAATAGTTAAAAATCAATAATAAGAACATGCTTGACAAAATATTACTTACCTAGTTTTTTCCACGTATAGCCAAAACAAAACTTAACCTTAAAACACATCTAATCGTCGCCGATACTAGTCGCTCACTAAATAGACAGAGAGGCAGTGTAGTTAGCTACAAATAGATTAAATGCAATAGAAGTTTAACCCATAAATGACATTGTGGTAGGGATGGTTCACTGTGTACCACTGATTCACTGTTGACCATGTTACCCTACATATTGTACAGTGTGTCCGTAAAGTATGGAACAAATTCATTTTTAGCTAAACAGACCAATTTAAGAAATAATCCTGAAACTAGTTGATTTTTGATTTTAATTTACCGTATTTTAAAATAATAATCTAATATACATTACTTTCGAGTAATGACGTCACCGTCATTTTTTTTTAATGGAACACCCCCATTTTGTCTCAATTTTCGGATTACTCTAGCTGAGCTGATTCCAAAAATGTATCACATGTTAATTCCAATTGGTACAGGGTGGACTTGTGGTCTAGCAGACAGAATATGAAAGAAATTATTTCTTATCAATTTTGAAAAAACATAGTCGTCTAGTTTTTCGTGAAATGTCATTATTTGTTTAGTAATTTATTGATGTTCAGTGACAGTTTAGTACTACAATATTTTTGGTATTCATGAATATTTTAATTATTTCTTACATTTAATTTGAATTAGAAATGGAGTTAAATGTAAAACAAAAAATTGAAATACTTATGATGATTGGGTATGTAGACAGATCGCGAACTCAAATGGAAGTGTGCAATTTTTTTAATGATAAATATCCAGAAAGACCTATAACGCGTTCAACAGTCAGTAAGATTGAAAAGAAATTTCGAGAAACTGGTACGGTTGAAAATGTATGCAAATCAGGTCGTCCCTCTTCAAATGCTGATACAGCGTTAGATGTTTTACACTTAATCAAAATTAGTATATCTAATTTGTTTCGTCAGTTTTTCAAAATTCGCTTTTTTGAAATTTAAAGTAAACTTTTTTTCATTATCGTCTACAAGAGAACTAATATCTAAAGTATCGGTTATTCCTATAATAATTTCTAGTGCAAGGTGGTATGCATCCTCTTTAGTTATCGGATCATTATCTTTAATAACTCTGCAATCATTATTTTTACAAGACATAACTAGATCTAATGTATTTCTTCGGTAATTAGTTATATTATTAAACAATTTAATAAAATTAAAATATAAAAAATCTCTTAAAGTTGAAACTTTTTCACTGCACTCAGTATACAGTTAATCTTTATTTATTTTGGGTAGATTAAAATCTCTAAGAGTATATGTTCTTTCTTCACACGATATATTATTTTGCAAAAAAATCAAACAAGACTCTAAAATTATAGAAGAACTCTTGGGAGGAACATAAATACATTCTAATTCAAATTTAATATTATTTTTAATTCTAATCGTGATCATTAATCCTTCAAACAAATCTTTATTTCTATCAGCTCTTATTAAACTATATTTATTTACGTCAATAATTTCTCCATCCGAAACCCCTTCTCCCAACCATGTCTCCGATACTGCAATAGCATCATATTCATGTACACAATTCATGGATGTTTTAGTTTTGTTTCTAAATGCCGCAAAATTCCAATCTTCCTTCCTGTATTAACCGCTGGTCATCACCTCTGTATTCGTCGAAATATTTACCTAAGAGGGTGCAACCTGTGTATATCTAGAAACATCATGTGCTTGGCAAGATATTGTTTCACTGCAGGCCATGGTTGGTACAGCAACTGAGGCGCTTTCCCTTTCCCATGCTTTAGCAGATAGTGTTGAGACTCATCATTATCACCAGCGGACCTACTTCTTCCCCCACAATTGCAACAGTTTGATGAGTTGGGGCCAAGGATTCGACCGTCCGAACAATCAGTAAATCCGCATCCTCGTTTGCTTGTCTGCAGGCCATTCCAGCTTCTTCACACTTTGCTATTAGCATGGTGATTAAGCTACTTTTATTTTTGGCATTACACAGAAACTTTTCTTGAGACACTGTCGGTATCATTGTGTGGCTGAATTGTATTTTCACTAAGTGTTTATTGGTTGATCTCCTCAACCGCTCCATGGATTTTGTGAGTTTGTTGCAGTTTACACAAAAGTTTGCGAAACTCCTTCATATTGGTCAAATAAGCGCTTACAGGGAAAATGAAGAATGTATCAGTATATGCGTATATACTGATCCAAATTTAAAATTTTGACGCTTATTAAATGCAAAATTTAATGCTTTACAACTTTTGTTGTACGAGTTTTTCACGTAGAGTGGCTGTTTTCACATTACAGACGTCTAAAAGTGAGTTTCTTGCTTTTTTATACTGACGATGGCGACCTTACAAATCGGTCTAATTTGAAAGTTAGGGAGGTTTTTCGAAGCAGAATTTTATGCTTTTCAACTTTATGTAAAGCGAAATTTTCCGGACGATGCATTATATGAGCGGAAAACCAGAAAATCTCCAAAAATTTCGAGGTTTTTGCGTTTTTCGACCTGAAGCGGCACTGCTACGAGGCAGCAAACTTCAGATTCGTGTTCAGCACCCCAAAAAACATATACTTCCGTTCAGAAACTTTCTACCGTACTCATGTTATGAAACAGGCACTTTTGAACACCATTTGATCAGACTATAGTTTGGATATTATTTCTGTTGTAGTTATTTTTGCTTACCTAGTTTCTTTTGTATTGTATTTCTTTCGCCACTTCGCATCCTGTATAGCTTACTAGATTCCGAGCAGTGTTTTGAAATATACTATAATGAATTATCTAATACTTCTATTTTTTTTAAGACGGACCAGAAAGTATACACTTTCTGAACAATTTTTCTTCCAGAAAATAATGTTTTACAAATTAAGACCAGAAAGTAGACGTTGGGGACCGGTAAAAGTTTTACCGGTCCCTATTTTTCATTTCTTTGATTGCTGCTTGATTTCGTTACTATAGTAACAAGGTTTCTAATTATTACCAAGTGATAGTTCGTTGATTTTTAATTTGTTGTTTGTCAAAATTGTTTTCGCAAATTTAAAAATATGGATTCAGATTTTGAATTTTCTGATATAGAAATTGAAATTCTAGAAGAAATTTTGGGAGCAGCAAAAATGTACATTTACCATAAATATAGTTTTAGTATTTGTTAATCACTTTATTAAATAAAATAAACAATTAAGTTTACATTGAAGTGTCGATTTTAAAAAAATATTGTACGTCATGCAATCGAAAATTAATGTTAAGCAGATCTCTTCAAGCTTCCAGGTCTTGTCTGCTTATCTCGACCAACAAAACACTACTATGCCGTCTTGTAACCTAAATTACTATTATACTCGTATACTCAATGAAACATCGCCCTTTAATTAAACAAACAAAAAAAAATAACGAAATAAAAATTCGTTTTATATGTAAACAGTAACAATGAATTTAATGGAACATCCCATTGTATCCTTTTTTTTTTTTAATAAATTGTTTGCAACTCTATTATGCGATTTTTTTTTAAAAGACTATAAATTTTCAGCTTTCAAATGGACGCGGAAAAAAAGAATAAAATATATCATAATTCGCAAAAACTGAAAGCTAAACTCGATTTTAGTCGGAAATGACTCTTTTAAATTTTAATTATTCATTGTTAAAAATGCATCGGTCTGCGGTGGACATGTAAATATTTAATTTATTTTATTTCATATGTTTCAAAAATTGTCCAGCCATATTCTACGAACTACATAATTACAAAAAAATCTAAAAAGTATTTTTTTAATGTTTTAGCTAAATATTTAAAAAGAAAATACACATTTTGAAATAAACCAAACAATTAGTATATTACTCCAGGGCCTCAATTCTCGACTTTTTTTCCCATGGGAAAAAGATCATTTTCCTATGGGAATTTATATTTTGTATTCTTGACACATCCACTAGGAATATTTTCTCACGAAAAGTATGGGAGCAAATACACCTGGTATTTGGCATGGGAAATCAAATTTCCAATGGGAATCTGTCACCGGTGACATTTGCTAGTTACTTCAAATAATAATATTTATATATTATTATTACTAATATACCTTTCCTAAAATGGATCAAGCTATTTTACTTTCCCAATTAAACAATATACAAGAGGCAGAAAGAAGAGCAATTAATGTCCCAAGAGATTTTTGGTCAAGTGGAAAAATGAGGCAGGGGATCCCTTTGAATCCTTAAATGATAGACAATTTCTCAAATATGATCAACGCAAGTTTTCTAGAATAAGCAATCCCAGAATAAATTTTGTTTCATTATTAGGAATAGGCTATTTCAGAATAAATTTTGTTTTATTACGCAAAATAAATAGCAACTATTAATAACATAATGAGATGTTAAAAAACTTGAAGCTAAAATAATGAACACTCTTAAAAATCCTTAAAATTCCTTTGTTTCTGCTATTTTTTCCAAGGCACAAGTTATTCGTTCTTTTGCCAAAACATTTCTCTCTAATAACTTGAATTTTTTGTCATAATAATTTTCTTTATTAAAGTTTTTATTTTGTAACATGCGTTCAATATTTCGGCTAGTATTCAAGGTTTTAGTTAACCTTGTAGCAGCTACTCTTTGTTTTGGATTTATTGTGCCCCTTGTACTAGGTTCAGCACATGATATATTTTCACGTTATTTTCTAAAAAAAGGGGTTGATTGTTTTCTCTGACAAGATGGCAAGTGGCAAAACAAGAGTCAAAAGTTGACGATATAATCAATGATCCCAACATTACTACTTGAAAGTATTGAAATATAATATTGATTATGATTGGTCAGTTTCCAATATTTACGTACTTAATACCCGACATACGTTAGACATACGAATAATCGAAATTCCCATAGGAAAAAGGTTCCTAAACTAGTCGAGAATACCATTTTATAATACCACTGGAATATAAGCATGGGAATATGCTTTTAATCACGATCTACATCTTTTGACCCTGGACAACATATATGCCATGGAAAATGTTGAAGAAATGGTAAACTTTTTAAATATGACCATAATTAAATTGTTTGATTATCATGCTCCAATTGTAACCAAAAGAGTAAGCAAATCTCCTTCGCCCTGGCTAACATACAACATCAAAGAAATCATGAAGCTTAGAGATAAAGCTTACAAAAAATTTAAATCTACTCAATCCATTGTGCACTGGAATTACTACAAAGAACTCAGAAATTACACCACATCTGCAATTCGTCGTGAAATGAGAGCATACTTAGACTTTGTACTTCTGCAAAAAAATTCTAAATCTACTTGGAATGCTCTTAGATCTCTTGATATCTTGAGAAAACCAACTGCCTCTTTTCCTGATAATTTAAAGGATACAGATAGTATAAATTCTCACTTCACCAACATTACTCACACACAAAAAACTCACCCCCAACTTTATCTTCTTGATCGATATCAGAACCAGTCTAGTGATAATACTTTTCAATTTTTCCCCGTTACATCATCTCAAGTGAGAAAACATCTTTACAAAATTAAAAGCAACGCTGTAGGTTCAGATAATATTTCATTGAGACTAATTCACCTGGTAGACGAATTCTTATTAGAACATTTAACGTTCATATTTAACACATGTATCTCCAGTAGTCAGTTCCCGGAGCAATGGAAGAGAGCCTCTGTTATTCCATTACCAAAATGTAACAATCCCACTACCCACTCAGATCTTAGGCCAATTAGCATACTGCCTACTCTATCAAAAGTATTAGAGATGATCTTAAAAGAACAAATGAACAAGTTTATGGAAGAATACATCTTACCGGCTACGCAATCGGGTTTTCGTTCTAGTCACAGCACTACTACTGCGCTTCTAGACGTAACTGAGTATATATATAATTCAATTGATAAAGGAAATGTTACTTGCCTAGTGCTGCTTGACTACAGCAAGGCCTTTGACACACTTGATCATCAACTTCTAATAAAAAAACTTTCCTATTTTGGATTTTCTGCACGGGCCGTTAAACTTTTAAAAAGTTATCTTGAAAATCGCACCCAGAAAATTGTCCTGGACGAAGCTGTGTCGAGATCCCTTCCGGTTAAGTATGGTGTTCCACAAGGTTCCATTTTAGGACCACTACTTTTCTCACTTTACATTTCAGATTTTCATCAATTTGTAGAAAATTGTCATATTCATCATTACGCCGATGATTCGCAACTCTACTTGTCTTTTAACCAAGGAAATTCTTTACAAGCTCAATACATCATAAATCTAAATTTAAAAAAATTATATGATATATCGTCAGCACATAATCTCAAATTAAACTCAAAAAAATCTGTCTTTATGCTATTTGGGCCCAATAAAGCTAGAAATCTTCTGACTAATAATTTTAAACTTAGCATAGGTCATGACCCCATTCCATTTGTTTATGATCATACAAACTTGGGGCTGTGGATTGATTCTGAACTTAGGTTCACAAAACATATTTCTCAACTGTGTCAAAGCTCATACAACGTGTTAAGACAACTGTATCCTAATAGGGATATACTTTCACCTAAACTTAAATTAAAAATGTGTGAATCACTCATTATGTCAAAGTTATCATACTGCGATACGGTATTTGGACCAGCTCTTCTTCAAAGGGATTTAAATTGTCTTCAAAAAATTCAAAATTCGTGTATTAGGTTCGCTTACGGTATACGCAAATTTGACCATATTTCACAGAAATTCAAAGAATCAAAATGGCTGCATATCAAAAAATTACATTCTTTGCATATTCTGAATATAACTCACAAAATTCTTAAATATCAAAAACCGAAATATCTATTTAATAAATTCTCACATTTCAGTAATAATTACGGAACTCGGAATAAGAGTACGTTAGTAATTCCCAAATTTAGTTCATCCATTGGACAGCGAAGTTTCTCTTACACCGCAGCTAAATTATACAATACAGTGCCTAAAGAATTTGGATCGTACACTCTAATTAATTTTAAAAAAAGGTTAAAAGGCTTGATTGTCGGTTTAGGACGGTTCTAATAAAAACAATAATCTCTGTTCATCTCGGATCTGCTCTTTGGTTCTTGATATTTTCTTGGATCTTTACTGAGGTTGAGTTGAAAAACAGCCTATGCTGACACTCCGCCTATTCACCTTTGTTATTTTTATATTTAGGTAGAAAAAAAAAAATATTCTTTCTTTGTTTTTTGTTATGGTGAATAAAGACGATTTATTATTATTATTATTATTATTATTATATATTTATCCATGGGAAAATTTTCCGGTGGAGTCGAGAATTGAGGCCCTGACAGTGGTTTACATTACGCTAGAAAATTATTCAAGGTAGTACCTTGACATTCTAAAAAGTAAAACTGTCACGTAAATTTTGGCTTTAAAAATAGACTGTCGATAGTTGACAGAAGAGACTTGAGTAAGAAGAGATTGGAACAAAAAACTGCGGTCCAAAACTTAGGCGGTAAGACCTTATAGATAGGGCCGGATTTGCCATTACAGCGCCCCTAGGCCCAAATAAATTTGTTGCCCCCCCATCATACAATGATACAAGGATTGTGTTGTCTGAAATAAAATTTATTGATAGTTATTAATATCTCATTTTGGACCACGTTCAAATTAATACTCATTAACAGCGAACTAATCATTTATTTAAAGATAAATCTTTGATTATTTATAATATTAAATATTAATTACCTTCTCCAATTTTGTTTTTGTGTTAGCACTACAGGTTTCGCCCCTTACTGTTAACACAAAACAGAATTGGAAAAGGTAAATAACATTTTATATTACAAGTAACCTTAATCGAATCCAGGGCCAATAAAATGAAAATAATAATTCTTCGAGTTAAGTGAACAATCAGTTTTATGTAGAAATAAAAACTACAACTATATAATAAATTAAATGTGAACAATACAGATATATAAAACCTTACAAATCCTTCCTTCTTGCTTTCTTTCGAGCAAATTTGTCATCGTAGGAAATCGATTGAGTTGGTCTCCCCTCGATGGCGAGCAGAGCTAGTGATGTCAATCTGTCATGGCCAGTTGTGGATCTCAGGTAATTCTTTATAGAACGAAGGGTGGAAAAGGATCTTTCTGCTGAACAGTTAGTGACTGGAGCACTAAGAACCATTCTTAACGTAATGGCAATATTAAGGTAGACATCAACCATGTCAAAATTATACAAAACCTTACTAATTTCAATCATACTATTACTTGTTCTGGTATTTTCGTTTTCAGTATTTTTCAACAAAAATGATTTTAAATATAAATACTCGTCCACAACAACAGGCTCAAGATCTTCGGCATAGGCACTCAATAGTTTTCTTGCACATTTGGTGATATCAGATGCCTCAAGACTTTTGATAGTCTCAAGAAAACCAAACCTATTGTGAAGATCAGAATATTTACACTCACGTTTCTTAATTTCAGATTATACGGAGTCCAATATGAAGTTAAAAATGTTTATACGGAAGTTCTCCGACCTTGTAAATTGATCATCACTGCTAGGACCACCATAATCACCAAACTTAATAGGTATCTTCCTTTTGCGCTGATTATCAGCCATATACTCTTTCCTACAATTCTCTTTCACTGATCGTTCCAGCTCATCAAAGTTGTTCCTTATTTTTAAAGAAAACCACACAAAGAGTCGTAATAGGCAATTATTTTTCCTAGCTCTATGGTTTCGTACTGCAGCTTTACATTTACGTTATTAAACCTTTTTAGAATTAAACCCCACATTGCTGCCATAATGGTTGTCTCAAGGGAACTTAGCTTTTCATTTATAGTCCTGGCTTCATTTCTTGTGGAGTGCCTCTCATCACAGTCACTAGCAATTTCATCTAAACTTTTTAAAATTCCTTTCTTGCTTTCATTAACAGCTCGGCAGGCGTCGTAACGAGCATACCACCGAGTCTTTGAAAGGTTTTGAAAATTTAATAAACATTTTCCATCTAGGTGGCAAAGCGCTAAAAAAGTTAAACAACTCCTGGAGCAATCCAAAAAAGGAAACAGCCTCCTTGCATAACTCAGCTGCACACGAGCTTACTATGTTTAAGGAATGCGCAGAACAATGTACATACTCCGCCAGAGGACTGAGCTGTTTGATACGAGCTTGAACTCCAGAGTAAATGCCTCATATATTCGAGGCGTTATCATATGAGTGGCCTCTACAATTTAAAATGTCCAAATAAAATTTTTCAAAAAGGCCCAATACTGTGTTTACAATCTCTTCTGCTTTGTGACCAACATTTGGCACAAAAAAAATAAATCTCTCAATCGGCATGCCATTAAAAGCATCATATCTAATTACGAAGGAAAGTTGACCCACATGAGAAATGTCCGGCGTGGAGTCTAATACAATGCCAAAGTATTTTGCTTCTTGAACTTCTTTCAAAATTGTGTTTCTAACTTCTTCTGTCATAAGGGCAATCAATTCGTCATAAGTAGTTTTCGAAATGTACGACGTACTACCTGAACCTTAGTCGCCGTATTGACGTAAATGTTCGGCCATAAAAGGGTCGAATTCGGCTAGAAATTTTAAAAGTTCAATTAAGTTTCCACTGTTAAGTTTATCTAAGTGTTCATCAGATCCTCGGAGAGCCAACTCTTCCACAGTTAAGTATTTAACAGCTGCCACCATTCTCTTAAGTACCTCCCTCTAATAGTGGACTTCAAGTTCTAGAGCTTCGGTAAGTCTAACACCAACGTGACCTTTCAAAGAACTCCTAATTTAGTTTTTCTAAACCGTTTTTATGGTCAAAACTGTTTTCATGGTCTTTTACACGTTGATTGGCATTTTTCCAGTCATTGATACCATTACGCTCTTGTTATCCGATTCGTCAAATATCATACACGGAACGCAGAAAATGGAACCTTTTGATGGTGAATAAACCATCCACGCTCTGTTTTTTTTTCTCTATTTTGCGGTTTTTTCGTAAACAAACTCTTAGACAGAAAGCGAATTTTATCTGGATACGGTCTTTTGGATTCATTAAAATCGGAGTCACTATTTTGCTTTGTACTACTTTGGGTACAAATATAATATCTTTGTTCATCACTTACATCCCATAAAGTCGGGTCGGAACTGAATAAGTCTGTACTACCTCTACCACGTTCTACATGAACTCCGCCTTCCGCATCAGCAGGTTTATTTTGAAGTTCTGTTACAAGATCGGGTTCAAAAGGAACTTCTTCGGCGTTAGAACTGTAGAAGCGTCATGGGAAACAGACTGTAAATTTTCACTGTTACCATCATTACTAACTTGACTTCGAACATTTCGCGAAAAAAAGTTGTTATTTTAGGAACTTTTTTAATAACTTTTTTATTTTTCTCATCTATTTCTTTGCGTCTTCTTCTAAACTCTGCATCACTAGGTTTTGATTTAAAGCTCATTATTAAACACTGATGCTTGCTTTAATAATAATAAATATTTATTTGCAACAACAAAGTACCTAATGCCGTATGGACACCACGGTAAAAGTTGAACATTAAGATAACAGCATATCAGCATTAGAATACACGCGAACAAAGCACGATTTAAGACAAATCGCTGGGGTGACTTGACTAGTAACAATGACCCACGACAACGACAAGTGGCTAACTAACTGCTGGTGAGGTCAGGTGACAGACTGAGACAGATGAGTTTAGTGACGCGTGTGGTAATGGCTTGACATGGCTCTTGCCCCTGGACTCGACCTAGCAGCAGCTAGTAGAGGCACTGGCTCACTCGCATCTAATAGTCAAGCGCGCGGCTTAAGATTTGGTCAAGCGGATGCTTCGTTCAACTGCGGGCGGGCACCTACGCTACGCAGTTTGTTGTGTGACGATTCTAATACGAATTTACATACTTTACACGGTATAATAATAATATGAGTAGAATCTTTTTTTAAATGTAAACTAAAAAAATGATTTTGTTTTTTTTTATGACAGTGCGCCCCTTGGTGCCATGCGCCCCTAGGACCGGGCATAGTTGGCCTATTTGTAAATTCATGCCTGCTTATAGGGTCTTTGGGACCGTAGGTCCTAAAGCACCTTGTGTGAAGTAAAGTTTTTGTGCAGATTTGTGAGTTAGAGGTAAATATCTTTAACTTATTTTAATATAATGTTTTGTTTTATTTAATTTATTGACTTCTTTATAAATGCCAATTTTTACATTTTATATATCTTATATTTATTAATATTCATTTGTTTTAATAATTATACCTTAAATATAAATTAAATATTTATTCTGTAATAGTCCCTATTGGAGATAGATTTAATAAATATAAACATTATATAAACCGTAACATATACACTGAGAAAAAATTATCAGTATATTACATGACGAAATTATAATTTCTGAGGTTACTGTTTAGCAATCTATGAAAATTCTATCTTTTAGAGAATCCAAGTTACCAGGATACTCTAAATATACAAAGTTTTTTAAATAGCACTATAGAAAAAATCAAGCAGCGTCAGGTCTGGTGAAAGCGCAGGCTAAAGAATGGAACCTCACTTTCTAATCTACCCATTTAGATACAACATTTTTAAGAAATTTGTTCATTTTGAGGTAGAGCTCTATCTTGCTGCAAAACTAGGGCATATTTTTTGTTTAGAGGAATATCTTCCATTAAACCTTGCAGTTTATTTGAAAAAAAAATTAATTACCCTGTTCGATTAGGGTTTTTTTTAGTAATAATAGAACCAATTAAGTAGTTAGAGAATCTAAACTAACAGATGGGACACTCCATATATAAAAAATAAATTTACTTCCAAAATACTAAATATTTATAAATATGTAACTTGTTATCCTTGGTAATTTAGGTATTAGTTGAGATAAGATTTTGTTATTTAAATAAATACGTATTAGAAATAACGAATTAACTTCTAAAACAACCTGTATATTAAAGAAAAACATGAATTCTAAGTCTACTCACGTCAACTGTAACATGGGGCACGGAGAACGCTTGCGACGGGGGCGACTCCTTGGGCACAAATCTGTAAAATTCCTCCTCGTTTCTATACCATTTGATGGTGTACAAAGCGGCGGATTCCAAGTCGTAGTCGCATTCTAGTGTAACCGAATCCCCTCGTTTGACGGCTTCCGGGACGCGGATCTGCATGTTGGTAAGTGCACGCACGTCTGGAACAATAATAAACAATTTAGGGAATTCGGTAGTTTTGCTGCCTTCGGTGCTGAATGTGAGACGCACACCTCTGCGAATTTATACGGCGACATTTTGAGATATATATGGTACAGCTACCGTAGTTAAATTATGCAAACTGGTAACAGAAACCAACGAAATGTGCACGTGTACGTGTACAACCATTAGACAAAAATATGTTTGCTAATTATCATACCTAAACGCCGTATAGAGTATCACAAATAAAAATGTATAATGTATGTACAGGTAGGGTAGCAGATCACACTAAAAAAAATAGCTTGATATTAGATACACCCTATATGTACATATATGTTTCATGTTTCTATTAGAAAACAAAAAGGAGAAAATAAGAGTTTCATATTACATTCAAAGAATGATATCTCTTAAAACTGAAACTGCTGATAAAGCATAAATGCATAGTCTCCGATATAGAAATATTAATGAATGATTAATGAATGCCCTTTTCCTATTACAAATCTAATAGGTTCTACTTTTGGTTTCGTGTTTGTGTTTGTTGGTATTAACTTTAGTGATAATAGATAACAATAAAACTCAACGAAATATTAAACAATTTGACGATGAACGGTACAGTATTTGGAAATTGCGTTTAATACACTCGCAGAAGAAGACGCAATAAAAGTGATCGACGAGGAGGCTCCGATGGTACCTGATAGAAAATGCGAAAAACTTGAACGCTTACCCAAAAGTATTATCATTGAGTGTCTAAGTGATTAATGATATGTATCGTTACAGAAGAAGCAAGACAACTCCAATTTATTGAAAAACTAAATTCCGTCTATGAAAAAGTCTATCAACACAGTTGTCACTTCAAAGGAAATTGTTAAGTTTAAAATTTAAGAGTGATACGACGTTAGCAAAACATTTTTTAGTTTTTAAATAATTAATGATTGAGGTTTTTGCGGCTGGAGGAAATTTAACAGAAATAGCTAAAATAGTTCACCTCCTTCTCACCCTACATCCTATGATGGTATAGTAACTGCTATTCATACTTTAACAAATGATAATTTTAGTCTTACATTTTCAAAAACTAAATTACTCGACTACGAAACAAAGTTGCAAAACGAGAGTAGTGATACCAGTAGTGTTACAAGTAGAGAAGCATCAAACTAAAAAGTTCTTTACTCCAAATAAATATAAACATAATAACCAAAGAGCAACATTTTCCAACCAAACAACAAACAGGAATTAGCCATATCAAGGAAATAGAAAATCACAAGGACGGTTTCATTCTAATATAAAGTGTAGACATTGTGGACGCAAAAACCATACAATAAAAGACATTTTTATGATAAATAAAAGTCATTTTTACAAGAAAAATCAAAATAAAGGAGAAAATCGTGAACGTACTTTACAAACAGTTCATACAGGACCAGATAGTGAAAAGGGTTTTGCCTTCATTGTGGTAAATACAGTGGGAGCAAGCAATAAAGAAAGAAATAA